>KK121752.1:77502-88447 GCA_000611955.2 Stegodyphus mimosarum | reverse complement strand
TTTTTTTTTTTTTTTTTTGACACTGCAAAAACAAAATAAAAGGATATAAATAAAAATTATAAAAATAAATAAATAAAGTTTAAAGGCAAACAAATAAACGCATGTTTCTTAATGGCTCGAGATGATAAATAAATGATGCACTCAGTCTACACGCTACTGTAAGTAACAAGCAGTCATGCTGGCGTCAGGAATCCGCGAAAGTAGATTCCAAAAGCTGTTCCGATGTGTTGCTAGTTTCGTTGCTGATATAACTGCATTTTTTTAAGTGTGTACCTCCGTCGATGATCGATATTGCGCAAAAGATTACGTTTTATTTATGGTCTGGCTTTTAAGTGTACCGGAAAAATGCCTAAAGAGAACACCAAACATTAAATCCGAAAACTGCACAGAATTTTACTCTGCGGAACAATTTTATCGAGAAAGAAACAAACAGCAACGGAAAAAAAATCAGTTAAAAATGCATTACATATAAAAAGCATACAATGAAATAAGCAATATCCCTTAATACAAATATTAATTATCCTAATAAATAAATTAACCAACTTCCCTTTGCAAAATCTTAAGAACTCAAATGGTATAAACAGATTAAGAACTTAAACGGATTAAAAAATATCATGCAAAACTTTTTTATAATTAAAATTATATATAATTAAAACATAATATTACAATGAAATAAGCAATATCCCTTGATACAAATGTTAATTATCCTAATAAAGTAATTAAACAATTTACCGTTGCAAAAAGAAACAACTTTTTAATTTCTTAAACTTTTCAGTCTCTTAAAAACAGTAACATAAGAAATACGATGAAAAATTGTTGCCAAACCGAAATTTTTAAAAGAATGAAACTATTCAAAATGATGCAATTTCATCAAAAATCTATCAACAACAATAAGAAAGGAAAATTGTTGCCAAAACTACATTTTAAAATATCTGAGATGTGAGAAGTGTATTCGGAAGCTTCATTTAAAAAATTTAAAGAAAATACAAAATATTATTATTTTTCCAAAATTCTTTTTTAAAAGGAGTCGAAAGGATTAAAGTTCAACGTGTCCTAAAATCAAAGGAAAATAAACGGCACGTTTTTTAAAATAAGTTTTTTTAAAAAAAATTCCGCCGAAAAGGTGTTAAGCTCACCTTCCTAAATAAATTCGTATTTAATCGATTTATTGAAATACGAAATTTATTTTAAGTTCGTAAAATAGCTAAGTGTCACGCTTCACGACGATGTAAAAATGAAATGTATAGAGTGAAATCTCGCTTTCCTGTAGCCCATTATGTCTCAAAATGACGCGATTTGGTCACAAAACATAAAATAAAAAAAATTCGAATTTCGAAAAAATCGCTTCGAGTTGCACTGGCTCTTGTGTAGACACACCTATGTACCAAATTTCGTGGCCCTGGGTCTGTTAGCTTACTCGCAACACGAACGAAAGACACACACACACACAGAGACTCTTTGTTTTATTATATGTAGAGATGATTTGGAATAGAGGAAACTATGGTGCCAACGTGGTGACTTTAGTAGCTGAGCGTATTTCATTTCTTCCTTCTGGATTTCAACTTTTATTATGACTTTTCAACTTACGGATTTAACTCCAAATTTACGTAATACACTCTCCGTAGAAGAGCTCAGAGAAGCTTATATGAAAGTTGGAAATGAAATTAGCTTATTACGTACATTACTATGAATGATGAAGTTTACGCTTAGCTCATAGATCTACAAACTTGTTTGGACTGGATTCACAATCTTCAAAATTAAACGCTTAAACTAAAGATAATGTACAAAAACAAATAATTTCTCTGTCACAACCAGTCTCTTCAGATTCAACTTCCAAAGATGAGTGAAATCCAAAAATTCCACTCGAGAGTGTATAGCAATCCGGACGTTGCGCATATTTGTCTAAACAACAAGTTTTCGCCTTTAAGTGGCAATAATGACATGACTACCACAAATACCTACCGAAGTAACTGAGAAGATCTCATCTTTTGTGATTGCAGAACTCAAAGTTAAATAATCCACACTTGAAGAACAACTGCATGGACTTGGAAAAATAGAAGGGCAAGTAGATGTGGCGAATTAAAAACACGAGCATTTGACATAAACGTCAATCGCAAAATCCTAAGCCTCTCGTATCCCTTTTCGTACATATACTCTGCAAAAATATAGACCAATTAAAGCCGTGATTTAAAAAAATATACACATTCATACATATGTTGATGAGATAAAGCTGTGGCTGAGTATAAAAGAAATTCCTGTAAACTGAGTTCGTCAACTAACAAAATATGAAGGAGGCGAACGTATGCCTTTATCATTATTTTTTTAAAACTAAATGAAATAATAAAGGAAAAGAAATCTACAAAATTATTCATATGCAATGGATTAAAATAAATTTGGAACCCTATAAATCAGAACAAAAGCCTCAACTGTCACAACTGCCAGCGATTTGCCATAACAAATCCCCTTGTCAAATCCAGCTCGCTTCATGAAATGTAGAGGACAGAACGAAACTTATAAACAAATGCAAACAAAAGAAATAACATATCCCAGGGTACCTGCGCAAACTTCGAATCAGATTATATCTCAAGCCACAAATGTTATCCTAAGTAACTAAAGTATTTAAACCGTTACTGAAAAAATCTAAACCTCAGTGCCCATGTGAAAACAAAAATAGTTTTCTTAATAATTTTCATAATAAAAATAATTTTCTGTCCTTTAAAACTAAAGCAAAATCAGCCGATTCTAATGCTGCCCAACAGGCCAACAACCCCAATAATAATCTATAACAGAAGAAGGATTATCGGAATTCCAGAGCATCTTCAAAGTTAACAATGCCTTGGAAAGAGAGGAAAATGCTTCTTCACTGAATGGATTAAAAACTTTTTTTCGGAAGGCAAAAAATTATTTATAAAATTCAACGCTACTAATTCCCTCTCAGACCGAATTTAAATTAGAATCGAAGATTTAGAATTTATTACATCATTGGATTATGAATTTTAATCAATTTCGGTATTTCATTATGAATCCAAATCGAAGTTTTGTCTATTTGAATGCAAATGGCATTCGCTGTCAAACTCATAAACTTGTTGAATTCATGAACACACAAAAAATTGGTATTATGATAGTTAATGAAACCCTGCTTCGGCCTTAAAATATAAGGCTACAATGATACACTTAAACAAGCGGACGAACAGCCATAATAATCAAAACTACTATCAAGTTTACTCACTTCCACTTACCTCAAATCTCTAAGCTTGTTGCAATTATTACCTCCTTGTACGCAGTAAAGAGGAAGTATTGTAATCACGAAAAATTTCAGGTATCACATTTCAACGAAAATATCTATTTTGACCGTTATCTGATGCTATTTAACGATGTTTTTAACTGACATCCGTATGTAAGGACAAAATAAACGACACTTTTTCCCCGCAAAAATTATAAAACTGATTTAAAATGGATTCTGAAGAGATTTTTTTCGTGGCGTCTGTGTATACGTACGTTCGTACATACGTATGGCTGTATGTATGCATATATCTCGCATTCCTCAAAAACAAGCAGCCTCAGAAAATTGAAATTTTCTATATAGGACTGCGATAACATGTATATGTGCACCTCATATTTTGGTTGCAATCAACTGTATCAAAAGTATATAAATATATGTATAAATATATCCAATCTGCTCAGTGAGCTCAGTTTCTTTATTCCTATATGTTTGTAAATTGTGCATTTTTAGCTTTAAAAATGATTGTATTATGCTGTTCTTATCTTCCGGTTAAGGTTTTTATGCCTTTAGTTAACTTGCATGTTATAATTGCATAATTATCAAGAATTAAAAAGTTGTTTAAGTGCGGGTAAGCCTAATAATTTTTCTCACGGCGGCCATATTTGTTTACAGTTGAAATTTAGGAGAATATTGGATTTGTTGCCAATCTAGAGAAATTAAGCTACGCAACAAGAAAGATAACGTTTTCTTTTATTACTGCGAATTAAATCATGCTTGATCCATTCTCGAATTTATTCGAGGAAATAAGTGTTTAGGATTTACTTCGCAATTTTTAACATAGATAGTTTAAGTTTTTATGCATTTTTACCATGTCGCAAAGTGAGAACTGAATTAATTGAATGAGAAATACTGAATCGTCTATGAAAAACTGTTGCTTTCTCCCTGGCTCTCTCTCTTTTTTTACATCGTTTTAGATTTATTATAGCATTTGAATAGAACATGTGGCGACGATTAGATAATTCTTCAGATGATATACATAATTTTTGTGCATCCTGAATTATAAAATGAATGAGATGTAACGGTGTTAAGTGAATCGAGCGCCAGAATGTCGCTATGGTAAACAAATATAGTGAATTCTAAAGAGTGCATTTATTCTATTGTGGTTTATGCGCTATCGACAAAGTAGATTTAATTCAATCCAATAAGTTTAAATGAAATGCAAAATGTGTATAATGTAATATTCCGTAAAAGGAAGTCATGTGGTTTACACATCAGATTTTTTATACAAAGTTTAAAGAACAATATCTTTATCATTTCAATTTACAATCCTCCATCTAGCCTAATTACTTTTTAAGATCTTAATAGTTAACTTTTCTTCTCTTTCAGCTACTATTGCAGGTGGCTTCAACACCAAAAGACGACTTTGAAACTCAAGAATCACTAATGCTAACGGAAGCATTCTGGAAAATTAGGCTGTTCACAACAGAGACAAAATTATTGCTCCTTCAATTCCTACAAGATATCACATTAACAGGAATGGTGAAGTTCTTGACATTTTTCTCTCAAAAACGCTACACAAACTCCTCGCCTGGAAGTCAAGGATGCCTTAGCTTCTGATCACTTGCACGTTCTCTTTACTTTATATGGCATATATCCATCCAATGCAACTCAAAGGAAAAGAATTAATTGGATGAAGTTCAAAGATCTTTTATCGCATATTAAAGCAACTACCCTCTTCATAATGTCGCAGCTATTGAATATGTAATTGCTTTACTCAGTCATATATTTCAAGATGCAATTATTAAATCCTCAGCAATTATTCCTTTGACTTCTTATACGTCACTGCCTAATCATATTTTGGAAGTCGCTAAAGAGAAATTCGCCTTTTCTATTGCTGAAAAGTTTCCAGAAATTCAATTACTAAACGTTAATTTAATGCTAAATGATACGAAATTTCCTTTATAATTACAGAATGTCGTTCTGACGAATGGGATACGTTAATAAACAAATGGAAAATTAAGTTAGATACAGACTGGAAAAATAGCTAAATCTTTTCGCTCTGACGAAATGAATCTTTTTGGATCGATACTACATAGCAATTTGCTTGCTAACTCAGAATTGAGATTGCCAAAATTTTGCGAATGTACATGAGAGTTCCTTCCCTCCTAATCTGAGCGTCAACGAAGAGGAACATCTTAAGATTTTATCCTACACCCAAGAACTTCCAGACAGAAATATCAACCAACGTATCCTTCCATCTTCTGCAGCAGAAATTTCTAACTTAATTAAAAAAATTGCAAATTGGCCGTGTCACACGCTACGATTTAGTTCCCAGTAAATCATTAAAAGAACTACTAAAGAATTTTATTTTACTGTTTACAAATATCTTTAATTCTTGTCTCCACTTACCTTATTTTCCACAGCAATGAAAACGTGCTATAATATCCTCTTTCTTAAACATGGGTAAGATCCAAATTGCCCTTGTAACAGCTTTAGATATTGTTGCAATAATAATCTTAAACTTTTGAAATAGTTGAATTTGAAATCTATATGTTAATAAATGGCAATGTTTGAAACGCCAACACGAGAGCTGCGTGCGGTTCTCGCACGAAGTAAGAAAATCATTTTAATTTAAAAAGAGATAGAATACGTTTTGGCTGTTAATTTTTTGATGTTACCTTTTCTTCGACTTATATTTTGCAGTTTTGAAATTGATCTATTAAATAAAGTTTGCTGTGTTCCAATAGAGTTTGCTTTAATTACGAAAGAAGCATTACAGTCTTAATTATTTTTGGAGGCACCGACGAGATAGAATAATCGTGCGTGCTTTTGAAATGAAAGCACATCTCCTGGAAAGCAAGGTATAGCATTTCTTTATTCCCAATTTCAAACGATATTATAAAGTTATTTGAACGAATTTTGATTTTAAACACTGCAGAAAAGCATACGAAAATGTGTTTTGCATCGTTGCAAATTTTAGTATAACTGTGCAAAAGTTTTCTGTGTTCTAAACTCAGTTTACTATTCCTTACTTAGTTTGAAGTGTCCATCATTGGACTTAGTTTGAAGTGTCCATCATTGGACTTAGTTTGAAGTGTCCATCATTGGACTTCGATAGTTTGAAGTGTTCATCATTGAACTTTAATACTCAAGTTTATCTTGCATTTTTACATATATATTTGAGTCGTAAATTATTGTATGTTATTTTATGGTGCATCACTGCATATCAACTGATGGTAACAGTCATAGGTTGTTCGGAATAAATGTGGTATTGCTTATTCTGAGCATTTAAACAAGTGCATTTAATTCCTTGTTGCCAGAGCACTTTATTTATTTATTGCAATTAAGTTGAGCTATTTTGAGGAAGCGTAAAGAACAGGGTGTTCGTAAACTTAAGAAGTAGAAAAAAATGTCTTTCTTAGGAAGAGCTCGTAAGGAGGATTTGCAGAATCTCGCAACTGAACTAGGTGTTCAGGTGACTGCTGATTTGAAAATAGTTGATCTGAAACAGAAAATTATTGAGAGCAGAGATTATGACGAAGTATTCGTCAAAGAAGTCTTAAACACGATAATAGAGGACCGAAAAGAGAGGGAAGAAAGAGAGGAACGTAGGAGACAGGAAGAGGAACGTAGGAGACAGGAAGAAGAACGTAGGAGACAGGAAGAGGAACGTAGGAGACAGGAAGTAGAGGAACGTAGAAGACAGGAAGAAGTAGAGGAACGTAGGAGACAGGAAGAAGTACAGGAACGTAGGAGACAGGAAGAAGTAGAGGAACGTAGGAGACAGGAAGAAGTAGAGGAACGAAGAAGGAAAGAACAATATGATTTAGAGAGATTAAAACTTGAAGCTGAGATAAAGTCTCAAACCACCGGACAGGTCCGGGCGAAAACGGAATTGCGACATCTGATGCAGAAATTTGACGACAAAGAAGGAGATATCAGTCTATATTTATCACTGTTTGAAAGGCAAGCAGAATGGGCTCAAATTGATAAAGAAGAATTTGTATCTCATTTGCTAGGACTACTTCCTTACGAAGTAACACAAATAATAGCTAGAGAACCCTCTGATAAAGCTAAAGATTATGAACATGTGAAGACTTTATTGCTAAAGCGTTTTAAATTAAGTCCTGAAAGGTTTAGGCAGAAATTCATGAAGCATCAAAAAAGTACCGAATCAACATGGGTGGATTTCAGCTATGAATTAGAAAATTATTGCAAGGAATGGGTAACTGGTTTGGGAGTTGAGAGTTTTGAACAGTTGTTGGACTTGATGGTGATTGATCAGCTTAAGCGTCGAGTCCCTCCTGAAATTCGAGATCATTTTCTTGACGAATGGGTAGAAATGATTTCGTCCAAGAAATTAGCCGAAAAACTTGATGCCTACGAAAACGTCCGTGGAAACTTCCAAAAAAATCTTGCAGCCGATCGGCGGAAAGGGAAATACAATCCAAAAACTCAAAGTAAAACAAATTCCGATGATAAAAATAATGCTGAAAATAAATGGCCTTCAAAGTTTAATTCGGGAAGCAAGATCTATCAACCTAGTAGTCCACGTCCAGATGATAAATATGAAAAACGAAAGTCACTGCAATGTTACCACTGTGGGTCCTATCAGCATCTAAGACCTCAGTGTCCAAAACTTAAGAATAGTACTGAATCTTCTGCTAATCTAAACAGAATTAGTTCAAGACCGGACGATGAATTTCTGTTACCTTATACTAGTATTGGATACGTAAATGGCTACAAAATTCCTATATTAAGAGATTCAGGTGCTAGTATTGATATAGTTTGTCGTAAATACATCACGCCAGAAATGCTGACAGGTGAAAAAGTGTGGGTGCAACAACCATTAGATTTAAATCCAACCTGTTTACCCTTGGCTGAAGTCGAACTAAACTGCGATCTCGGACATGTAATAACCAAGGCTGCCATTATTGGAAACGAACTCGACAAAGGAAGGTATTTATTAGGCAACCGAACTGCTGCACTACTGAATGAAAAAAAAGAACCTGAAAATCACTCTCACCAGGTTAATACAGTGACTACTAGAGCTCAAACGAAAAGAGATGCGGAACAAGTTTTTGAAAAATATGGCCGGCTTCTAAGATGCGATGTCAAATACGGAATGTATGGAACATCAGGAAGAAGAGGTTCTGGAAGGACTGGCATGGCATATGCATTTGTTGATTATGATGATAGACGAGATGCAGAGGATGCCATAAAGTATGAAAATGGACGAGAAATTCGAGGCCAGAGCATTGTTGGGGAATGGGCTAGAGGGCCATCCTATCGCTCAGGGGGTGGTTCTAAATATCAGCGAAGTTCAAGTTATAGAAGAGAGAGTTATGGACGATCATCACGTCAGAATAGTGAAGAATGTTATCGCTGTAGACGGACAGGACATTGGGCTCGTGATTGTCCTGAACTTGAAAGAGATAGATACTATCCTCGTTCTAGACATCGTTCTCGTACAAGGTCTAGGTCAAGATTACACCGTCACAAGAGGAGTAGTCGATCTAGGAGCCATGATCGTCACAGAAGGAGTTCTTCTGGCTATCGCCATAAAAGTAGAAGTGTAATCAGAGATAAAAGAGTAAAGGCGAGGTCACCCAGCCGATCTGTAACACCATCCAAGTTAGTTTTCCGTTCACGATCAAGGTCGCATGGAAAAAGTCGAAGAAAATATGAAAAGTCATCTAAAAAGTCGCGCTCAAGAACTTTTCCCTTCGGAAAAGTTTCTCCGTTGAGGGAGAGATTGTAACAGCTTTAGATATTGTTGCAATAATAATCTTAAACTTTTGAAATAGTTGAATTTGAAATCTATATGTTAATAAATGGCAATGTTTGAAACGCCAACACGAGAGCTGCGTGCGGTTCTCGCACGAAGTAAGAAAATCATTTTAATTTAAAAAGAGATAGAATACGTTTTGGCTGTTAATTTTTTGATGTTACCTTTTCTTCGACTTATATTTTGCAGTTTTGAAATTGATCTATTAAATAAAGTTTGCTGTGTTCCAATAGAGTTTGCTTTAATTACGAAAGAAGCATTACACCCTTCTAGCTATCGACCTATTAGCATTTTACCTTATACTAGCAAAGTATTTGAAAGAGTTATTCAAAAAGGAATCACAAAACATCTTGAAAATTACGACATTGTTCAGGAGAACCAGTTCGGAAGAACTAAGTTCGAACTTCTCGAGTAGCGCAGCAGCAGAGCAGGAAGCAGCATTTAAACAGAAGGGAACAGATATGACATCTTAGCAACTGCCTGAATGTATGAAAAACAGGCCTTAGTTGTATACTGATTTATGAGATAAGACTCAAAACACATTCCAGAAGACAAGATTTTTATTTACATAGTTCAAAGGCCTCAACAAAATCTAATTGGCCGACTGAAGAAATCATTTGAATGATTTTAACAGAAGAGAATTTAACAGAAATCTCGACGGACCAATAATGGTCAGCAATGAACTCATTAATTTCTTCTTTTCTTGCTTTAGATTTATGTTCTTTAATGTATTTTTTTATTTTACTCTTATTAGAGCACTGACTGAAAATACGGGGTGTTTATAAAGTCCCGGACCCATTTTGATGTTTAATAACTCATAAAATAATGAAGATATAAACAAACTTATGGCATTTATTGATGGAATAACTTATATATTTTCCTTTTCAGGTTTGAATATCTTTACTTTTGTAAATATCGTCTGCGCGTGTGGTTAATTTCAGAAAATTTCATTTTCCAGTCTAAATATCTGTACTTTTATGTAATGTTCTCCGACGAAGTATCCTTTCATCTTTTTGGCATTGTTAATCGCCATAATGTGCGCATATGGGGATCTGAACACCCCCATAAATACCGTGAGGCACAAAGGGATTCCCCAAAGGTTAATGTGTGGTGTGGACTAATGCACGACCGATGGATTGGGCCTTTCATTTTTACAGAAAAGACGGTCTCATCAGGCGTATACTTAGACAAGTTGGAAAACTTCGTATTTCCACAACTAGAAGACCTTCAGCCACATGTCTTTTTGCAACAAGATGGTCCACCCCCTCATTGGGGTATCATCGTTCGTAGTTCTTTGAATGACCGTTTTACAGGAAGATGGATTGGGCGAGGAGGTCCAATTCCTTGGCCAACCAGATCACCTGATATAACGCCGCTGGACTTTTTCCTTTGGAGATTTGAAAAGGATAACATTTATAGGAGGAGAGTGTCGAACATTGATGACCTAAAAGCCAGAATTACAATTGCAATAGCCTCTGTGGATGCCGACATGCTTGCCGGTACCTGGCGTGAAATTGAATATAGACTTGATTTCTCCGTGCGACGAAGGGGGCTCACGTGGAAATTCATTGTGTTGCGTTATACGGGTTCGTGGATTTGAGATTATCCGATGAAAACACGATGCAGAACAATAAAAAGCACAATTTATTTACAAGAATCACTATTTACAGCACAGTTCCAAAATCACCTTTAAAAGCGTCGAAAATCTACAATAAATACGCTGAAACAATCAGCAACACAGCTTCAGGCTGTAACTGTACAGGTAGCTTCACGGCAACACTAAACTTATAATAAAACACCGTGGAACAATCACCAATCCACTTTCAAGCTATACTGTAAAGATAGCTTCACGGCAAAGCACTATCTCGATTGCTTTCCGTTCACAGAACTCTCGCGTAGCAGCTATTCTCACAACTAATCACACTGCTCGCAAC
>KK121752.1:39501-66690 GCA_000611955.2 Stegodyphus mimosarum | reverse complement strand
TCGTTAAAGTTTTAGAGAATATTGTTACGAATTTCACATTTATTTGGCTATTTATTTAGAATCGTAATTAAAATTCCTTTCATTTTCCCGTGCAACGCAGACGATTTTTGAAGAGAAAACTACGTCAAAAAATAAATAAATAAATAAATAAATAAAAATAAGCAGAAAAGTGAAGCGACGCAAAAAGCCAAAACGAAAGTAATAGTCCTTCGGGATTCAAATTCCTTTGGACTAAAAATCTTTCAAATAACTTTATTATACCTTTGATTTTAATTCCGTAAAAATTATCAAAAACACTTCTTCGGATAGGGAACTAGATTTTCTTGAAGCCTTCCACGTTCGTCTAATTCTAGTCAACTTCGGCTTTTCTATAAGCCTTATTTCACATTTTTTGTTCCTTTACTACTTGTTTCTCTTGATGGAAGGCATTAAAACTGCTGCTTCCTTTTTTACTGCTATTTATTTATTATCACCTACTTAAATACGTAATTTCGGTCAAAAGCTCAGTTCAGTTCATTTGAGAATGAATGAGGACACTTGGCGTTTACTAATATTAAGTAGTTTTGTCTTATATCCATCATTAACTATTCTTTTTCATTACAGCAACAACATTTGTAACCTTTTCCATATTTCTATACTGAATTAAAATCTATAAATTTCGAAATACGTATATATGAATAATTAATAAAAAATTATTAATTAAAATAAAATGAGAAAGTATAAAAATTAAAGAGGACACTATATATGGAATCCATGAAGTTTGAGCAAACATTTATAAAATCGAACACCATATAAAAAAGTCATTATTTCTTAATAATGCCCATTAAAGATAGGTGCTGTGTGAAGGCTTATAAATAAAATAATAAAACTCTAAAAGAATAAGTAAACATGCTACTATTAGATTCATACTTTTAAGCTCGGTTTCAAATAACTTCTTTAGAACAAAAAGGTACGCTTGTAATATTATAATTTTTAAAACGAGGTGTCTTTTTTAATAAAGAATCTTTTGAAAGAAATGACATTTGTTGCAGGAAGTTTAATGTTAATTTATTAAAAGACATTGCATTATAAAATAATCTGAAAATCCTTTGTCTTCAGAGACACAATTATCAGTATTGGTAAACCCGTGTTTATACTACAGAGGCTGTTCGCACATTTTTTAGACGATGTATATTGTATTCACAAAACTAAATTACATAGAATTCTTGTGTTTTAAATGTTCTATTTGGCATCCCTTATTCTGAACTATCTTTCAACATTACAATTTCCAGGATAATAATGCCTTTTGAAGTGTCAGAGGAGGTATTCTATCCCATTCCTCCCGAACAGCTTTCCGGAGTCCTGTTAGGGTTTTGGGACAACGTTTGGATAATGCAGTTTTTAAAAGTCCGAAAGCACAAAAATCCATAGGTGACACATCGGGAGATTTAGTAGGGATATCAGTGAAGGGTATGGCCTCGATACCAGTTTTTTGTTCCATTTCTTTTAGGAAATTTACAGTGGATTTTGATGTGTGACTGCTAGCTTTGTCCCGATGGAGTCTCACAGATGGATGGCACTGTGGGTAAAGCGATGGTATTTCATTCAGAAAAAATGGGCGATAAAATATGTTCCTGATAGTATTTGGAGTTAATCTTGACATTTTTGTGCACTCTTTTTATTTTCAACTCGATATTATAAGAAAAACCAGAAACAATCTTGAATCCCTTAGAAAAACTTTCTTTCGATTCTTTGAACCATGTACTTAAATTTTTTTCTCCCCTTTTATGATAATAAATGGCCCTTTTTTGTTACAATCATTTAAATACACCCATGCTTCATCTATTGTGACAATTGTTTTCCATTTTTCTTTGGATAAGTGTTTCTCATATAGAATTCTGCAGCGTGTCCCGCGTCGAGCGATATGCTTTGGAAGAAGACGATGCACATTGCGTTTTTTCGCTTTCTTAAGATTTAAATCAACGTTTATCATTTTGTTTATGGTGGACACCGAGCATTTTAATGATTTTGCAACTGTCCTTTGACTAGGGGGATTTTCTTTTAACATTAAACAACGTACCTTTGCAATAGTCGAAGACGTCCGTTTTTTCCTCGGATACTTGTTTGGAATTTTTGTCCCTCTGGAGGCTCCAATTTGACATTTTTTTCCTTTCTTGTTGATGATATTACCTATCGACGCTTTAGATATCACAAAACCATGACTCTCACATCGTTTTTGGATAACGGAGTATGCGTACGTATTTCTCTTCGGAAAGAGCGTCAATGTAGCCTTCGAACCACTGCTTTGTTAAATTCGCCATTTTGAATAAAAACAAAACTCTCAAGCCACAGACGATAATTTTGACTTTTAAAAACATAGTACAATTGCAATAACTTCTTTTGCAGCAAACGATTTTTTATTACCGCTTACCAAAATTGTCTAAAAAATGTGCGAACAGCCTCTGTAAAACGCTGCGAAGGGACCGTGTTCTGTTATACACCTTAATAACTTCGTAATCGAAATTTAGTTCAGAATAATTTTGGCTCTTGAATAGGAAGGATCGGTACCGCTCTCAATCAAAATTCATTGTGATAGTGTGAAAATAACTGAAATAATTACAATAATAAGTAAAAATCATTCTCTCACTTCTTTGGGACCGAAAACAACCATTCTTTTTTTTTAATTTTACATAATAACATTACTTGTAGGTACCTTCCTCAGTATTACAAAGTTTAAAACGTATCTATCTTATGGTTTAATGTACAACTCAAGATAAGTTACAAAAAAAAAAAGTTGTTGCAAAAGGAAGCAATTTGAATTTTGAAAATTTTTATCACCATTGCAAGAGAATAATTTTCCTTAGAAATAACATTAAAAGTGAAATATAATGCAGATTTTAAGAGAATAAGATATATATTTTAAACAACTGTAATAGTTTCCCTTAAAACTTAGAAATTTCCAACTACATCCTTCTTGCAGAAAGACTTTCAATTAATACATAACTCAGATTAGGCCTCACTTCGTGACCCACACGATTCTACAGAAGATATTATTTTCTCCTTTGCTTTTCCTCGCATTTATACATTTCAAATTCCCTTCATGACTTTGTTCATTACGTGCTTTGTGTATTTATAAGTATTGACCACTTTTTAAATCACATTTCATTTTGCTTTTGTTGTCGTTACTGTTGCTGTGTTACTCATTCATTATGCGGAAGATTGAAATTTATTATTTCGCAGTATATCATCATACTTCTTTAGTATGTTTTCATGTTTTCTCTTCTGATGAAAAAAGCACTACACATCAATGCCCTATTCTTACATCATATTTTTAGTCCAAAGGGACTTTGTCCCTGAAGGACTATTGTTTTCGTTTTGCGATTTTGCGTCGGAAACATTAAAAGTCTGTATCACTTTTCAAACTGTTGCCACAAAATGTTGTAGCCCTGTATTATATTAAAAAAAATTAAATAATGAAGAATGTGCATAAATGTATGTATGTTTCTTGCATTGTGATAAAACGACGGTACCTAAAGCCATCGAATATTGAATGCCGTCATCCTGCCGCGAATATAGGCATCTGGAAGCCCAAATTTGAAATTTGGAATTTGTTTTATTAATGATTTCATATTTTGTAAAACTATGATTATTTTTGATTAACAAACTCAAGAATTTCGAAGCGGGCAATGGCAACGTTGTACAGAAAAAAACATTTTTATCTGCAGCGCGTGAGACTGTGTGTAGGAAATTCTAAAGATAGGCTCAGTTTAAAATTATTTTGCGATATTGTTCTTGAACTGAATTTTATGGTTTAAATGCGAAGAACATGATATTCAATAAATAAAAGTAACATACAAAATGTTTAAAAAACGCCCCTTTGACTGCAATTTAAAATCTGAAACCTTTCAGATTTTTTTATACATATTATTATTATACATATTATTATTATTATTATTATTTGCTAGTTACTTTCCTTGGACTAACCTCTGATTAATCATATTTTTCACCAAATATTCATAAGTTTCAGTATATTTACATTATGTACTACTTTTTACATCCATTTTTGCTTTTTTGTATTTTACCTAGTGCACTACGCTATTGTGGCCCATAATCGCCTTCTTCAAGACCTCTTAAGTCTTACAATGTCCTAAAGAATGCTGGAGGGCTTGCCCAGGAGAATTGCTTAAAACTATTAGCTACTTTAAAAAGTTAAAATAGTGATGCAGTCTAATTAAGAAAATTTTTTCAAGTACTATTAAAGGATTTGCTTTGAATTAAAATATGGAGGTGTTCTACGTATTCTATTATAAGGTATTTTTTCTTTCGTTACCACATGCTTTCAGGGTGCAATTGTTAGCACATCAGTATAATAATCGGAAGGAACAGAGTTCTACCGGGAAGGTCATTTGCTGAATTTTCATGTTTCCTGGTCCAAAATAAACATAATGATTCTACAACTGGTGCCAGAATGGTAAATTGGTGGTGGACGATAAATCGTCCCAACCAAAAAAAAAACTGGGCCCATCCTCCTCAGTTGCTCTTTAAATGCAGAAGAATGTAAGGAATTTTCTCCTTCCTTGCCAACTGCGTGCCTTTGCTATATATAATTAGAAGCACGATCGGCTAACAATCGGAAAGTACGGAATTCAAATCCCGGCGAGAGCATAACTGATATTCTCGCTTTCCAAACTAAAAAATTCAGAATTTTCTATAAGTTGCACTCGATCAAAATATGAGTCATGACTGAGTGTTCGGTGCATATTCTTGGCAAACATCTTCGTGAACAGCTTAAAGTCCTGATCTTGAACAGGGAGCTGAATGTAGCTATGTTCTGTGGTAGGATACTGTGATTAAGTTGGAGAATAACTGCGCTTGAAAGGGATTTAAAATCCTCTTTTATTAAATCACTATTATGTACAACCACTTCCCAACTCGGGAGGGATACAGAAAGTAAAGACCACACTTGGGTCTAAAATGAACAATCAGATAAATTTAAACTAAAGCTAAGTAGAAATTAAACAGTCGTTGCTCACAGAGCTATAACGTGAGGTTGGCCTCTAAACTAAATGGTGCGTAGCAAGATTTACTAATACTGACGCACTTGGAATTACTTCAATAAGCAATCACGTAAAAGCACTATGGCTTAGAATTTAAATGCTAGCTAGTCAGGCGAGCGTCGAATAGAGTGACCGTGATCTGAGACTAAAAGCTCTCTCACACTGAGAGGTTTCTACCTTTCGTTTAAATAGAACTTGGCTCCACTTCAAATTAGCATAAAGCTGAAAACGCGCGCTTCTTCTAACGGGAAGTTGAAAATGATAAGGGATAGAAAGATTAAAATTAAAATAAAACTTTGTTAGTTTAACTAAAACCTTACATATGTTAGACGATAATTTGTCATAAATAAGATTTGATGACAACATCCTGCCCTTTCCAGTCGCCCCTTAAATGGGGGGAGAAGGTAAGGAATTTTCTCCTTTCTCTTCTACTTTAGTGATGTAATTGGAGGTGTGTCCGGCTAGCATTCGGGAGCTCCGGTGTTTGAAAGCCGGTGAGAACACTGCTGATTTTTCATATTTCCTGTTCCGAAGTAAACTTAATTACTCTACAGTTTGAGACGTCATTTCTCTAGAGTAATATCAAACGGTCTGCCTCTCCAAATCATACTTTGCATTTATTCCTAAAATCGAGACATATTTGAAGTAGTAGTCTTGTTGGGATCGGAAAAGACTTATTTTCTGAGTTTCTGCTTCAAGATTCATCTGGAAATAAAATTATAAATACTAAAGTATGACGAAAGAAAACCTTTTTTAGCCTGCTTTCCATCCGGTAATAATAAATGCAATCTTAATCAAATCGCAGTTGACAGATAAGTAATTCTGCTAAGGACCTTTAATGCACATAGTCCAAAGGGGAACTATGATAGAAATCATGCTGGTAAAGTTATTGAAGTTCTTAAATTCTGAAAGTATGGGGCTTATTTATAATTTAAGAAACAAAGGTACCTTTTCACAACCAGCTCTGATTTCGCAAGGTCTAGTTAGTCTAATATCTACGAACATTATCTCTGACCCTATGGTTGAAACATCGTATGACTGTCTCATTCATTAAACCGATGTTAAGTCTACAAGGCATTTGGTCTCTCGTAGAATGAACTGGAAATTTAAGAAATCCAAATGATATGGTTTTTCGTACTAAATTCGATGAAAATTTAAAATTCCATTTTTACTTCCTTGTGCTAAGTAAAAAATATAGTAGGAAGATTGTAATCGTGAACACTTTCGGATACCATATTTCAACGAAATTATCCAATTTGACTACTATCGAATGCAATTTAATGATGTTTTTGTGACATCTGTACGTAAGGACAGAATAAAGGACTTTTTTCCCCAAACGAATTATAAGACTGATTTAAAATGGATTCATAAGAGATTTTTTTCGTGGCGTCTGTACGCACGTACGTACGTATGTATGTGCCTCGCATAACTCAAAAACGAGTAGCCTCAGAACGTTGAAATTTTGTATGTAGGACTGCTATAACATGTAGATGTGCACTTCCTATTTTGGTTGCAAAAAGTATATAAATATATGTATATATCCACTCTGTTACTCCGCTCAGTGAGCTCAGTTTCTTTATTCTTATATGTTTGTAATTGTGCATTTTTTGCTTTAAAAATGATTGAATTATGTTGTTCTTATCTTTCGGTTAAGGTTTTTATGCTTTAGTTAACCTGCATGTTGTAGTTATAGAATTATCAACAATTTAAAAGCCGTTTAGGTGCGGCTAAGCCTAATTTTTTTACTATAACAGCCATATTTGTTCACATTTGAAACTTGGCAGAAGAGTAAATTTGTTGCCAATCTAGAGAAACTAAACTTCGCAACAACAAAGTAATGTCTTCTTTTATTATTGCGAGCTAAATAATGCTTACTCTATTCTGGAACTATCATTTAAATTTTTAAAAATTTCCCATTTATTGACTCAGCACAGCATCCACAACAAATTAAGTCAGTTTCTATGCCTTCAGTGTCTTTTTGCCGAGTGAGACCAAAAGTAAACTTTCAATTTTGTGCACCGAAAAAGCTGCCTTCTTGCCCGCTGGCCGAATGGCTTGTTTTTCGTAGAAACACTGATTTTAATTTTTTTTTATTTCTTTTAATTGTTTTAACTATATTTGGTATTTTACGTTTTTCTACGTATATCTTTCAATTTTTAATATAGGTATTACTTTCAGTACTTTTGCAATCTTCTAATTAAGAGCGCATAAACAACGCAAAGTTTAATAAATATATAGGGGACAACGCACTGAATGTTTTTTTGGAACTCTGTAATTGGTGTTGGAGAAGCATTGCCCGTTCTACGTGGGAAAAGACAACATGGGAATATGGTCCGTATTGTTTAGAAAAGGAAACTTGTTAACCGTCTAGATGGCCATAAAACTATTTCATCAGACAGCATACTTTCTAAAACTGTGGAGCGGACAATCGCCCCAGACGCAGCTAGTTTTTGGAAAGAAATAATTCAATAGCTATGCTCACTTAGGATTTCCGAAATATCACTCCATTATCCAACAAATAATTTAGCTTAATCAGGACATTAAGAATCAACCTGACAAATAAATGTCTATGTAGCGACTTTCATTGAATTGAAATCTACTTACGATAGGGAATGACGCTATAAATTTATTGAAAAATGAGCTAAATTAATACAAGAAGTAACGGGTTTGTTAACCGAAGCTACAGCTAAGTTAAATAAAAGAACAGTAGATGCCCTTTGGACAGATAGAAATTGGTCTGCTTGAAAAAGCTTCACACTAATGACCTTCAAACTCTTATTCAGTCTGAAAAGAGTGTCAGAATGACTTTGTTTGCGGATGATGTGCCAGTATGAGCAAATGTTCCAGAAAGTCTCAAGATAAGCTAACTATTATCTTAACCATTTGCATGACGAAGATTTCAAATTGATTTGAGATTGACAATATGGTTTTAAATGTAAACTGTTGTCAAATTTTTACCCTTAACACACTAGCGAATCTAATATCTTCCGTATAAATGCGAATATATGAAGAAAATATTGCACTACATAAATTTGAGATGTAATGTTGACCAACACCTAATGTAAATGCTAAGTTGAAAAATTCAAAATGAGATTTCCTGTTTTGAGAGAATTGACTGGAAGTAAATGGAGTAGCAACAACAGAATTCTTGGAACATCTTATAAGATGTACTTTAAGTCAATTTTCACATATTTTAATGAAATTCTCCTTTCAGTTGCAGGTAGCACATTAAAATACTTAGATACTACTCAGAATCAGACTTCCATTTAATAACCAGACACGTGGGATTAGGATATATTTCGAAACTCTTGATTTTTCAGATATTAAAACGCAGCTTAATCTTGGTCACATTAATTGTAAAAAGGCAGTCAAGAATTTCATGTTCTGATAATAGAAATGTTTGATAATTGTTATCAAATTAGAAACTGGTTAGATATTTATACCATGGTTCTTTATGGCCCTTCATTGATATATCAGTTGGAGATGGGGCTGATCTCCAGTGCAATCTTTTCCCTATTTGCAGCTTAGTACTTATTTCAATGCAGAACTTGAGAGGCTATTTATATCCCCTAAGTCAATATCTTCTGAGAAAAGATTCTTCTAAAAGGGCTGTTGTGTTATCGAATTCTGAACCTGCTATCGAAGCGATATCGGCAGATTCGGTTAAAAACTCTTAGGGAGTCATGTAATGAGCTCAACTTCTCAAGGAGTTTGCCAGATAGATTAGGTTCCCATTCAATGTGGAGTGCCTGGTAACCTGTGAGTTGACTTTTGATTAAAAAAGAAATAAGCGCGATCTAAAAGGCAACCTCCATGTTATTTCATACTGCAAAATTATGGATATGATTAAGATGCTTTTATCTATCGCCCTACAGCTATGTAGAGCAGAAAACACGAAACATCAGCATCTTTTCAGAGCAAGAAACACGAAAAATCAGCTATGTACTCGCCAGGATTCGGACTTCGAATCTTCCAACTGTCAACTGGACACGCTGGTACTTGAAACAGGAAGGCACTTAGTGCGGAAGGAGAAAAGAAAATTCTCTGACTTAAAACCGTAACTGAGGAGAGAGGAAATTTAGGAATGTTCCAGCATAGTTTAGTTGACTTGCACAGTCTTCTTTTTTTTTTTTTTACAGAATTAGAAACGTTAGAATATCTGCGATTCCCTTTCTGGGGTTCAAACTGGGGATCTTCCGACTACCAGCCGGATGTTCTACTACATGTACTTCGAAGGCATGCAGTGGGGAAAGCGAAACGTCCGTAAGCCTATAGGTTTTCGACCTTAGATAAAGTTTAAAAGTTGCTGCTTACATTAAACGTTGGGAATGTGTTTTTACCTTCAGTAATTGTATTAAGGACTTTCAAAGGAGGGTTTCTGTGGCTAGGATTATTTCAAAGTATCTTCTTTAGAACAGAAATTCGCTATGGGTCTTTCAAAAGAGCTCGTTTTTTTATTGTGCGTGACTACTTGTGAGCGCACTTGGTTCCCTGTAACACTGTAGATTAGTATTCGAATTTAGTTTATAATTTTGACATTTCCGCAATTATGTGGGGGTCCTTAAAAGACATAACATCCTGGTCGTGCTACACGTAGAACAGTTGGCAAATCTTTAATCCAGGTTAAATGCTTACACATGCGTAACTGTGATCGACAAATTAGCCTCCTCAGAGGAGTCACAACATTTCTTGACCAATCGCATTACAAGATATCACTTGCGTGTTTAAAAGATAAAAATGCACGCTATTCTTGCAGCTGACATTAACCGGTTGAAGCGACAGAACGAATTGCCATTCCGCAAAGGAAGTTAATAACAATAACTGTTTGTAGTACTGTTGAAACAAAAGAAATTCATATCGCTTTCTTTTTTTATTTCGGTAAAATACAAATAAGGAACTTACTGAATCCGATTATCCACTGTTGGTATAAAATTGATCAATTAGGAAGAATACTGTACGTATGCTTTCTCATTTGATATCTGACAAACTTTGCGAACATCAGACAAAGAGATAATAGATCTAATCCGGAGTTAAATTATTTCCAGTTGAGAGAATTTCTTTCTGCAAAGATTTTACTACTGTCATTCTCAAACTGGTGGAAGATACATAGGATATTGCAGCCAAAATAGCCGGGCACTCATGTGCTTAATTTTTAAATGAAATAACCATATTTACAACTTCCTGTTTCTGTTACAAAGGACAAGAAATGTAGAAGACTAAAACTAACATTAAAATATCAGATATCAACTTCATCATTTAATTCATTATATAGTCCTTATCTTTTTTATTTTTAACGAATTCTTATTAATGCAGTTTGGTTTATAAATACCAGAAGAATTTCTTACTCTACATGTCGCGTAAGTAACAAAAAATGAAAATATTTTCTCCTTTTTTTTAATTCTGAAGATTCACGTGTTATTGAATAACAAAATTAACTTAATGATACAGGTATTAATTGATTTGAAAATGTCATTCTCTTTACAGTACAGGTGAAAATTCTCTTTACGGCTCTTTCTGTTTAAAATTTATTTCTGTTGTGTGCATTTTATTCACCGTCTATTTTCCATTACTTATAAATTTGTTAAATTTAAAAAACACAGTATAAAAAATAATTCATCTCTCATATTCTATCGTTTGTATATTCAGAATTGTTTTCTTACTTGGTAGCAATTTTAAAGAAATGAAAAATGAAGCCATCCGGAATAAATATTTGTTTTTTTCTATTAAAATTTTAATATCAGTATTTTCATTATTTTAAAAAATTGTATGGTATTTTGAGTCTTGATAATATTAAGGGACTGAGCCAAGAGTCGTAGCTGTAAGTCTCATAGTTGTCCAAATTTAATGAATCAAATAGTTCAAATGGTCTTACAATTTCTATAAATTTATCTCTTAAGAGTATCATATGGAATTTAAAAAAAAAAAAAAGGTATTTGCGCTTGAGTGATGAAAGTTTGATATAAAAGACTTTGAGTCGTTCTGCTTTTCGGTTTTTACTTTCCTATCCACTATAATGAAAGAACAGCTTTTTAATTTATTATTATTTTTTTTATTTTTTCTACAGCCGCTATAGCTGGCCCTTTTAAATAACTATACATGGACCCGAATTTTCCACTTGGTTAATTGTGCTACTTTAGTAACCTGAAAATCTTTGTTTCTTCAGTCTGTTATTGGCAATGATAATTTCGCCAGAACTAATTTAATATTGAATTCATTCAGGCATTATAATTTATTATAATTCGGGTTTTCCATATATTTGTTCAGGTATTTATAATTTTGTTTACTTTTTTGGATAATATAGAACAATTTAAATTTAGTAATTTTTAATAATTTTATATTTTCAACAGTTAATTTTTTCCATGAGTTTATCAACGAATTTCAATGAATACTAAAATGCTCAATTGTTTACTGATAATTCTATGCAATTGCCATCAGCCCAGATATAAAAAGCGAACAAATATCAATACCATTTTAGTTAAATCGCCTTTTAAAACTGTAAAAAAAAACAAATACAAAAAAATCATTGAACATGAGAGCCATACGCGAAACGTGATAGGTTTTGAATTGAAATTAACGTACGATTAAGGCATTTGTCTTCGCTGATAAAATGCTAAAAATGGCGAAGAAGCGAGAACTTATCATATTTTCTCCACATTTGATTAGTAATCGTTAAAGATAACACTAGATTTCTTAATTTTATTTAAAGAAATTCTTGATTACAACGAATTTGCTAAGCAACGGCATCAGAACCCATAACAGTTTTTCTCAATGTGAATTGGAAATCATAGTTATGATTTTTGCACCCATAGAAACTTATAGATACTAATCGATGGATTTGAATCTCTCTGATCCCGTGCACGCCTAGGGGCATATGTTAGAAAGCGAAGACGCAGCTTTTGCTGCTGGATCTCTAGTTATTATGATTTACAGTTTATTTTTATTCAAGAATTAGGGTAGTTAGTTCCCTGTTGTCAGGTTTGAGACTTTTTTAATAATGCCAATTAAAAACTCATTTAATAATGGCGATTCAAATATGTAAATAAAGGTCATTTTAAAAATATCATTTCTTTTCATAAGATATTTCCGAAGTAAAAATAATTGCCTTCGATGCCATATGAGCAATTTAATGCATGACTGTATAGAAATTCATCTCTCAACTGATAACACTGAAATGCAAATTAGAGATATTTATAATTCCAAGAAATATTTTTTTAAAACTTCATAACATATAAATAACGCTAACGTCACTAAACTTTAATGCAGGTGAACTCACCAAGTTGTTTTGGCGTGTTTCACAAACGCTCAATCTTTTCACACTTCCCATAACAGCACGTCTGTGCGATAATTCGTTTTGTCCCATATGCATGACGGTAGATCACGAATGGCCAACGCCATCATAACGATGTTATTGCTGATCCCGAAAATTAGCGGGAAATAAGGGCACTAAGACGAATCCTCTCAAGATAAAAATTTATGGTATTAAATCCGAAGACCATTGCCACATCAATACATCATTTCCTTGTCTTGTGCATCGTCGCCCTAATTGGTTCGATGGTTAGCAATGCATTCTTGCTGCCGTAGCTTTGTGTTCGGATTCGAATCCCGGTGAAGGCTTGTCTGTTCGTTTTGGAAACACTTGAAATACTGGCTAGCCAAAAGCCCTGTCGAGAAGCTTAATGATAAGGAAAGAGAGGATCTCTCGAACCCGTCCTTCAAGAAAATTGGAGCAGAGACGTACATTTATAAGCCTAGCCATTGCTGAATACAGCCATTGGTTGAAAGACTATATAAGTACAGCCATTGGTTGAAAGACTATATAAGTACAGCCATTGGTGAATGCAGCCATTGGTGTACAGCACTGGTGTACAGCCATTGGTGAAGGTCTATGTAAGTACAGCCATTGGCGAATGCAGCCATTGGTGTACAGCATTGTGTACAGCCATTGGTGAAGGTCTATGTAAGTACAGCCATTGGTGTAATTATGACACCTTTCTTACTTTTTGTTCTTCTGTCATTTGCATTCTATTCTCCTTAATAATAAAATATAATCAAGACATTGTGCACATAGTCCCTATCTTTGTGGTAAACTTTGATTAAGGTATTCTTTCAAATTGTCTCAATAATGGTATTTGTGGTAATGAGTCTTAGAAGTGTCTTGCTGAAAATGGTACTGTTTGCATTCAACTACAGCATCAACCAGCTTTCCAATATGTCAGAAATTAATCCTTCCATTGAACGAATAGATATCTGCAGCTAATATTGATACACTGCGCGTTTGTGAAATAACGCTTTGAGAATTTGCAAAAAAAATATTTAATGAGTCAATAACTATTCAGTGCAATAAAATTTGGTGTTCGGTTGAGTAGTTTAATTGTTACGAAGTTTTAAAATGTTTCCCGGATTTATATTGAATAATCCTAGAAGTCTGAAGGAATAAAATTAATATTTCGCAGCAAGGAATAAGGAACAGAACATAACAAAGCATATTTTCAAGCGAAGGTGCCTTTTTTTAAATGACAGGCTTTCAGGATATCAGATTTTCAATTTTAAGTTAAACGTAATGAAAATTATTGACTTCTGTTTTATAATTTTAATGAACAAATAGGCAACCAACTCTTTTGTTAGTACGTCCTTAAACTCAATATCAAAAGGCAGTTGTTGAAGTAAGCGAGTTTATGTACGATTTTCATGAAACCGCAGATTAAAAGAACTTAAAATGAATAATGAATGGAATAAAATACGCGAAAAGAAATGAAATACAAAAGGCTTATTTTTCCTATTATAATTACGCAATATAAGAAAATACGGAAGATATGATTAATACATCGGTCAGTCTCTATTCTGTATCTGTACACTGAGATAAATTATTCATCTATTTAAAAAAGCAAATTATTGAATTTTTAACACAAAAGCTAAATTACCGGCTTTATTGCTAAATATTTACTTAGATAAATGTTTAACAATATAGTCCCCCCCCCTCTAAATCAATATTACGATGAACAATATTCCCATGAGGAACTTAAGGGAAATCTTTGTAGAGTATTTGATGTCGAAAGAACGAGAATGATCGCTGTGCAAAGCAAATGTGAATGCTTAAGAGGGAAAAGTAAATACGTGCAGATGAAAGAAAGAACACCAGAAGGGGTTTTTCTTTGTAGTGATAAATCTACAGGCGAATGTAATATTGAGGACAGAGTTTTTGTTAAAGGTTGGATAGGGCGAAAATTAATTTTTAGGGAGCTACTGCATCGCTAGATATGAAAACACTGGTGGAAAAAGATTCCAGCCGCCAGCTTCGGACTTGCAGGAATTGAACGTAAACAAGAAAGCGAAACTGGAGCAGCTGGTAAGAGAATTTTCAGATTTATTTTATGAGGCTCCATGTTTGCTTCAAATGGCAAATCACGCAATAGAAACTGGAAATCACTCCCCTCGCCGAAAAGCAAAACCCTACAGCTGTGATAAGGTTAAGGGAGAAATAATGGAACAACATATTGCAGAAATGCTAAAGGATAAAATTTTCATCCCCATAAGCAGACCGTACGATATACGGTTAACATTTCGTAATCGGGGTGAGCGCCAAACTTCGCGAGGGTTTTTTATTTGGCGCGATTTTGATTTGGTTGTGGTTTCCTGCTGTATATTGTTGCGAAAAATTCGGCGGTTGCGCCTGTATGTAAGCTTTCCGGCATAGCACTAGGGTTGCCATAAAATAGTGTATGGTAGGGTTGCCAGATTGGCGATTTTATCGCCCATTTGGCGACCAAATCGGCGATATCCCATGGTCCAATCGGGAAGCTTCTAGAATAACTTCCTGTCGAGATATTTCTCGAAACCTGTGGAACCTAAGGAAAAGCTATATAAACCCTTGCGTTTCTGAGAGCCGAGAGAGTGTGATTAGTTGTGAGAAGTGTGAGAATTGTGAATTATGAGAATAGCTGCTTACTGTGAGTGCTAAGCTACGCGAGAGTTTTGTGAACGGAAAGCGATCGGGATAGTGCTTTGCCGTGAAGCTACCTTTACAGTGTAGCTTGACAGTGTATTGGTGATTGTTCCACGGTGTTTATTATAAGTTAGTGTTGCCGTGAAGCTACCTTTACAGTTACAGCCTGAAGCTGTGTTGCTGATTGTTTCAGCGTATTTATTGTAGATTTTCGACGCTTATAAAGGTAATTTTGGAACTGTGCTGTAAATAGTGATTCTTGTAAATAAATTGTGCTTTTTATTGTTCTGCATCGTTTTTTCATCGGATACTCTCAAATCCACGAACCCGTATAACGCAATATTTTATTGTGGCAAACCTAGAGCTTTATTTCGGTAATTGTAAGAGAGCGAATTTAGTGTAGTCAGAAGCTTTTTTTTTTAATTTAATTTTGAGATACTGTGTTTGTTTTTAAAAATTTTACTGTTTAATATCATTATTATGTATATGTTTAATATCATATTTATGTAATTTTTTTTTGCTTGTGGTAATCGAATGATGTGAAATATTTAAAATTTTGAACGAAAGTTGTTTAGTGTATTGAATTCTATGACTTTGTTTTATAATTTAACCAATTTCATTCACTATTCTGTTTGCACATAATAATCGTTGTTCACCACTGTAAACAAAAATTTGTTATTCTGTTACGTTTAAAACTCAATTCGCAGTGCTCTGATCTGATAAGTGTATACATTTATTTACTCAATAATTATTTCCAAGAATTGTTCATTCTACTACTTTATGATAAATTACATAGATAGATTTATGATAAATTACATACTATGTTTGTACGTGCAAAGCCATTGGATTTTATTTTACTCATTTAGTGTTTTATCATCTCATTTTACTATTTATTTTGTTTATATAAAATAACGCGTTTTCACTACTGCAAAACTTAAAAGTTACTATTCTGTTCACGTTTAAAAATCACATCTTAGTGCTTTTATTGCCGCCAAAAACATTAGCCAAATTTTGAAGGCCAAAATAGTTTGACGCCAACTTACCAAGCTTATGGAATATTAGCCCCCTATACTACTATGTCGAAAGAAAATAATTTCCCACCTGCAGATTTTAAAATATTGCGTTTTGCTATTGACTATAGAAAGGTGAATCGCATAGCAAAATATCCAGTTTTCTCCTTACCAATAATAAAGGAAATGATCAGGAAAATAAAATACGCAAATTATACGATAACGCTAGACCTCACATCTGGATATTTTGAGATATATGTGAAACCAGAGGATATACCAAAGCCACATTTATTGCCAAATCAAGAGTTTATGCTTTTCTTAGAATGCCATTTGGTTTATGCGGCGCCCGCGCCACATTTCAAATAGCTATGATTATTATAAAACTTGGCCTCGGAAAATCTATGTTTATTTACTTAGACGATATAATGCTGTTGCGTGCGTACGGGTTCGTAATGGATTCAATGCACCAGTCGTTAAAAAGTTAACAAAATTTATTCTTTTCACAAGAAATAAAACAGAACACTGAAATATTTCCTCTGAGATATATTCGTACAATATCACAATATCTCAAACTTTCAACAGAATTCAATTCAAAACAGATAAAGTTAATCCAATCTCACAGCGAATTCGCTACAATCAATCACAGCATTAAGTAAACAAAACAGTTCGCTTAAAACAGCTACAACTACAACTAAGATGAGGTGTTTCAATTCGGCTTTTATAAGATTTTTAATTGTTTATTAGAACATTCTGGTAAAATCTCGATTTTTCTCAATTTTTGTGGATGGCAACAGCAATTACGAGATATTTATTTATTAAATATTAAATGCACGCGCTCTTTTATTTTTACTTTTCCGACATAGCTTTCTCTTCAAAAATCGTATGCGTTGCACGGGCAAATAAAGCAATTTTAATTACAATTCTAAATAAATAGCCAAATAAATATGAAATCCGTAAGAATACATACTAACGAGACAATTTCCATGAATATATTTGAGATTTACAAGAAGTGGTTTTGCTTTTAAAAGAATAAGGTTTAAAATTGAATGCGGCCAAGGACTTCCTGGCCTGGGCTCTAAGATATCTTAAAGGGGAATCGAAGGTTCTGAAATTGTAGCTATAAAATATATCCATTACCTAACATAGCAAAAACGTTTCCTGATTTTGGAGTTTGTGCTCCTGTTAAAGGACTTTCATCAAAGATTTTGTTCATACAGCTGAACCATTATTAAATTTTAAGAGAAGAAAAAGCCAGGTTCACCTGGTCAGTAGAAGCTAACACTACATTTGAAAGATTTAAAGCAGCATTAATTCAAGTTCCTGTCTTGAAATTTTCTAAAGCGGATGGCGATTTTGCGGTAGGAGCAGTGCTTATGTAGGATGTTTGCATATTGTAGCAAGATACATAACCCAATTCAAAGAATTACCGCTGCTGCGATGGAAACATTATCAGTCCTTTTGGCTATACACAAATTTCGAATGTATTTTGGAAAGGTACCAGTTAATGTGTATACAGACCATACGGCCGTCGTTCGTTTGTATTCCAAGAAATTATCACGCATACTAATACGATGGCCCCTTAAATTGCAAGAATACAGTTTAATGTTTAAACATACTTCCGGGAAAGAAAATGCTGTAGCGGATGCTCTATGAAGAATTAAAATAGATGATAAGAGAAATGAGATAGAATGTGAAATGCTGACGTCAAAAATTTTGGATTCTTGTTCAAAGAGACCCAGAATTTTAAAATATTTATGCATATTTGCAAGATCCAAACCACTCTGAACACCATGATATGACCGGTATACTATTGCTTCGTTTTTCGTACGTGGCCCCACTCCGAAATTTTTCACAAAATTATTAGTGTAAATACCAGGTCACGAAAGTTAACGAATTTTTAGTATTTATCTTACAACTATCCACATCTCACTATATTCAATATTTATCCCTTTTTGGCTCATGCTTATAAATTGGTAGTACGGTTAAGAGTGGAAGTGGACGAGTTTTAGTTCGACTCAAAGTAACAGGCACTGTTGATATCTCTGTTTCCTACTTCGGAAATTCTAATAGCCTGTACATGCTCATTTTTATACTTTTAAATATTTTTTTTATTTTTTACTTCCTTTTACGAAGTAAAAATGAAATATTGTAATCGCGAAAAATTTCAGGTACTATATTTCAACGAAAATATCTATTTTGACAGCTATCGAATGCAATTTAACGATGTTTTTGAGTGACATCCGTACGTAAGGGCAGAATAAAGGACTCTTTGCCTCTCAACTAGTTATAAAACTGATTTAAAATGGATTCTGAAAAGTTTTTTCGTGGCGTCTGTGCGTACGTACGTATGTATGTACGTATCTCACATAACTCAAAACCGAATAGCCTCAGAACGTTGAAATTTTGTATATAGGGATGCAATAACATGTAAATGTGCACCTCATATTTTGATTGCAATCGGCCGCACCAAAAGTATATAAATATATGTATATGTATATATCCATTCTGTTACTCGGCTCAGTGAGCACATTTTCTTTATTCTTATAAGTTTGTAAATCGTGCATTTTTTGCTTTAAAAATGATTGAATTGTGTTCTTCTTATCTTCCGGTTAAGACTTTTATTCCTTTAGTTAACCTGCATGCAATAATTGTGGAATTATCAAAAATTTAAAAGTTTTTTTAAATGCGGAAGCCTAATTTTTTATTATGATAGCGGCCATATTTGTTTACATTTGAAGCTTAGCAGAATAGTGGATTTGTTGCCAATCTAGAGAAACTCAGCTTCGCAACTACAAAGTAACGTCTTCTTTTATTATTGGGAATTAAATTACGCTTGATTCATTCTGAAATTATCACTTAAGTTATTAGCTGGTTTTTGCGTACAAATTGTGGTTTTAATTGTAAAAATTGTTTTTTTAACTGTTTTAACTGTGCTTGATGTTTTATGTTTTTCTATATCTTTAAAATTGTAATGAAAATATTTTGAATTTTTATGTATTTTTGCCTTACCGCGAAGTGAGAACTGAATTAATTAGTAGCGCATGCGCATTAGGTAAGCGGCACTGATCGTCTGTGGAAAACTGTTTCATTTTTATTTGTTTAATTTCTGTTACACATCGTTTTAGATTTATTATAGTATTTCAATAAAACTTGTGATAATTCTTCAGATGCTAGAATTTTTGCTCACTCTGAGTTATAAAATGAATGAGATGTAACGCTGTTAAGTGAACGTAGCGCCGAAGTGTGGCTATGGTAAATAACTAGAGTGAACTTTAAAGAGTGCATTTATTCTATTGTGGTTTATGCGCTATCGACGAAGTAGATTTAATTCAAAACTCACTGTTATTTCAATATGTTTAAATGAAATACAGGAAAATTGCGTATAATTTAATATTCCGTACAAGGAAGTCATGTGGTGTATACATCAGATTTTTTAATTTTAACAGTTAACTTTAAGATGTGTTAGACCGAAATCTAAAATTTTCAAGTTCATTTTTTTTTCTTTTCCTTTTCTGTTTCTGAAGACCATTTTCGATGTCTGCTAATGTAATCAAACATTCCAGACAGCAATTTGTTCCGAACAACTGGTTACGCTGATTCATAGCCTCCATAAAGTGCAGTTTTTCTTCCTGAATGGGAGTAATAATTCAGGAGACAACAGTATGGAAACACAAAAGTCTTTTAATTTATATATTTCGAAATGTTTGCGTTAATATACTTTATATTGAATAATATACTTTTAAAAATATATTGGGCCATTTTTTGAATATGCAAATAATTTTGACAGATCATCGAGGAGTTTAATTAATTCCCTTAACTCTCATAAAAATTCCTTCTTTACTTTATTTACTAGACATGATATAGTTAGATTAATTTATCGAATCAATGCATCGAAACAATGCATGACAATTCACTTCGAATCAAATTGCTATTTTAAACGCTTAGGTAAGGTAAATTCTTCCGAATAATAAATATAGAAGAACAAGAATAAAAATTTCTTTAAAAAAGAATTATTATAATTACTAAAGACTTACTAAAGTTACTAAAGACCTAATTATAGTAATAAGTATGTAGAGACATTAGGTTATTTCGAAGCAGGAGACATGAAAAATGAGTAGTGACCCAGTCGGGACTCGAACCTCGGATCTCTCGAATACGTGATTGACCATTACACCACGAAGGCATTCTAAGAAGGCGGGAGAAATGCCTTATATATTCCCCTTTTTATAGGGCGATTGGGGGTTTGGGGACCTAATCGCCAAATCCTGGTGGTGGAAAATCATCATCCACCACCTTTTTCAGTTCGCGCGCCACTGTAGAGAAATTAGGTATTTTTTTTTAAAACAGGAGAAATGAAAATTGACCAATGCCCTCACCGGGACTCGAACCACGGACCTCTCGAATACGCGCCGAGCTTGCTGACCACTACACCACGAAGGCATGCTAAGAAGGCAGGAGAAATACCTTATAAGTAAATTAGTAACTTACTGTCCTTTCTAATACATGGCCCGAGTACAGTCTGTGGCATTAAAAATTTTAATCCGGACTATGTCCTGAAACTTCGAATTTTTTAAAACATTTTGAGATTTAGATGCAAAACTTGTAGAAGAACCAAATGTTCAGAAATGTGAGTAATTATGAAACGTAAAATTTGTAATATATAATTTGAGGTCCATAATTAATGCTTTACTTTTATTATATTTAATATGGAAAATAACAGTAAAAAGTGATGTAGAAATATATAATATCTGTTGGTTCTTTGAGATTCGGCCTGCAGTTGAATTCCAAAAAACAGCAAAGTTTTTAATTTGCCCTTCACATGAAACAATCAGACAACTCAGAGTTAATTAATTACTTTTGTACTGTCTGTTATAATTTTAAATATGCAAAACAGTTTTTACTATTTCATTTTTGAAGGTCCATATTCAAAAAATAATAATAGTCATTAAATAGTTTCGATTGTCTTAGACAAACTTCTTAGCATTTTGTTGATAATTTTATTCTTTACCATTTTCAACAAAGACGTTAAAGAGTTTAATATGGAATTGGATTGAAGATGCTAAATTATGTAACCATGCCCGCATCCTGTTAGAAATCTTGCTGCCACCAAAAAGATCCTAATATTTATTTATAAATATGTATATTGTTTTTATATCTCCCAAATTACCCCATAAGCAATATTGTTACGAACTTTTGTGTTGCTTTTGTAACATGAAAAATCTAAAGAGAAGTTATGTCGGAAAAAAGGCATAAGAATGCAAGATCAATTATATTGAAATTGAATAAATGTAATTGACCACTACGTTACCTGTAACCGTAATTCCACCAGCGTATTGCTTTCCAGTAATTTCGAGAAGCAGAAAGCACTAGAAATATCTCGGCGGCTGGTTGAAAACTATTTAAAGCTGAAAAGAGAGCATCTACTCCCAGTTGCTGGGTTATTGTTGTCGCGGGTTGTTAGTTTAGCGTGAGATCGAAGATATTTCCGGGTTAGCTTTCTCATTAGATGCGCTGTGCATCTAATGAGAAGATATTCATAATTTTCATTGCGTTGTGTTTAACGTTCTTAGTAGTTTGGTGCGTAACTACTGGTTCTATTCTGTGGTACTGTGAACTCCTGTGCCAGTATTTCTGCGGAAAGTTCCAGAACTTTGAAGTGTTTATTTTAATAAAATAAATTTTTATTAACCTATCATCAGACGTGCGTACATTCAGTCTAATACGAACCCATACGCATGCAACAATTTAATATAATATTGTATTTCTAAAGCTAAATTAAAGATCTAGTGCTGCAGAAGTTGGCAACATCTTTCATAATAGATTATTTGCCTAATCTTGAGTGATTAAATACGTTGGGAATATAATATGATGTGACATGAAAAACAGGGACACCCAAAACTATATATATTTCGAACGTCATAAGTCATTAATGTGCTATGTCAAGGGTTTCAAAGGTAAAACTAAAGCGAATTGTGTGAATCAGTGTATCGCGTTTAATTAAGCACTGAACTTTCTTAACTTTAGTGTCATGTTAACTCGAACAAAAAACAGAGAATATCGCTTTCAGCAAATAAGGCTTTCCCGTGGAAAGAACAAGAAGAAGAAGAAAAAAGAAGGGGAAGGAATCATCTTCACCGCAAAAGGATAATGATGCGGAACTCAAAGGGGAAGTTAATTTACCAGCTGTTTGTATCATACATTGGCTCGTCGGCAAAACAAGCCTCCCCCCCCCCACTTTTCTTTATTATTGCCCTCACTAGATAACAGAATTCGGTTCCCACATCGAAAGTCATACGTCAGTTATTTCTCGAATTCTTCATCTCTCCGTTATTTCCGGTGAATAGTTTTCCTCTTTTGTTGCCAGTTCAATGCGAGATGTTTGAATTTGGGTGTTTTTGTATTTTCGCGCTCATATATAACTTTGAATCATAAAAATATTGTTCAAACTCTCTATGTTATTCATGCATACCTTTAAATATTAAAAATATTGCTCAAGCACTGTCTAGCATCTTTTCTGTTTAAGATGTTCCAGACGTTTCTGGCACATTAATACAGTTAATTGAAAAACAATATAAGCAACAGAACAGAACACAAAGTTTAAAGCATACGCGTCTGCATGAGCGTTCCCCATGAATGTGTATACGAACCATTTTCCCCACGAAGTCATCCCTTCCCTTATGCAGATAGCCTTCGTGTGCTTTGCTATAATCAAATAAACCAAACCAAAACTAAACCTAACAATGCTGACGTTTCAACTATTGTTGGACAGGGGAATTAACGTTGATTAAGTTTTGCTGTAAACAGCTCAACATCTATCAAAATACCACGATTGACTTGGACAATTTCTTGAGAGAGGTTTGTTCGCTAGATTTAGCTCGACAACCTAAAGGCAGAATAGGTAGCTCTGTAAAACAGTCGAAATTACGAGAATATGCTCGTGAGGCGAAAAACCAATGCTGGCAAGGTATTCAATAACAGTGGATATTTGGCGGGTTATTGCCGTAAAAGTGACAAGTGCTTTCTTGCTCATATTCCAAATCGGGAAGCAAGCAAACCGAAATCAATGGTCTACCACGTAGACGAAGGATGGACAATAAATGAGATTTTTGATTAACCTATAAAACAGACGAACTTGGAAAGATTGTTTACAGCCATTTAACTGTGAATCATATATTTAATTTCGTTAATGTAACAACAGGTGCTCACACCCAAAATGTGGAAAGACTGTGAGGCCTTGTTAAATGGCGAAACAAAAAGCAAACGGACATCATCTAGAGTCGTATCTTTCGGAATTCATATGACGAAAATCCTTTGAGAAAAAATAAGCTTTTTGATGCCATAATAAAAGCAATTGCGGAGACATGGAAACAAAAAACTATATGCGAGCAGTTTAAATCTGGCGATAATCTTGAGGCCGTTTTGATAGAGGGGCTGCGAAAATCAAGTAGTACCTCCCAATGACTCTACCTTTATTCATTAAGTATAAATGTTTCAATAATTTCATTAACTGAATGCTTTTCTGAAATAGTATAATTTTTATCTAACTCATATAAAATACTTAAGCCTTTTATTCTTTAACATGTATCAATATCATCTATTGCTTCGTATAAATCTTCAGAATGTTCTGAACTTCACAGTCTTTATTTCTATATTCAAGAAAAACGTTAAGATCAACATATGTTTCTTTATGAAGATTAATTAAAACTTCATATAAGAATTATTTTATTAATATAATCACTATCACTTTTAACTGATCAATACTGGTAATCATATTCTTAATTAGATCACCATTGCAGAAGATCAATAGAGTCTGCAATCGGGTATGCTAGTTTTAGAGAGTTTTCGCTCCCCATTCAGTGTAAGCAAATTATCGAGACATCTAAATTTTCTTCTCTTATGTGCGTCGGATAGATACTCTTGCGCCGCTGGTTGTGGGGTAGGAAGGAATTATGAAAAAATTACAAATAAATATAACTTGCATATCAAAGCTAGTTGCAAGTGTAGACAACAAAGGGCATCTATTAGGGCGCCCATTTTTTTAGAGTTTTTCAGGCGACAATTTAATAAAAATATGATTGCCTATGGTAGGAATTCTCAAACTGTGTAAGATATGTCCTTAATGACATGACGTAATTTTTACGCAAAAGATTTAAATGAACATTCAAAATGATTATGCAATGGCTCTCCTTTCGGTACAGTGCAAAGAAAAAAAAAAGGAGGAGGACAGTTCTATACCTCCCGTTCTACTCGGCCGATAGACAAAATTCAAATTGCGTTTCTCACGTCTCGAAAGCGCAACTTAGGCTATGTATTAGATTTATATATAGCATTGTTCTAACATAAGTATTTTGACAAAAAAATCGGAGGACATGCCGATTTTTTTCCATATTTCGAATATACGACTCAAATTATATCTAAATATTAAATTTTGTAATTTTTGCCGAGAAATTTACAGAGAAATTTAAAAATTTATCTTTGCGCACTTTTTTTTTCATTATATGCCAAAAATAATTCACTTGGCGAACTTCTTAATTTATGGCAACCTATTTTCCTTTCCTTTTTTTCATCGTAGGCGAGCGGAAAAAAGACATCGTTCATACTTTCAAATAATTTTAATTGAGGGCGTAAACCACATTTCGCGTTATTACCGCTTATAACAAAATCGCCAAATTTCAAAATGGGCCAATATGTAAATTCATGTATATCTGAGAAAATTTTGAATTAAAAAACTCTAGTTTTTTGCAGGTGTGCCTAGAAATACATCTACTTTAAGAAAATGTTAAAAAGTTTATAGGTTATAATTCAAACCTTTTTTCGAAAAATTTATAAAAATTATTTAAAAATACAAATTTTAAAAGTAAATCATAAAAAATGTCTGAATTTTACTTGGAATGAACCTAAATTTCGAAATGTAAAAGGAAGAATCAAATAAATTTAATAAAAAAAATAAATATTAACAAATATATAGCAAATTCAATTAACGTTGAGGAGATACAATTTTGAAAGCTAATTTTTTAAAAACGACTCTGGCGATTTTTACAGAACTTGGCACTTTGGCATAGTTTGAGTCGTAGAATCGAAATATGAAAAACAATTGACACATCATTTCAGGAAAAGTCCGATTTGTATCAAAATACCTATATTAAAACAATGCTATATATAAATCTAATACAAACTTTAAGTCGCGCTTTCGAGACATAAAGAAAGCAATTTGAATTTCGTCAATCGGCCCAGTAGAACGGAAGATATAGAACTGTCCCCCCCTTTTTTTTTTTTTAGAATTCTTATTTATGTGGTACAGAATTTAAAAAGTATGAGAACCTCTGGCCTAGAGGCCGGAAAATGCTTGAGCTGGCCTGTTGTACATTTTCAGAAATACCATTAAGCAGTGTATTAAGAATAAGAATTTAAAACTCACCTGGAGCAGTCACAGGTCCTGTCAGAGGGGTGCTCTGAAAAAGAAAAGAAAGCTATTAGGCTGGGCAACCATTCGAGGCAAAGAATTTTCATCCACAGCATTCACTATCGTGATCCCGGAAGTAAGCTTTCGAACAGAATCGGACAATTTGGTGTGAGTAACTGCAATAGGAATCAACGGCCCAAAGAGATTTAAGTGGAAAGGTCAACTGGCAGAGCTTGGGTTCTCAAATATCGAATGCTATTTTTATTTCTTCATTCCCAGCATCTTGTGACAGAAAACATTTATAATAAAGGTTTCTGCTTAGATACTCTGACGTTTTAAGCTAGAACTTGTCCATCCTAAATATGCACGGGTATTTTAATGACTACTTTACCTTGCAAATGCAACTTCTTTTGAGTAATTTTTGCTACTTGAAATCAGATTCTTACTCCTGGATCTTTCTAGTAAGTTTTATAGAAAAATCATTCCAACCGTTACTATTATCATCGTGATAGCACCCTCTATAAAGTTAAAAAGCGTGAAACGGCAATTGCAGATTAGGGTACCCCATTATCTTAGTAGATGATTTGAACTCCAAATACACAGCTTAGAATAATGATAGAAAACAAATGCAAACAGTCGTCTGTACTCAAATAAACGTAATTGTTTAACAGATATTTTAAAGATTGTAATTATTAATATCTAGCAAATTTATTATTTAAGTATCATATGTGACTTGCTTTCAGATCATCATCTAATATATGTCATCTCATGTGGACTACGCTTTATCTGTCGCTTATACCATGCAAGGTAAAGTAGCGTTCTAATTTTCAGTTTAAAGTGGTAGCCTAAAATTAATCCTATAAAATTTTTGAGGGAAAAAAGGTTGCGCTACAAAATTCCCCTCTTCATTTGTAAAACTAGATTTTTTGTTGAAAATCTGCCCAAAATAAATAAAACTGTAAGAATTCCTAAAACTCTTATTTGTTAGAGAAGAAGTGAATTTCTTCTTTTTTACTGTAGTACGAAATAGCTTGAAAATAAGAATGTCAGGCATGAATGCCTATTTCCTGAAATTAATCAAATTTTTCTCCACTCGAAATAATTTATATGCTTTCCATACTGTTTTTTTCTCATTTAACACAATTTGCATAACATGTATTCCTGTGTCATATAATGTTTAAATACTCAAGGTAATGTGTCATAAAATAAATTGCCAAGTCTAATTATGGAAATTGTTTTAATATAATAGTAAAAGTATAATTATATGATTATAAATCAAAGAATAAGAAATAATCCGTTTACTAAATTACTTTTATCACATTATAAACAATATTATGAGTTCAGTCTTTTTTAGTGGATCTTAATGAATTATTCTGCTTAGAATCAGTTCTTCTATAATTATCTTTAGTTTTATCAAATTCGTTTTGGCATTCGGCAGTTCAAAATTTCTTTTTTTTTTCACTTTATAAAATCGTTTGGAATTCGTAAAGTTTTTATCATATAAACTGTCTGATATATTTTTTATTTAAGCTGCCTGCTTCGTATGTGTATGATTCACTTTATGCTTTAAGATGAATTTAACGCGTATAATTTTTTTAATTTATTTATGACTAGCCGCTGAGCGGCCAGCCTTCGTCTGGCTTTTAAGTGTACCAGAAAAATGCTTAAAGAGAACACCAAACATTAAATTTGAAAACTGCACAGAATTTTACTCTGCAGAACAATTTTATCGAAAAAGAAACAAACAACAACGGGAAAAAAAATTCAGTTAAAAATGCATTACATATAAAAAGCATA
>KK121752.1:25300-38945 GCA_000611955.2 Stegodyphus mimosarum | reverse complement strand
AAAAACATTCCGCCGAAAAGGTGTTAAGCTCACCTTCCTAAATAAATTCGTATTTAATCGATTTATTGAAATACGAAATTTATTTTAAGTTCGTAAAATAGCTAAGTGTCTACGCTTCACGACGATGTAAAAATGAAATCTATAGAGTGAAATCTCGCTTTCCTGTAGCCCATTATGTCTCAAAATGACGCGATTTGGTCACAAAACATAAAATAAAAAAAATTCTAATTCTAATTTCGAAAAAATCGCTTCGAGGTGCACTGGCTCTTGTGTAGATACACCTATGTACCAAATTTCGTGGCCCTGGGTCTATTAGCTTACTCGCAACAGGAACGAAAGACACACACACACAGAGACTCTTTGTTTTATTATATGTAGAGATGAAGTAAATTAATTAGGTTAATTGTGATAAATGTCGCTGACTGAGTCAAAGAAAATGCAATACTTCTGTCTAAGGCTGTTAAGCAAATTATTTTATAACCTATTTTCTCTCCACAATTAGGCTTATTCTTTTGGAATATTTTCAACGATTTACGTAAGTAAATTCTTACGAATCGTCCACTTTATAAAACGGAAAATAGATGACTTAATAAATGAAAAATTTTAATTGACATAATCTATCAAGCAGTCGCGAAGTCTATATTCCCTGATAGATTATGTCAGTTAAGTTACCAATTAGACATTTTTGGACATGATACGCGATTAATGTAAATAAAGATATAATAATTTCTTATCTTTGAAAACCATATATGGGGATGCTTTTTTTTTTCATCCTAAAATATGAATTAAAACAATGAAACGTACAGATAACTAATTTTTACGCTCACCGATTCAGTTCCTGTATTCTCTTACATAACAAGTTCAGACATAGCACGTAGACTGAGGTCTGTTACTGTAATCTTGACGTTGAAAAATATATCTCTGTCTTCATATGGATACCTACATGTTATTAGACAATTAAGAAAAATCCCTTTATCAAAATATCCCTTCTTTTTGGTAGAAAGCCCTCAACAATGCTTTACAACAATGGTCTCAAACTGGCGATCCACGGGTGGCATGCAGCCCTAAATAATGTTACGGGGCAGGCGAAGACACTTCAATTATCAATTTCTTGCAAGTACAATGTTACAAAGATTTCAAGATTTTTGTTATTTGAAGCTTGAGTTTACATTACTTTCTCTATATCAAAAACTAACGTCAGTAATGCATCAGAAAATAATCTATAAATGGAGTTGTCTAATTTACAAAGTCATAAAAATTTTAATTAAGAAATTTAAAAATAGAGATTTTATTAACTTTTATTTGTACCTGTCAAAATTTTAATGAATTCTGTTACGAATTTTTGCGCTAAGAATAATCTCTTTGTTCGGGAATGCATTTATATATGAACAGCCTTTTTTTCACAGTTGAAAATTAATAAGAAAATAAATATTAAAAAAAATTGAAAGCTTTCAGATTTCATATTACGCACGAAGAGGCGTTTATTTTTAACGTTTCGTGTGTTACCTTTATTTATTAAATAACATGCTCTTAGTACATAAACCATAAAATTCAGTTCAACAGCAATATCAAAAAATAATTTAAAATGAGCATATCTTTAGAATTTCCGATACACAGTCTCGCGCGCTGAAGATAATTTTTTTCCCGTACAGTGTCGGCCATTGCTCACTTTGAAATCATTGAGTTTTTTAAATAAAACCTCATAAATTATTGACAACATATGAAATAGATAATAGAATAAATTCCATATTTGGCTTCCTGATGCCCATGTTCGGGTGGAGGACTACGTTATTCAAAATCTGATGGCTCTAGGTACCGTTGTTTTTCACAGTGTGAGAAACATACACACATTCATACAGATTCTTTAAATTTAAGAAAGGATTATTTAATTTCTTTAAATATAATGCAGGGCTCTAATGTTTGGTGGCAACAATTTGACAAGTGAAACGTCGTTTATAATGAACCAACGCAAAATGCCAAAACGAAATTAATAGCCCTTCTGAGAGAATTGCCCTTTTGGGCTAAAAATCGACTGACCGATAAGCATCTATGATCCGTGATGAAGATAATTTCTAATAATTTTTCTCCAAGACTACAAGCTTTATGAAAATCTTAACGCTATATTATAGAAAAATTTAATAAATAAAAAAAGAGATTAAGTTGTCATTATTTATTCTCAAGTTTTGGCCTACTCGGAAAATTTTCTCTGAAAAGTTAAGAAAGTGTTCATAATTTCTTTCAGTTTAAATTAAACTAAGTAATTTAATGATTAATTAAAAATGATAAACTGTTTTAAATAAACGCTAATCTGAAAATTTAATGTTTGGTGTAATTTATTATTTGAATTACATATAGTAATCACAAAAATGTTTTGTAGGTAATCAGATTTTAGATTTCAGGTAGAAAATAAAATAAGTTTGAGTTGTTTTCTTTTGCGATATTATTATTATTGTTTATGTATATTTTTAAAAACATTTCGTAAGCGAAATTTAAATATTATTTAAAACATTTTTTTTATTTTGTTAATAAAATTTTTTAAAAAAATTCTGGCCCGTCAATTGTTTTCAGATCGTGCTTGCGGCTCTCGGGCAATTTCAGTTTCAGGCCACTTCCTTTTTTACTTAGTAATCAATTGTACTGTCACTGAAAGTAATCTATTTTCTACATCTATTTGCAATTTCAGCTAGAAGTGTATGATAAATAAATTTTATTTTTAGTTAAAAAATTCTTAATATGAAAATTCAGTTAATTTTATTCAAAACATGTAACTAATAAAACATCCAATTTCAAGAGAATAAAATAGTTATGTCTGGGAATTTTAAATTCTAATAATTTTCCTTTTCTAACGAAAATTAAAAAGAACTACAATTTTTTTTAAGTTCCCTAAAGGTAATCTGTAATTTAAAAGCTTGAATTAAAAAATTTAGAAGCAATGTTTTTTTTTTCTGCTGTCATTTGATTTCGTTTTTCAGAAAAACCCGAATATAACTGGTGTGCTATATTCAAAAATTAAATCTTTCAGTAAAAACGCTTTGAGAGAATATTGAAAGTTCACATTTATGTTCCTCTGTTGTCTTCGTATTTTAAAGAAGAGTCATTCCTACATATCTTTGTATGGTATTTCAGGTAATACAGCTTTTGTAAAGCATATATTCAGAATATATGATACCGTATTTTTAAATACACATGAATAAATTGCAAAATTAAATTATTCGTCATTTGCAAATTCACAGAAAGTAATTATTTTAGTTTTAAATAAGAAAACTATTTAAACAGAAGCCCAGTTTAGTGCTCAGAACTTTATACTGTTTGACATTTTTAAACAGAAATCTGTGAAAAACATTATGCATATTTAGTACTCTTATTAAACAATTCCACATCAAAAGAATATTTTTATTATTCAAAATATTTGTTTTGGCACGAATAATTTTCTTCAAATAAATCTTGCTTAAACTTTCAAATTGGCTGGAAGTGCTTTATCGGCTGCATCGATAGGATTATAAATGACTAATGAAAGAAATTAATGGAATCATAAATGATTAATGAACGAAATTAATGGAATCATGAAAAGTATGATTATAAGTCTTCTTTAAATTTGACTTATGGCAGAAAGCACAAATTAAAGGGTGTAGGATTTGCATTCTTTTACATTTAAAGGATGCAAGCATTTTACTCGAAATAAAGCGATTTAAAATGAAAGGAATAATCAAGTTAATTAAGTTATTTATGTAACTCTAACGAGAAAATAAGTAATTTAAATAAGAAAGAATCTTATAGTCAATGCTTTAAGAAAATATCTAATAGTCAATGCTTTAATCAATAATATTCACTTATCTGTGGTTTAATGTAAAAATTACAAAATTTGTAATAATAATAATGAATGAAATTAAGTAAAACCACATTTATGCGAATGCAGAATATTGCAGTTTTGTCAGTCTACCAGTAACCAAATTCATAAAATGCTGCTACTTCACTTGAGTTCGAGTCTTGATGTCTAACGGGTTAGTAGCCTGGAGATTTCGTAATTCTCCGCGCGTAATGGGAAATCTAGTCACTTTCATTTAAACAGTTCTTCACTATAAGATCTCTTCGAGTTAAATAATCCTAGAGTATTTTGTCATAATAAATATCTGTTAACGTTTTAATCTTTTAGAGGAACTGGTAATACTTATGGAAAATAAAGTAAGTATTATATTAGTTATGAAAAATCATGCGAGGTATATTCTTATTGATACGATATTTTTGTAAAAAATATTTATGATGGAAGTAACATTATTCTTACGTAATAATATTACCCAAAGTGAAAATGGCAAAACCTACCTTGCAGCTAGCATACTGCGCATCTCGCCAAAGATCAAATCCGGAACTGTACTACTGATCAGAGGTTTCAACTACTCAGCCACTATTTGGCTGGAGAAAAAGGCATTACCGTCATTTTTAATACTGTATGGTGGCAACTAAAAATTCAAGGAACCGATAAAAACGAGTTTGAAGATATGTGTTAAAAGATCAAATAGAACACCAAGAGATAGACTTCACACAGCAAAGGGAACAACAGACTATATCCTCAACATTGGTCCAGTATCATAAAACCATCTTTAAATAAAGAAGAAAGTCTGTTTGTTTGTTCGCTAATAACTCAGTCATTACTATAGCTATCGTGACCAAACTTTCTACAATTCTTTTCTGGGTTCTAAAAAAGGTCGACATCCACTTTTTTTCCAAAAAAAGTAGCTAAAATCTGATATATTAATAAAAATCTCGGAAAAACGATAATTTTTGCCCTCATTTTCCCGAGTGGCAACAGTTTCGCAAGCTGGAGATGGAAAATCTGCTTTATTTCGAAAGATGTTGCCACTGCTCGCTTTCAAATCCTAGAGTTTGTTAATAAAAATTTCTAAATTTTACGATGAAATAAAAATAGCATTGCTTAAACATTAAATACATTATTCCCGATTCCAAAAGTTCGTTGAAAGTCATCTCAACTATTCCCATCTTCGTACGACTTTAATCGGCCGAAATAACTCTGAAAACGCTAATTTTCGCACTCATTTTTCCGAGTGCCAACAGTCTCGCTCGGTGTAGATAAAAATGCTTTATATCGAAAAGTGTTGCTACTGCTCGCTTTCAAATCGTAGAGTTTGTTAATCAAAAATCTGTAAGTTTTAGAAAATCTATACATATAAAGAAGACTGTCTGTTTCGTGTTTGTTTGTTTGTTCGCGTTATTGATTTTTGATCAATTATGATAAATTTTTTGCCACATTTAACCTACTAAAATTGAATATAGGGGAAATATTGGATGAAGCTTTAGCTTTTATGGCCATTTGATAAGAAAGACGAAAATCATCAAAAACTGCGTGCCATTGTTGCTGATATAATGAGAGAGAATTAGCTTATTTTTCTATCGAAATTTTTTACGTGGATTCCATACCGCATCAGGCTGAAAAATGTATGACTATGAATCGTATTTTTTGCATAGTAATTAGAGAAGGATTACAGTGGTATCGTTCTGTCTGTTGTTAGATGCATTACTCTCAATCTAACTTAACTGGCATTGGGTATTTCTGCTAGTTGTAAAATAAATGAAAGCTTAAATAGGTTCCATTTACGTGATTTCACCTATACGGAATCAAACATCCGAGGAAGATAAAGCATAAACGTATAAAAAATGCAATTTAAGAAGCACGGGATATTTACATTTTGATAGAGTGGACATAAGAAAGGGTTAACAACCTTTCGTGTCCAAGATATTCAGTATATTGCAAAAGACTAGATCTAAAATATTTCGAAGTTCACTCACCGTGGTCGTATCTCCTCGTGCAGTTGTTAATATCACCACCATGAGCACAGCCAGCATCTTCGACAGGATGGACCAAGTTCCGTCCATGTCTCGCGGAGTTTTGGGAGCTTCTTGGGGCCGCTGACGGAGGAAGGTGGGAGCGTCCAGGCGTGAAAAAAGATGAGCGTCCAGCCGAAACGGCATCCCGAAGGACGACCTCCTAACGAGCGCCCATCGGTGGTCGTTATCTGCCGAAACGTTCCCCCCCCCCCGACAATCTTTCTTTCACAGCATTTTTTGATCCTTTATTTATTTGCTTTTTGTTCGAACATCGGATTCGATCGCTCGTAACCGGAGTAAGTTCCCTTTACTTCGAAATCGCGAACTTTTTCTTGTTTGGAAAATGTGCCTTTCGGGTAGTAATTTCAAAATACGCGTATCTTTTTCTTCCCCCCCCCTCTGGTCTTTTTCTTTGCTCGTCAGAGAAAGTATGGGTTTCGGCTTGCGAAAATTGCTGGTAATTAAGAACCGTATTGTTACTCATCAAATACAAATCCGTAAGCTAACTGTTTCTTTACTAGCAGAGTGAATTGCGGAATTGTTTTCTTTCTTTCTTTTTTTTAGGTCTGTTTAATGATTACCTTCTGTTTAGAAGTACAGTATATAGCTTATTTATGGACTTTGTAATTTTGAAAGATTTCATCAAGATGAGTTCAATTGTTTGTTAGTAACAAAAGAGTGTAAATCGTGTACGGATCAATGAATATTCTTGCTTTTCCTTCTTTCAATAGTCATAGTATTAAATATAAGAAATCTGGTTCAAAATCTCATACCATTTATATTATACAGAAATCCACAAATTGAAGAGCAACATTTACACTTCATAAGTTCAAGAAATGCAAAGTGGCCATGATATTTGACTAGTACAGAAAAATGAGGGGAAAGAGAAAACATTCGGCATAAAATATCTATAAGGTTTTTTTTCCCTAACACTAATTTAAACTATGCGTTTTATAGATAACTTTTTAACTGTATGCTTATATTTTTATTCTAGGATAACCAGAGCTATGTTATCCATCAGATCAGGGTCTCCAAAGTGATCGATATAATATGAGAACGATCGATAGAAAGAAGAAATTAAAATTTTTAAATTCACCAGTATAAAAAATAACTAAATTAAAACGATTTAATTTTACATTATATCTATATACAACTGTGTTATATCAAACTACTGAAAACTTTAAAACACAACGCAATACAGAGCGTATATCTAAAGCGAAAGTTAACTCTGATTCATCTCAATTCACATAAAACTACAAAACAACAGTAACTAAGCAACTGAACTGAGATCCAGGGATTAATTATTACGGAGTGCCTAGGGTAAAGAACCCTCTACCTCCACATCATAGTTAATAAAAGGGAGCAGAAATAGGAAAAAATACATGAAAGACGTTAAGGAAAAATAAAAAGGAAGTCAATATGACTTGAGAAAAATTACAGAGACAAAAAGAAGAACTTATAAAAATATTATAAGTTCGGAAAAATTAAGCAGCGATTAGCGAGACTCGATCTCGACGCGCTAACTCAGCTAGGGAGAATACAGAAGTTTTTGGGAATTTAAAATTTTTAATAATTTTTTGGGGGGTATTTTATAATTTTTATAACATGAATACAACACCAAATATAAAGCAAATAGGAAAGATTTTACGATTAATAGGCTCCTTGGTCACATGGATTATAATATAGTTATATGCTAGTAGCGTAGTGACTACTTACCGGTGAACAGCAATTTGGCAGATTAAATCTGCGGTAAATGATGTGATATTTAAAAGAAACAGATATAAACAACAATCTGTTCTAATAAATATCTTCCAGAATGCGAATATCTTCCAGAATCTGAACTGAGATGTTCTCTCTCTGGCATTTTGTAGTTTTCCATCGGCCGCGCGAGATCTTTCTAGTAATTTTTGCTTCTGGAAATTACTGGAAAGTAATAACAGGACGGAATTATGGTTGCAACTAACAGAGTGGTTAATAATTACATTTATTCAATTTCAATACAATTCTTGACACAAGTTAAGGAGATAACCATGTACTAAATGTTAAATGCACGTACTCCTGTATTTTTACTTTTCCGGCGTAACTTTCTCTTAAAATATTGCCTCGAGCTGCATTGCACGCAGAAATACAACAATTTTAATTATAATTCTATTAAAAATATCTAACTAAATACAAAATTCGTAAGAGTAATTTATTCAAAGTATAATTTACAATGGTGTTTTCATTTTTTAATGAAATAAAATTATTGCCATATTTTGTATTGGGGTCGAGATATTTTTGTCGAATTTCCATAAAATTCGACTCTTTCAGTTTAGAGAATAAATCATTTTCTAAATTTTTGACGAATATTGAATTAACGAAGAACAATTAAAATCCTGACATATGTAACCTAAAAAATAATAAACACGGTGAAATAAAAACTTTTAAAACTCACATTAGAATTTTTTTGTCGTTTCATAATTGTGTACTTAAAGTAGAAAGGCTCGATAAAAATTAAGAAAGTCTTGATGAAACGGGCCAGAATATTTTGTAGTTTTATGTTCATATGAGACGTCTTCAGACTTTAATTAATGGGTGTAACAACTAGATGATTATGTTTAGTACGTTTCTAGATGTTAATATTGTGCGTGACAACTAGATAATCATACACTCTTAGATCTTAGTAACACTTGTACTTATGCGTAACAACTGCGTAATGTTTTTAGACCTTTGAGACGTTTCCAGACCTTAGGTATTATGATTGATAACTAGGTAACAAAGTTTGTTTCTAGACCCTATAGTTTAGAAATGAGATTCAAAAAATAATTTTTAAAAATTAAGACTAGGAATCAAAGTAAATATTCCTTATACTTTTATCAGCAAAAAATCGTAAATAGAAAATTTTGCATATGAAAATACACCTATTTGTTTCTTCAATACGATTTCTCTCTCTCTCTAATAAAAGGAGTATAAAAAGGCTTAGGACATCGATTCCTGAATTTTTTTAATTTTAGAATTTACTAATATTTTCCCGTGAAGTAAGATTCTTAAATGATTGGAGTTAAAACCGGGAAAATGATATCAGAATAACCGGGAAATAATCCAGATTGTGAATGTTCTACAAGTATTTATTTTTAATCAATGAAATCCAAGATGGTTATTGAGGGGTAAATACGAAGCCATGTGTTTGGAACTATATCTTGAAAATTATACAGCTCGTTGTATTAAAAATCAAAAACTTGTATTTCGTAAGATTTATCATTTTTGTTAGAGGTATTTTTATAACTTTCCATGCGGAGATATTATAGCCGTGCCCCCCCCCGGAACTAGCAAGGAATACTGACAGCGAAACGTGTTCACCAGAAGGTCGCTGAACTAAAGATCCAAAACCCTCAGCTTAAATACACTCAAAAGCTAATTTGAATTCGGGGAAAGAATACGGAAAGGGAAAATTATAGTGAAGATCAAAGTCTTAATAACTGGATAATTAGCATAAGATGCTTTGCAAAATCCTTTTGATAGTTATGAAAAACCTGAGATATAAATGGTAAATAAGCTGTTCAGATAACGTTTTCAGGTGGACTCTAAATTCGAGACTGGTTGAAAACGGTTTAAAAGCTTTTGAGTGTGTGAGGAAACTTTTCATTAATGAAACACAGAGGTCTAGTAGACCTCTGTGTTTCATTAATGAAAAGTTTCCTCACACACTCAAAAGCTACAGTGCTCACGATATCACTACACTAGTCTACAGTGCTCACGATATCACGTATCACGTAGAATAGACTGTGTATCTGTGGTGTGAAGCTATCTGGAGTGATGAAACAGCACATTCCTTGGCTCCCAACAAAAGAGCTGCATTTGTATCAACAGAAACTTTAAACCCTATTGTAATACACCAAGAGTAGGGCATTTTATGGCGATAATGATATATGGTTGTATTTCAGTATATGGAATGGTCGACTTCATATCGTTGAAAGAAAAATGAATGCGGCCCTGTCAGAATGGAAAATGCTTCCTTCAGCCATTAACATGCCTCAGAACAATGTTTACATATTTCTAGATAATAATGCACCAGTAAATATAAAGTGGGCATTCATGACATGGGGATTGGGCGTGGCCAGTGACGTTACAGGAAGAGAGGCATGGACCTTATAAGAAACACAAATTTTCTTATAGCATAGGAAAAGCTAAAAAAAATCCAGGCCTGAAAGCATGCAACAGTTTTTATAATTATTTGCACGTTAATTATGCTTGATAAATATGCTAAACATCGGAAAGGAGCCTGAGAAGAAAGCAGCCCCGGTTGCAGCCTGAGGATCAACGTCCGGAATACAGTAGGAGCCCGGAGCAGCGACGAACGAGGGCGCAGGAACAGAGGACCCGGCCGAACAAACGTCGAGCGGATCACCTTCCTCCCCAGCGCAAGTATCCCAGAATGGAAAGAAAGACCCCTAAAAGGAAGGCGGAGGAACAACAAGAGGGCAACGGTCAGCGACCAAAGTCAAGGAAACTGGCCCAAGCTACAATCTACCCGACTTTCAAGAATTGGGTCAAGAAAAGAATAGCTGACTACAACAAGATAAGTAGTATTTCTTATTCCAACGTTTAGTTAATTTTCGAGTGTTACTGCAAGTTGCAGGGTCTCTTTTTACCTCAAGCGAGAGTGATTTTTATGCCAAGTGTGCGATAAATGATTACTTATCTTGCAAGATGTTTTTGTTTAAAATTGTAATTCTGCAAAGATTTAAAATTACTTAATGTTTGTAAAGTAGATTCTGAAGCTTTGTGAATATATTAGTCTTGTAAAAGCAATGAATTGCTGCGAGAATGTTAACTAAATGTTTTTGTATTACGCTTTGTCGAAAGACTTGTAAATTGCTAGAATGAAAAGTCGGTAGAAGGAAAACACGATTTAGTCTACAGACTATTATTTCAGTGTAATGCGATGTTTCAGAAAAGAACTTTGAAAAAAAGAATGTGAAGCACTTGCTGTAAACTTAATTTAACTTATTGTATGTTGTGATTTGTATGCAATTGTTAAAAGTTTCATAAAATGTAACAAAAATAGATTTATAGCATCAATGCACGTTAGGTGCAAAGTTAATTTTGAATGAAGCATTCTTTGTGCAAACTACGAATTGTATGCATGAAAAGGCGAGATAGAAGTAATAGAATGTAAGTATTAGTAGGCTCTCCACCAAATACACTTAGAGTGATAGACATGAAGTTAGTTAGAACCTCAGGTTTAGCTCGTTATAAGGCGTCTTCTGAGGTCTCGATATGTCAAGTTCTAACTAATGTTAGTCGATCGTAGGTGGTAGAGTTGAACACTTCCCGAACAAAAAAAAAACCCGCTATTGCGGTTCGCTTTTCATCCAACACCGGTGGAGAGCATTGGGGGAAGAATTTAATTTTCCTTGAATGATAATGTGGGTGTGAGAATTTACACGGCTAAGAAAAGAAGTCTGATACCTAGAACTTAGTGTTATTATGTTATACTAAAATTTCTTTCCTTCCAGATTTTGCTGGAAGGACTCAGACGAAAGCAAATTATTACGCAAAACAGATGAAGAGCTGTGTAAAAATCAAGTTTTCGTCTGTAAATGGCCAAGAAACTCTATTTTGCTGTAAAGGTTGGTCTAAGTTTAAAAGAGTTAAAGTTTGAGTATTTCTAGAATTTCAAGTTTCAACATGGTCCGTTTGGACCACAGTAGTTCAACTTTTGCCAATTCTGGCGGAAAGTATGTAAGGTTTTAGTTTAAACTAACAAAGTTTTTAATTTGCCTTTCCTATGTGTTCGTATTTCAACTTCCCGTTAGAATAAGCGCGCGTTTCAGCTTTATGCTAATTTGAAGTGGAGCCAAGTTTCTATTTAAGCGATAGGTAGGAACCTCTCAGGGTGAGAGAGCTTTTAGTCTCAGATCACGGCTGCTCTGTTCGACGTTCGCCTGACCAACTAGTATTTAAATTCTAAGCTTTAGCGCTGTTACTCTATTACTTATGGAAGTAAATCTAAGTGCGTTAGTATTAGTTAAATCTTGCTACGCACCCTTTAGCATAGAGGCCAACCTCGCGTTCATAGCTCTGTGAGCAACGACGATTTAATTTCTATTTAAATTTAGTTCAAATTATTTGATTGCTCAGTTTAGACCCAAGTGCGGTCATTACTTTCTGTATCCCTCCCGAGTTGGGAAGTGGCTGTACATAATTGTGGTTTAATAAAAGAGGATTTTAAATCCTTCTTACGTGTAGTCATTCTACTACTCAATCACAGTATTCTACCACAGAACATAGCTGCATTCACCTCCCTGTTCAAGATCAGGACTTAGTTTCTTCACGAATATGTTCACCAAGAGTACGCATCGAACACTCAGTCCTGACAATATTACATGTAAATTTTAACTTCTTTTCTATTTTTTAACATTTCTAGTTTCCAAAGTACTCTGAATTTTAATAATTTGTTATATTTTCATATTATGTACATAACTTTCATTTAATATTTAATTACTTTCATGCATTTTAACCTCCATAATTTCAAACATACTCTTAATTTTAACTTAATTCCAACATTTTCTAACCATATATATAATTTTAGATGCAATATTTAACTGGTTTCGTACATTTTAACCTTCGTAATTTGTAAAGTACTCTAATTTATAACTTGTTCATTATATTTTCATACCATGCACATGAACTTTAATCAATTTTAGATGTGACTTTGGTACTTTTTTAAAACTTTTTTTTCTTTTTAGTTTCCAACATACTCTAAATTTTAACTCATTTTTTTTTAAATTTCCGATCATTATCATGCTTTTGATTTTACTTCTTTTACTATTTCAGTTAAATTTACATGTTTAAATTTCTTAAAAATACAAATAGTTTCAATTAAACAGTTAAGTATTTTATTTTATAACCGTTAATTGTTATTAACAACCAATTCTTTGAATAGTCCTTACTTAGCCTATATTTTCTAGTACTATTTTAATTTGCCTTTTCTACAATTTCTCATTCTGTAATAGTCTTACCATGAATAATTCTGTTATTTTAGTTCATTATTAACTTCATTCGCATTTTCAAACTTTATAATTTCCTGCATATTCAGGTATTTTCTTATATTTTTTATATCATTTACATCTGAATCCATGTTTTTAAGCTCTTCAGTGTTGCCAATGTTTAGTTTCGAACCTCGATTGCCATTAAGCTAGCTTGACAGATTCCGAATTTTTAAAATGAAATATCAACCTTCATTCATAATTTTAGAATCATACTCACTCTTTCGTGTACTCATACAGATATCATTATTTTGAAAGCTTAAATTCGGTATTTTAAAAGCTTAAAAAAACTGAGTTTATGCACGTGTATTGTTATCAGTATAACTTCACGTGTTTAACGTTTGTAGCTTTATAATTCTGAGTCTGGCAACTAAAAAAAGCATATTCTGATGTTCTGAACAAAGCTGTATGTAAGTAAAGCGTCGGCACTTCAATGGGAGAAATTGCGCTTCGTAACGACCGCAGCGCTCGTAGCGGTGGCGATGTGAAAACACAATCAGTAAAACTGCGCATTCTCCTTTTCTTTTCAGTCATTGGTTGTTTTGATTTGGTTTTTGTTTGATTCTACCGAAATCTTGTTAGCTTCTAACGTGCTTTGGGTGTGTTATTTATAACTTATTAATTTTGTACTTTTTAATTACAAAAGGCTCTTTTCAGAACGAATTTTTTTTTAAAAATTTTCTCTAATGGCGTATCGATACTGCGGATTAAGGGTTGCAAGAGTAAGATTTCGTCGAAATCTGATGCAATACATTTCTACACGTCCTCGAGAC
>KK121752.1:0-25152 GCA_000611955.2 Stegodyphus mimosarum | reverse complement strand
TTTATTCCCTTTCAGAAATATTCAGAGAAAGTTATGTACTATTTAATGTATTTCATTATTAAATTAAAAAGAGCGCTAATTTGAAATGGACCGAATTGAGCATTAATTACAAATTGACTTAGAGTTTTTTTCATTTAAAAGATGCCTCAGAAGCTAAAAAATCATGTCATATTTGAGAAGTATTTTAGGTAGAAGCTCTATAAGTGAAGAAGAAATAATGCATAATTTTAATGTTAATAACAATAAACTTTGCTTAAAAATGTATTCTTTTCGTATACTTAGGACTCTGAAATACTGTACAAATAGAAAATATATACATTTATATATATAATTACGACGCAGTTGCAAAATATTTACATCCAATCGTGTCAAAACTCATTGCGGCCTCTCCATGTTACTTCCAACCTCCATGATGTCATTGCAGGGGAAAGGAGGAGGGAAGAGATTTAGTTTACATCGCCACCACTGCAGTGGATTGGCGCTGCAATTTGGCGTCATGTTATAGTATGGGAGTGCCGACGCTTTACTTACATACAGCTTTGGTTCTGAATTTAATGAGAGAGCTGTCTTCATATTCGTAGTTAAATGAAAGATATAGAATATCCAGAAAAGTACTAAATTTATTGATAAAAATTTCTATGTGGATAACTGTGTGACAAGTGTGTCGAACGAACAAGAATTAAAGCTTTTCATTAAAGTTGCAACCATTGTTATGGCTGAACGAAACTTTAGGCTGGGAATGTACAAATTTCACCGATGAAATCACTCCCGTTACAAATGTGTTGGGGATGCAGTGGGATAAAGATACAGATACATTGGGTATCAGTGTGACTAGTTTGAGGGAGCTTTGTGTAGAAAAAGGTACAAAGAATTTATTAATTATACCTTCTGCTGCTCATCGAATCTTCGATCCCAATTGTGGGATTTGCCCTGTTACATTGTTCCCGAAACTATTACTGCAGAGAACTTGGGAGAGGAAGTTTAATTGGGAGTAAGAGGTTGACTCTGAAACCAAAACGGAATTTCTAAAATGGATGAGAAATATTTTTTATTTAGAAAAGGTGCGCATTCCTCGCTATTTGAAAATCTGTGATGATAACGAAAAATATTCTTTATGTTTCTTCTATGACCCAAGCATGTATGCCTATGAGACAGTAGCCTTTTTTCGAGTTGAAACTAGTGAGTGTGTTAAAGTACAGTTGCTAAGTGCTAAATCCAGAGTTTCTCTAACTGGAAAGAAAAAACAACTATCGCTAGACCAGATTTACTAGCAGCTACAATTGCTTCTCGCCTTGCCTCTACAATTGTGCGCGAGATTCCGCATGGAGAAGTTTACTTTTGGACGGACTTAACTATTGTACTTACTTAGATTAAACGAGAAGCAGCGTGGGGAACCTTTGTTAAAAATCGAATATCTGAAATCAGGAGTCTGACTTCCAAGGAGAAATGGAGACATGTGTTAAGGACATTAAACTCTGCTGACCTTCCAAGTAGAGGCTGTTCTGCGAAGATAATGATACAGTCAAAACGGTGGGAGGACCCTGATTGGTTATATTTATCTACTGAGAAATGGCCTTCTTCAGAATTTGTTGTGAATGAAGATGAAGTTCTTAAGAAACGGAAGCAAACTGTGGTTTCATCTTCAACTAGCTGCTTGACAACTCAGATAAAAAATGTAAATAATGATTGGTACTATCGTTACGTTAAGTATGAAAAAATTGTGCGCATGATTGACTGGACGTTGAGATTTTTGGAAAATTGTAAAAAATCGAAAGAATTGAGAAAACAAGAAGTCTGGATGCAAAGGAAATTTCAGAAGCTGAGAAAAGAGTAATAAAGATCATTCAAAGAGAAAAATTCTTAGATGAGAAAGATAAAAAATTGAGAACACTAAAAGTTTTTAAAGAATGGAGATGATCTCATGAGATTAAGAACAAAAATTGTCTTTCGAGAGGGCAGCCATTCTTTTACAAGACCTGTGATTCTCTCTTTTCAACACCAGGTTGTAAAACTTTTAATATTTTCCTTTCATAAAAGGTATGAACATGTAGGGACTCAGATGGTGCTTAATTTTCTGAGGGAAAGTTTCTGAATTTTATATGGAAAAGAAATCGTGAAACTTCGGACAGCTCAAGGAAAAATAATGAGACAGATACAACGTTTGTTACCGCTTGAGATTCCTAGTCAAATGGCTAAGAATATTCAAGCTGAAATGCAAAGAAAGCAAGAGTCTTATTCTGAAGTATCCCAGGCACGAGTAGCAAGCCCCGAAGAACCCATTATACGAAATGTAACAACTCGATTTGGAAGAAGCATAAAAGTGCCAGAAAGGCTTTGTTTGTAACGTGATTGTTGAATTGTGAAGTCTCCCAGCTCAAGGTGAGAGGATGTAGAAAACTGAGTGTTAAATTTATGCACGCGTACTGTTTTCAGGATAACTTCACGTGTTTAACGTTTGTAACTTTATAATTCTGAGCCTGGCAACTAAAAAAAAAGAGTATTCTAATGTTTTGAATTTAATGATAGAGTTGACTTCATATTCATAGTTAGAGGTTTTAAAATATAAACGTTGTAATTATAAATGTTACAAAAAATAAAACAAGTGTTGGGTCAGTACTTTGCACATTATTTGCGTTTTGAAATTCTAGGAATATCGATTTATAGGTGAGTTTTGAAATCGGTATCCGACGCCGACACTTCTAATGAGTAAAGTCTTTGAAAAGGGCGAATTCTCTCATTCCTAGAGGACTTACTTTCGTAGCTATCTAAATACCGTCTTTTCCAGGATAGACCTCTAAAATTATTCTAAGAGGCCAATCGATGCGTCGGACATGATTATTCCTAATTAGAACAACATAGCCAACATTTAAAACATCACTTCTTCTTACTCCCTTGTGGATTAAAAGAGCGATATACTCATTTTTAAATCTAAGATTTTCACGTAACTTCTGCACATATTTTATGCATTTTATTACAAAAGACCGGTCTACACTGTCAATATCTGAAGTTTCTCTGTTGCTGGCTCCATGAATAAACATTCAGGATGTCATTGGCCGAAGTCATTTGGATCCTTTGTATGTAGGTCAGCGGTCTAGCTTTTTTCACGTACTCACAGTCACACAGGATCATGCTGAGCTCTTTGTAATCCATGAAGGATTCTCCTAACAGTCGACGCAGAAGTTCCTTGAGCATTCTTACCATCCGCTCCCATCACCCACCCCATTATATCGTTGTAAGTGGAAAAAATTTCCAAGTGATCTTCTAAGCGATTGAGAACACAGCTGTCTGGTCCCAATCTAATATTTCAAACGTACAGTTTGTTCCTACAAAGTTCGTGCCATTAACAGAGTACACAACTGAAATCCTGCCTCTCCTTGCAGGGAAACGTCTTAAGGCTTGAATGTAAGCATCTGTAGTGAGTGACTGGACAATTAGGAATGGAGCGTTCGGTAAGCGGTACAGGTAAATAAGACGATCCAAATTTTACCTTTCGACTTTAGATGGACAGGAGTAGCACAATCCACACCAGATACCTAAAAGACACTTATCTGAGTAACTTTTCTTTAGATAGTGGAGCAAAAGGACCTTCTATAGATTTAGATCTGTAACGCTATACGTTATACATTTAGAAAGAATTTGTTTCACTATCTTTTTATCTTTAAGAATCCAAAACCTCTCCCTAAGTCTGGCAAGTAAGATTGAAGAATCTCACGCATTGTTTTCTCATACATTTCATGAATTAACTGACACCATAGGCAGGTAAGAGAAGTGGGAAGCTGAAATTCTCTTTTTCATCACTGTTCACAAGTTTGATTTTTATTCTGAGAATCCCTTCTCCAGTTCTAGCAAGAATCTTTTCTGAAAATTGAAACTCTTTGAAAAAAAACTGAAAACTTCTCGGAAAAAAAACTCTTTGAAAAATCTTTAATTGTATGGTTTTGAAAACCAAAACTTCTCCTTATTTGAATTCTTTATAATACAAATTACCTTTAACTTGTTTTCACGTGAAATGTTATAGAAGAAACATAGAGATCTGATCTACTCTGATATGTCTACTATAGGTAGAAAAATGATCGCTTCAGATTTCTGGTACTTGAATATTTACCAATGAAGACATAAGATCTCTATTTTTTTAATCACTTCTTCATTGACACTTAGTTCTGTATTGCAAACTGCCCATTCTGTATTGTGAGGCACTGGTGCCCTCTGTGAAGAACGAAGACGCCAATGAGAACGAAATGCAAGGAAGGAAAACAGTAAATCGGACTACGCGAAATGGTTACGATTATTATTCAAAATGGATTACGATATTAATTCAAAATGAATCACGCGCAGAATGGTTTAAAAATAAGGCAAAAGTTCTTTAGAACAGTTTCTGTAAGTTATATAAACGATATAAGTTGTACTGGATTACCCTGAATAAAAACGTTTAAAAGCAGTAGTTTATTTGATGTTTGACGCCGAATAATAAATGAACCCACAACCATCGGTCACGGCAGACACTTAGCTCTGTATTACTAACTGGCTGTTCAAGAGGTGGAAGATACAACCAGCTGGGACACTCCCACCATTCTGATTTTCATAATTGCTGCTGTGAACAACCCTACTTGGCAGGTCTGCAAGATTCAAAGATCCAGGAACGTATCTCCATCTTGTACATGTGTCAGATTCCCAATTCCTGTAACTCGGTTCTGAAGACCCCACGAATCTTCTCGTTTTAGCCAAGCTAATACTGTGGTACAGTCTACAAATAAGCGTCGTCTGCTTGAAACTCTTTCAGGACCTCCGAGGAAAGTTGAGCAGAAATAAAAGTGTTACGAAATGTCCAGCTGCGGTAAGATGGTTTCCCCGAAAAGCGGTGTTAGGGTTTCCAGAAAGTGGCAAGGAAACGCATAGTTGCCAGATTTGGCACGAAATTTCCCATTTCGCGATATTTGGCGACAAAATTTGCGATATGCCATAGACTGAGCGAGAACATTCTAGAACGAATTCTTACCGGTTTTCCCGAGAATATTCTTGAAGGTAGATCAAAAGCCATATATACCTAGCCTGTACGCAGAGTAGCAGTTTTATCGTGAAGAGGATCTTGAGTGTGTTGAGTTCATTAGTAGTGCTTTGAATCCAGAAATTAGAGAAAGATCGACTGAGTCGGGAATTGTAATTTAGTGCTTTGCCGTGACGCCGTCTTCATCGTTACAGACTGATAACCTGAAGGCTGTGTACTTCGACACACAGCTTGAAAAAGGTACTGAAATTTAATTTTAGGTGCAATATCTTCATGATTTTGTTGGAATTGACTCCAGAAGGTTAGCCGGTCCTTAATGTCAACACTAAACTGCCTAATCTCTAATTTCGGTAGAATAAATTTCTTTTTAGAACCGGTGAGAGTGACAGAATTTTGAGATTCACCTGCCGTTGGCGATTTTGCAGGAATTCGCTGCAACTGGATTCGCCTTATCTTTACCTGTTTTTCATATTCTATTTTCGTCATTCTTCTATCTTTCTGTATTCGTTCACTAACAGTCATTACCAAAATCTCTGTAACGAACAATGCATCTTCGAAATACTGTGTAATATAATTTTTTTCAGTTCTGTTATTGTGATCTTTTGAGGTAATGTCGCACCACTTTCTTTGGCAACATACAACAAGTCCCCTTTCTTAAATCTTTTTGCTGTTTGTAGCGCTTTCTTTGAAACAGAAATAAAGTTCTGTCACAGACGCGAGTAAAGTGTAAATAACAGCATCAAATCAAAAAATTACGGACGCCTTTTTAAATTACTCAAATGAACTATAAGTTCTCCAGATGAATGAATATGATAATATTAAAAATTATCATCTATTTATTAAGTTAAATGTAACTTAAAATTAGCATTGTTAACCAAAAACACCACGTCACTTCATTCAGTCAACATTAAAATTTAACAACCAGCGTTGCCATTCCACAACAGGAAAAAGTAAAACAAAAACATAAGTTGAAAATCATAAGTGAAGTAGTAGTTAGGTTTAAATACTGATATTAATTATATGAAAATCTGTAACAGTTCAGTTTTCTTGTTAAGATGACTTACAGAACTTTTTTTGTTCCTTTATTATTAATTTTTTGTCTTCTTAACTTTATATATTAAGCATACTTTCTTTGTACTTATGCTACATAAAATTCAACCCCAAAATCCCAAAATATTTAAAAGCAACATATCTTTAAAGTTTCAGATGGAGTGTTAAGTGTTAGCATACATATTTTTATATTCGCTATATTATATCTTTAAAAATAATACAAATTGAAAACATTAGGTGGCAAGATCTTTTCATTTGAAAAGTGATATGAACAAAAAAGTAAGGTTTCCGCATAATAGCACCACCATTAATATGAAAACTAAAAAAAAAAGAAAGAAAGAAAAGAAACAACGAAAACAGCATCAGCTAAAAAATGAAACAACGAAATTTCCATATGGTGGAAATATATTGGAGATTTTATTGGATCTATTGGACAATTTAAATCCAGACATCCTATTCTAAACGCTGAAACCACGGTGAAAATCATCACTGTGAATAATTTTCATTATTAAATCCAGAATGGCAACCGCTTATGAAAACGATAGTAAATGGATTTCGAGAGCCGATTGTTTTTAGACGAGTTCCTATTCAGTTATTGATGTTAAATGTAGTTATGGTGTTAAATGTTTGACAGAACCTCTTTCAGTGATGAATTATTTTGAATCAGCACGAAGAAAGTAAGCAATTTTATTAATATTTCTTAACTGCTGTCTGCATTATTACGGTGTTACCTCTTTGAACTCCGAATGCTTAGAAAACGAAAATACGCTTTCAGCCTTTTCAGTTCTTCTGAAAAGGCTGTAAAACAGAATATGTTTTTATATTTTTCATTAGGATTAAAGTTTTAAATTAATCATAACCCGCAGTTACGAGTTTGACGATTTTAGGCGAAATATTTATCTGACGAAATCTATAACGGCGATAATCATTTAAACGCGGAAGTTTATGGTAACCTCTATATTATTAAATAATAAAGAATTTGTTTTGTACATATGCTTGTTTGCTCCTTGTACTATGGAAAAACGATGGAACGTTAGAGCCACCAAATTTTGCATACGCGTAGTCCTTCACCCGAATATGCATCTCAAAGCCAGAATTTTGAATTTTTTTTATTTACTTCATATTTTGCACGAGTTTAATAAATTTTTGATTAAGAAGTTCAGCGATTTCAAAACAATATACTGCCACCTAGAAATAATTATGCTACAGAAGCTATCGAACTTTTAAATTTAATCTGTTACTGATTAAACGATTTAAAGGATAAGTCGTAGTTTTTAACAATACTTTTTTTAACTTTTAATCTGATTGATTTAAATAAAAATCTGATGTGTACACCACATAACATCGTACGGAATATTAAATTATATGCATTTTTTCATGCATTTCATTTAAACTTATCTCCTCGAATTTCATTAGAGACATATTTCTCATTCAATTAATTTAGTTCTCACAAGGCAAAAATACATAAAACCTCAAAATATCTTTATTAAAAATTAAAATATATAAAAAAAAACCAAGTGCAGTTAAAACAATTAAAAAAACAGTTTTTACAATTCAAATTAGAGTTTCTAAGCCAAAACAAGCAATTCAGCCGGCAGGCAAGATGGAAGATTTTTCGGTGCACAAAACTGAAAGTTCACTTTTCACCCCACTCGGCAAAAAAACACTGAAGGTGCAGAAACTGACTTAATTCAATATTCTGCGAAGTTTCAAATGTAAACAAATATGGCAGTAATATGGTAACCAAATTAGGCTTACTCGCACTTAAACAACTTTTAAATTGTTGATAATTCTACAACTATTGCACACAGATTAACTAAAGGCATAAAAACCTTAACCAGAAAATGCTAGTTCTATTCAAATACTATAATAAATCTAAAACGATGTGTAAAAGAAATTAAGCAAACAAACAAAAAAAAAAAAGAAAAAGAAACAGTTTCTCGCAGACGATTCAGTATTCTTCATTCAATTAGTTCAGCTCTCACTTCGCGACAAGGCAAAAATACAAAACAATTCAATATGTTAAACACTTATTTCCTCGAATATTCCGGAGTGGATTAAGCATGATTTAATTCGCAATATTAAAAGAAGACGTTATCTTTGTTGTCGCAAAGCTTAGTTTCTATAGATTAGCAACAAATCCAATATTCTCTTAAGTTTAAAATGTAAACAAATATTTCCGCCATGAGAAAAATGGTTAGGCTTAGCCGCACTTAAACAACTTTGAAATTGTTGATAATTCTACAAACCTTGCATGCAGATTTACTAAAGGCATAAAAACCTAACCTGAAGATAAGAGCAACATAATTCAATCCTTTTTAAAGCAAAAAATGTACAATTTACCAACATATAAGAATAAAAAAACTGAGCTCACTGAGCCAAGCAACAGAGTGGATATATATATATATATATATATATATATATATACACTCTTGGTGCGGCCCATTGAAACCAAAATAGGAGATGCAAATCTGCATGTTATAACAGTCCTATATACAGAATTTCAGCGTTCTGAGTGTACTCGTTTTTGAGTGATGCGAGATACAAACATACGTACGTACTTACAGACGTCACGAAAAAAATCTCTTCTGAATCCATCACCTACAGATGTCACGCCAAAACATCGTTAAATTGCATTCGATAGTGGTCAAAATGAATATTTTCGTTGAAATATGACACCCGTAAATGTTTCCGATTTCAGTACTTCCTTCATTTCATACAAGGAAATAAGAATGCATATTTTGCTCATTTGAATTCGTGTGGAAATACTTCAGTATTCATTATGCTTAGTTTAACCAGTACATCTTTTATCCTATGATAATATCGATAAATGCTTCTTTCTTGATTTTTTTTCATGGTTCTTAATACAATAGCATGCCAGAAATGATATGAGTAAAGTTGAGAAGATCTTAAGGAAAGAAATAATCTCTTCCATATTTAATTGTTAAACTATAGAATGCTTCTGTGCACTGAAAAATAAAATAATTTGAACATTTTTCTTCATTTGAGATACTTTCGGAATATAATTAAAAGTAGTTGCCATATTAAAGAAATTATAGAATGAGTTGCACTCTTCAGTACAGTTCAATCTGTAATTTCTGTTACATTAGAGGTTAGAATGTTAGATTGGCACTATTGATTAAACTAGCGTAATCAAAGAGCAATACTGGTTTATTATTAAAATCATTAAATATTTTTATGAATCTGGACCTAAGAGAATTAAAGTAACTAGACTTAATTAAAATCTTTACATATTGTTACGGATTTCATATTTATTTGGCTATTTATTTAAAATTGATTTATTTTCCCGTGCAAAGCAGACGATTTTTGAAGAGAAAGCTACGTCGGAAAAATAAAAGAGCGCTTGCATTTAATCTCACAATTACTGTTGCCATCCAGAAAAATCGAGATTGTTCTAGTGATAATTAAAAAGCTTATAAAAGCCGAATTGAAACACCTCATCTCAGTTGTAGTTGTAGCTGTTTAAAGCGAACTGCTGTTTGTTTACTTAATGCTGTGATTGATTATAGCGAATTCGCTGTTAGATTGGATTAACTTTATCTGTTTTGAAGTGAATTATGTTTAACGTTTGAGATACTGTGATACTGTACTAATATCTCTGAAGAAATATTTCAGCATTTTGATTTGTTTCATGTGGAAAAAATAAATTTTTGGTAACTTTTCAACGACTTGTGCATTCAATATATAACAAACCCGTACGCACGCAACAATATTTTTTTTACAAATATTTTAGGCAGCTGGCCGCAGGTTAGAACTGAAAAAGGAAAACTTACTGCCAAAGCGGCTTGGGGATAATTCGTCAACATTCGTTGCAACCAACCTCTTATCCCCAATTAAGGTTTAAGCGAGACTTTATTCCATGGAATGTTATTTTAATAATTTAAAATTGTTCCTTGAAAAATATTTTTCAGTACTAGGCAGTCTGATATTTTAACATTATTTCTTATTTGCAATCCGAAACAGATTTTGTATGTATAGATTTCTGATATCTGCAGTCACAATATAAAAGTACACTCATGTCCATAAATTAAGGATAATTCGGAGTCACGAGGAAATGGAACTCTAAAATAAATATATCACCTATAAAATCACTACACACATCTTCAAGAATCATATGCAAATTTCAGGAAGAAACCAGCTGTCACCGATGGTACGTCACAATGACGAGAGTGTAAGAGAGTGATATGTAAGGAATACAGGCAAAGAAGTAAAATTGTTCGCAGGCGTTTTATAAGCATTTCAGTGCAATAACCGAATAGTTATGACACAAAGGACGCATTTGGATGATTTTTTACGTGGTAGAATTATCCGGCGTCTGGAATGTGGGCGTACCCAACTGGAAGTATCAGACGAACTTAGTGCCCAGAGTGTCATCTCCAGGCTTTGGCAACGATTCCAAGATGATGGTAATGTGAGTAGATGTTACAGCACAGGTCGCCCCAGAGTTACAACGCCGAATGAGGACCGGTATTTGGCAGTTACTGCCAAAAGAAACAGGCGGAGCACAGCCTCAGACCTGTTTCGTCAGCTCTCTTCAACCATTGATACGACAATTTCAAGGCAGACCGTGTACAGACGCTTAGGGCAGATTGGTCTATATACTCGTAGACCTGTCAGATGCGTTCCACTTACTGCAACTCACTGTCGCCTGTGGTTTGCCTGAAGTAAGGAGCATGCATTGTGGACACCGTAACATTGGGCTTGTGTGATGTTTTCCGACGAGTCCAGGTTTAGCTTGCAGTCTGATTCTCGGCGGACTTTCATATGGAGAGTTCCAGGTACCCGTTACCACCAAGAAAACATCATTGAACGACACCGTTACGGTGGTGCAAGAGTGCTCGTTTGGGGTGGAATTATTCTCGGTTCCAGAACTGACCTGCATGTTCAAATTGGAACCATGACAAGCCAAATCTATCGGGACGTCATTCTGGAACAACATGTACGTTTGTTTCGGGGCGCCATGGGCGCACAATTTGTGTTTATTGATGACAACGCCCGTCCTCACCGTGCAAAAATCGTAAGCGAATGCCTTCAATCGGAGGATATCACCCGTATGGACTGGCCAGCATTCTCACCGGACTTGAATCCAGTAGAGCACGTGTGGGACATGCTTGGCCGACGAGTTCCAGCCCGTCAACCTCCTCCTACATGTCTACCGGAAATTCGGAAAGCATTGCTTTTTGAGTGGTGTAATATCCCCTAAGATCAGATCGATAATTTGATACTCAGCATGCCTGGGCGTTGTACGGACTGTATTGCATCATCTGGGAGACATACAATGTATTAACAATCATACCAACCATGTAATATTGGTCTTTTGTAAATAGGTTTTTCTTTCTAATTTGCTCGAGGGAGAAAAAAAACGCTAATTTTTTTAATAATATCAAACATATAGCATCATTTTTTGCTCTTTACCTTTTGTTTAATAAATAAGCTTTACAAATTAGTCAAATTTGTTTTGCTTCTAACTCTTCCTTTGCCTGATTTTGCATTATCCTTAATTTATGGACATGAGTGTAATATAGATATAAATGTGTATTAATGCACACTGCGCCAAAAAAAAAAAAAAGAGAGAGAGATACAGTTCTATATTTCCTGTTCTACTGAATCGATTGATGAAATTCAACTTGCGTTTTTCATGTATATTAGATTTAGGATATATATTAGATTTATGTATAGCAATTATTCTGACTTAGGTATTTTGACACAAAATCGGACCGTTTCTGAAATGACGTAGCGATTTTTTTTTTCATATTTCTATTCTACGACTCAAATTATGCCTAAATATTAAATTTGTAAAATTTAGTGCAAAATTTACGGAAAAACTCTAAAATTTATCTTGGCGCGTTCTTTGTCAACTTGCGCCAAGAATAATTCCCTTGGCGATAGCAAACTATTTTCCTTTCCTTTTTTTTCATTGTAAACAAGCGGGAAAAAGCCATCGCTCATTATTTCAAACAGTTTTATCAAAGTGTGTAAACAACATTTGCGTTATTATCGCTTATAACAAATATGCCAAATTTCAGAATGCGCCAATATGTAAATTCACGTATATCCTAGGAAATTTTAAATAAAAAAACTATATTTTTATGCAGTTATGTTTAGAAATACATCTACCTTAAGATGATGATAAATATTTTATAAGTTATAATTCAAATTTTATTTTTCGAAAAATTTATAAAAATTATTTTAAAATAAATCATAAAAAATTGGTGAATTTTATTTGGAATAAAACTACGTTTTGAATTCTGGAAAAAGGAATCGACTAAGTTTAATATAAAAAGAGATTTTAATAAATACATATCGAATTCAATTAATACTGAGGAGCTAATTTTTAAAAACTACTCGTGCGATTTTTACGAAACTTGGCGTTTTGGCGTCATTTGAGTCGTAAAATCGAAATATGGAAAAAAATTATCATGTCATTTCAGAAAAGTCCGATTTTGTGTCAAAATACCTATATTAGATCAATGCTATATATGTAAGCCTAATGCATATCCTAAGTTGCGCTTTCGAAGCATGTAAAACACTAGTTGAATTTCTTCAATCGGTCCAATAGAACGGGAGTATAGAACTGCCCCTCCTTTCTTTTTTTTTTTTCTTTTTTTTTTTTTTTTTTTTTTTTTTTTTTTTTTTTTTTTTGGGCAGTATACATATATTGTAGCCGACTTTTCAAAAATTCTGTACTTTGCATCTGCAGTGATGAAAATTAATGACTTGAAAATACTGAAAACAAATTAACTATAACCTATTAAAAAACAGATAGCCCCGTATAATGTACATATGCAATTTAGAGCAAGGAATATTTTTTTTAGAATTTAGGGAGCTGTCAGGTGGCAAAAATTAGAAGACACCGGGAGTCAAAAAATCTAACGCTAACCCTGTAGTTTATACATGAATGTATGAACTTTATGACTAGATGAAAACTTTTTTAACAAAGCATTCACCTGCGACTTGTTAATTGTGCTAATATTTTCAGCTATGAGATATTGCTAGAGGACCAATATATTAGGCAACTTGTGGGTCACTCAATCACAGACTGTCATAGTAATTTTGTTGCTTAAATATTTACACATGCGAGGTTGTAAATAAGTAAAAAGTGTTTATTTTCATGTCATTTCAGTTTTTTTTTTTAATGTCTTATCTTTATTTCATTGTATTAAAACTCTTGCCGTTTGGAAACTCCATTTTCTGTGTAATTTTCTCACTAGTCCAGTCAGAATTTGAGTTAACGTTTCACGTGACCTTTTACTCTTCTAGAAGCTCTCTCTGAGCCAGTGGGCCTATGGGCCACCCCCTTACCTTCCTTCCTCCAGTTTCTCCCAAGTGAAATCTCCACTGTCATGAATTCTCCACAGTCATGTGCATACATTCGCGAAGCCGGTAAAATCTTGCTCAAGAGCGGTAATTCAGTCATAATGAGCTCAACTACCAGCAAAAGTACAAGAGTTATTTAGGTTAATATCCCAAGTTCTCCAAGAGTTACACGGCACGTGCTTTTCAAAGTTCTTCAGTGATACTCACAATTATTAAGGAAAAAAAGACTAGATTATTTGGATTGTGGCAATGCGCGAGAGGTTATCTGCTTAAGAGATGCCTTCGAGGATGATGTTTAAAGAAAAATTAGTTCATACTCAGATTACAAATGGGGAATAACATGGAAACGGCCATGCATCTAATAATGTAACCCCTAATATAAAGGGAAAAAAGTGTGTTTTTACCCAATAAGTAAAAAGATTCCGTAATCTCCCTTCCCCCCCCCCCTTTTTTCAGATTTATCTCGTGCCATTAATGAGTGGATATGACTGTCTAGTGCTAAGCAAGGATATCATTTAAAATTAGAATGACGTAAATCTTAAATAAAATTTTATCGATTTTGAGCCTTAAATATTTCTTTCTCAGGGGAAAAAAATTACAGATGTGGCAGGAACAATGATGAAACTTACAGGGAAATCAATGAGCGAAAAGGAAAGATAACGAATCTAATGCCTTCTATCGAAAAAAAAAAAGGAATAAGGAAATGTAAAAAGCATTAAGGTATTAGAATTTCGAAAATCTGGAAAGAATTGGATTGAAATAGATATTATTATCTAAAAAAGGGTAAATTTTAATATTTTTTTTTGGAAAGATTCAAGAAAATCAAATTCGCCAACTGAAGAAACCTTGTGGATAACTTATGCAGAACTGAAATTGTAGTTAAATGGCCAATTACAATTAGCTATCGAAAATTTTTCTTTTTAAATGCATGTGAAATTTTAACCTCTTTCATTTTGTCAAACTCCACTGATAAAATATGCTTCAAATCCCCAAGAATTAAAATCAAAGATAAGATATTAAGAACAGAACAACGAATTTTACTGACAGTAAAGAAAATAACCTTAATGCTGAACTTGTGAAGAATCTGAGCAATTTGAGAATTGATAGAAGGATTAAATGGAACGACATCAATATTAATAAAATGATAAAAAAACTAAAAATCTGAAATGTTTCAGATTTTAAATTACGTCCAAAGGGACGTTTATTTAACATTCTGTGTGTTACCTTTATTTGTTAAATACCATGTTCTTCGCACTTAAACCATAAAATTCAATTCAACAGAAATATCGCAAAAGAATTTTAAATTTAGAAATTTCGGTACACGCTCTCACGCGCTGGAGATAAAAATGTTTTTCTGTACAACGTTGGTATTGCTGGCTTTGAAATCTTTGAGTTTGTTAATGAAAAATTCGTTAAAGTTAAAAAAGTTTTAGAGAATATTGTTACGAATTTCACATTTATTTGGCTATTTATGTAATTAAAATTCCTTTTTATTTTCACGTGCAACGCACGCAGACGATTTTTGAAGAGAAAGCTACGTCAAAAAAAAAAAATAATAATAATAATAACATGCATACATTTATGTAGATTTTTCATTTTTTAAACTTTAACGCAGAGCGATAACATTTAGTGGCAACAATTTGAAAAGTGAATCGGGCATTCAGAGCGAATCAACGCAAAATCGCAAAACGAAAGTAATAGTCCTTCGGGTCTAAATCCCTTTGGACTAATAATATCTCGAATAGTAGAATGTCATTTATGATGACACAAAGAAAGGCTTTTAAAAGTTTTATCAATAACCTTGGGGAAAATCCTCTGTTAATGGATATTTCAAATAATTCGATTTCTGACATGAGAATTATTCCGAAGAACAAACTTTGCACGTACAATGCACATAAAAGTTTTCTTTATGTATATAAAAAGGGCCATTTCTCGTGTTAGCAGAGTAAACTGATTTCGCATGATGATGTAAGTAAACAATAAAAGCTTTACAGTAAACAAAAGAACTGAAATCACATTTATTGTAACTGTATTTTACCCAGTCTTAATCTGCGCTATCGTAAGAACAACTGAATACAGACATTTGCCCTCTTTCATCTCTTTAAAATAACGAACATATTTTATAAAAATAAAGGCTTAATTAATTATCTTTTTTTTATTATTACCGTTGAAAAAACTACTAACTGGCTCTAATTCCAAAAAGTTATTTGCGGTATCCCGGTATCAGTATCGCTCTTGGTTGCTTTCTATTTATTTCTAAATTTCCAAAATATTCAGCATTTATACGGCAAGGATCATCACAGTAACAATACTTTTTTTTTTAATTTTCCGAATATTTTATTCATTTCTAGCAGAAAAAATTATCCCATCATCATTTAAATTCGATATCCAGATTCATAAGCATACGCAATTAGCCACATGTGGTATGTAGAAACTATAATTATAGCAGCCAGATGGCGCTGTGGGTCTGACTTCCTTTTGAGTTAAAAATTCTAGTGCCATGGAAACCGCGAAGAATGTAGAAGGATGGAATTTTGTTAGGTGTGAACTATATATATGACTGGATTTATAAGTGCATTCTTGTCGTCATGTATTTGTGTGTGCCCTAAATAAAATATCTTGGATTGAATACATCTCGTCTTACAGGTAAGAAGCTTTAATAATTTTATTTGTTTTGAATATTGAATTAGAAATCTAAAGGTAGCTCTGGTTCATTCCCGGGTTTCGGCACCATAAAAAATGATGTAAAGTTACACTACATCTAATCAGTTTCGCTTTAGAATTCTAATTCAACATTCAAAACAAATAAAATAATTAAAGTTTCTTATCTGTCAGACGAGATCCTTCAATCTAAGATATTTAACATAGTTTTATTTACGGCACACGCAAACATGGCGACAAGAATACACTTATAAATCCAGTTACATATATAGTTCGCACTTAACAAAATTTCATCTTCTGCATTCTTCGTGGTTTCCATGGCAATAGATTTTTTAACTCAAAAAGAAGTCAGACGCACAACGCCATCTGGCTCCTGTAATTATAGTTTCTATATGGTTCTATATATCTTACGTATTCTATATATCTTACGTACGTTTCTATATATCTTACGTACGTTTCTATATATCTTACGTACGTTTCTATATATCTTACGTATTATCATGCCGATCGTGAAAGCTGCTTAACATCCAACCATGAAATTTGGAAGAAATCCCGTAAAGGTGGGCCAAACATTCCTGCAGAATTCTGAAGGAAATTATACTTCTTTATAATAAAATAATATTATAATATATTATATAAATAATAATTCTTTATAATAAAATTAATAAAAAAATTAGTATTTGACATGCTTAGTGCAACGGTTTAGAACGCTAAGAGTACAAACTTTCCACAGGTAACTGTTCCAATTTATTACTGTTCTGTCGGCCATATCGTGTCCATTAGCGAAAATTTTTAAGGATAGAATCCCGTAACTTTGAAAATAATCCTTTCCTTTCTGTTTTGTAGAAAACAAATCAAAATGCAAATAAAAATACAACAATAACAGTTAATTTATATCTTTATTCTTAAAACAAAACGCGGGTTTTCCAGAATCAATCTCAGTTAATCAGACGAAAGCGCAGGTATTATGAGTATGTCGCTAGGTCACGCTTACTCGTAACTGGAACTGGTAAATCGCGCAACTTGGTGACAATTATCCTACACAAGTAATTAATAGATTTGATGGTCACCAATGTCCTTCGGCTTAATCTTATTTTAATAACGTACCTAACGTTTAAAGCACCTCACCTCATGGAAGACCTCTCAGTTAATTGTGAGAGACTATCCAACCGTGGACCACCGGTCACCAGCGGCCTTGTTGATCTTCGGTGTCTCTCAGTATACACTGGTGTGCAAAAATTAAGGACGAAACGGTTTTTTCAATATAACTTTGTACAAAAGCTTTCCAAATCAACATATTTAATACCGTAAGATCCCCAATACGTAAGGAGATGAGTAATGTAAGCAACACTTACTAAAAGAGAAATCAGAGGGATAAAAAGAAGCTTTATTTAAAAAGTAGCATGGAGCGCAATGCGACTGAAGGCCGAAACATCCCTGTGATGGGTGTCCAGCAAGAAACATCCGGTCTTTAATAGGGGATATGATCTCCCCTGACTGCTAGGCAGGTTTCACATCATTTGTGCATGCTGGATATGTGGTTGTTAATGAGCTGTTGAGACACTGCTGCTTGTTCCTCTTGTAGCACCAATCGCAGTTTCGCAATCGTTACTGGCGATAAGTTACGTGCTGCCACGGGTCTCCCTAGTAAGTTCCGTACATGCTTGACGGGATTTAGATCCAGAGACCTTGCCGACCAATCCATGTGTTCAATATCTTCACTCTCCAACAGCTCTTCGACAGTAACTGTGCGATGAGGTGGAGCGTTGTCGTCCATGAAGAGGAACTGAGGACCCATAGCCCTTGTGAAAAGACGCATGTAAGGAAGAAGAACCTCGTTACAATAGCAGTCCCAGGTGACGAACCTCCTTGGGAGATATGAAGGTCGGTCCGGCTACCAAGCATTATGTCTGCTCGAACGAGAACTCCGCGACCTCCAAAACAGTCCCTTTTGATGATGTTGAAGGGGTTATTGCGTGTTCCCCGCTCTGTCCAGATGTGTATGTGTCTAGAATCGCAACTCAGACTAAATCTGCTCTCATCTGTAAAGAGTACTCGTCCCCATTCATTGTCTCTCCAATTCCGGTGTTCCCGGCACCACAGAGAACGCCTTCTCCGATGGGCAGGCGTTAGAGGTACACACCGTACAGGGCGTCGTGCAAACAGACCACCACCGTGCAGTCTTCTGGCCACGGTAAAACGCGATATCGGTCGTCCAGTCGCCTGTGTCGTGTGTCTAGCGATTTCTCCCGCTGTCTGCCGCCTGTTTCTTCTGGCCTGTAAGGCAATATACCGGTCATCTGCGGGTGTGGTTCCTCGTGGACGACCACTACTAAACCCCCGGATAGCTGTTCCTGTAGTTTGAAATTGTCTCCAAAGTCGTGAAACGATGCTGCGAGCAATTCCGAACTCTGCAGCCACACTTGTCACACTGCGGCCTACCTCCAACTTCCCAATGATTCGACCTAGGGTAAAAGCATCCAGATGTCGTCTAACAGATTGATTATTCGCCATTTCTCGCTGAGGCAGCAACTCGGTGTGATTTTAACTGCTATACGGCGTGCAGTCTCTTTGCCAGAAATACTGATCTTACACCGACAACGTGCTTTATACTACTCAAACACTCCCCTATTACATCTACCTGCATATCTGCGCATGTGCTACCGTACATCACCTTACTTAATCTCCTGATTGGTCTTTCTGTCCGCTCTGCCTCTTCGTTCAGCTGATATGCTAATTTTTCGACTTCGTTCTTAATTTTTGCACACCAGTGTATATTACTATTTTAATAATATTGTTGAGGGCATAGGGATTCGTAATAGATTGAAAGTACGCAGATGACAGGTTCATAAAATTTATTTTTATCAAAAGAAACAATTCAAAGTTCTAGAATATCGCGCATAAATACTCGTACAGGTGTCCACAGAATCGCAACAATCAGTAGTTTCGCTTCAAACTACTACGAACGTTGAACACAATGCAATGCAAAGCGCATCTAGAAAGAGAGCTTATCCGAAAATATCTCCTGTCTCACGCTGAACTAACAACTCACAACAATAATAACAACTAAGAGCAGAGCTCTCTCTCTCCCCCTCTGAGATATTTCTAATACTTTCTGTTTCTCGAAATTACTGGAAACCAATATGAGGGTCGAATTACATTTACAGCTAATGTAGTGATCAATTACATTTAATCAATTACAATACCTCTTACGGTGTACAAAGTCAGCACCAAAATGTCCGGAAATGTTCACCAAATTTGGTGATTTCTCGCCACATTCGACGACAAGTGGCTCAAACCGTTGTTAACTTCGCGATATCTCGCTAAATTTGCGAGATACCCATTTTCGCAATGTTAAAAGGAGTTGTCCATGTATTCTTAATTTTCCGGCACAGCTTCTGCCTTTAGATTTTTTGCATTACATTACGCAGAAAAATACATGCACTAAAATCATCTATGTGCAAAATTCATAATAATATTGTTACGAAATGTCCAGGCGCGGTAAGATAGCTTCCCTCAAAGCAGGTTTAGGGTTGCCAGAAATTTGCAATGGAAGGTAGGGTTGCTATATTTGGCGAGAAATCGCCCGTTTGGCGACAAAATTGTCGATGTGCCATAGACGGATGGAGAACCTTCTAGAAAGAATTCTTCCTGGTTTAGCCCAGAATGTTCTCGAACACAAGCCAAAAGCTATATAAACCTGCTGGTACGCGGAGAGTGAGTCAGTAAGGAGTCAGTGCGAATCAGTGCTTAGTCTAGTGCCGAGTGCTTCGAGCGAGTCTCTTAGTGTATCGCGAGGCTGTGCATCGTCGAGTTTGATCTTAGAGTGCGTTGAATTCCGAGAACGACTGAACCGAGTCGGGAGTTGTACTCTAGTGTATTGTCGAGTGCATCGCGAGCTCTAGCGGGGAAAGTTTCGAGAGTACGTGGAGTTCCGAGAACGACCGAGCAGAGTCGGGAGCTATACTCTGGTGCTTTGCCGTGAAGCTGTCTCCACCATTATAGCCTGATAGTAAATACTGGCCAATAAAGTGTGTTTCGAGTGTGTTAAGATGTCTTCGGCACTTCTTTCATATAACTGGACAAATATTTTAGTCGAAATTTTGATCTTCAAAATTTTATTTTAATAATAAGAAATCCTTAGGCATCGATTCTAATAAAAGCACGGCCTCTCCTTGGGAAACAAACACTTTGACGGAAGTTGCGGTTTTGATGTAACCGCCCGCACCCATACGTCACAGATTTATTTTCCAAGAAGTGGAAAGAATTTATGAGAGTGGATAAATGTTTCGTTTCCGAAAGTACTAGAAGGGATCAGCATGATCGTGGCCATCCAACGCTGGTGACTTCCAACGGAAAAGAGCACCTGCAGACTTTTTGGAATGATGTGAACAAATTATCACTTACACAGACCTTTACTTTGGTTCTCAACTTGTAGAGACATTAGGTTACTTAGTAGACATTAGGTTACCTTCTTCCCACATCCCCTTGTTCCAAACATGTTCGTCATAGCCGATGCACCGTGCTCGCATCCATGTGGGTATCAGCTGCGATTTGACGTAAGGACCAACCCACCTTTCTCAGTCCGATCACCATACCTCTCGTAAAATCGTCTATCTGATGGAAGTGCCTTCGTTGACGGCGGCCTGGCATTCTCTCCTATTACACGTATCCTCCGGGACAAAAAACCAACTTTCTTCGATAATTCGTCTGGCAGAAATAACGACACGAATATTGCCCATTCTGCACGTTCCTTCCCTTGCATCTTACTTTACGTGCGTCGGAGAGCTGCGCATTTGACATCATTCGCATAACTCAGTGACGTGCGTCTACTCTAAAATTTGCCTTAATTTTTGACCACTCCTTCTTGGTGTTGCATTTTCCAAGTCGAGCAGTGTAGTTTACATTTAATAATAAAAACGTAAAAATTACGGGATATTAAATATTGCGTTGAATATCCTTTTAGCCCCAAACACATTTCATGTGCTTTGGTACACGGATTAATTTTTTCGTATAACATTATCCTATTTTGTGCCCTTTCTTCGTAAGAATTGCTTTTAATTGATATTTTGGAGAAATTTTATGTTTCCTTATTCATTTTTCTAACTCCCTTTATATATACGAGATAGTATCGAAGTCCGAAAAACATGGAAGAATTTTGATAACTTTAAGATTGTTGTACTCGTATAATAATCCCAATCAAACATTTACAGCTGTGTATTTAGGATTGTGATCAAGACAGTACTTCAATGCATTTTGCATCCTAGGTTTTTTAGCAATGCTGGTAAGTTTTAATTAAGAATATTCACATACTTATTTTGATGCATATAATTTCTTATAAGAATCGAATTTTCCATCCTAGAAGTAAATTTCCAAAGCATTATGACTTCAGGCACATGTTCAACAATAGGCAACAAGTTTTTCGACTTAATTCTTCATTTGGCTTTACACTGTAATTCGTCCATTGGACTCAAATGTATTAAATTTTTGGCAAATATCGTAGAGCTCGTTGGCAAATATCGTAGAGTTAAAATATGATAATCTATGCTACCATGCATTTTGCGAAAGCCATGCGTATTTTTCTTATAATCTTGTTAAAGATTCCTTCTAACCCTTATGACTCTTCTAACAGTTTCAGCGTTAACTTTTATTGAAAACTGTTCTTCTTAAATCCACTGCAAATTCTATATTAGTAATTTTTGCGCCTTTTCTGATTTTACTTCAGATAAATCTCCAACTGCTTGGTGCAGTTTCAACGGTTCGACTAAATTTCCATCATTTTGTAGCTTCAGAAATAGTCGAATGCTTTATAATCAAGAATTTTTTGGATATTTCGAATATGTTTATTTTGTTACCTTTAAAACGATGAATAATTAAATTTCTAAGAGAAAATTTTAACTTGTAGCGTTTTGTCATGATTACTCTTAGATATGGAACTGATTTTACTGAACAAGTAATGATTTCCAAATTATGATGATAATTCTTGTCATGTATTAACAAAAACTGGGACAAGAAATATCGTCTGTGGAATCCTTTCAACAAGATTTTAGAATATGCGGTTTATAATGCGAGTTTGCTGATTAACACGTTAGGAATAAATTATTTGATTTCAAGGACTATTTTGTTGACATTTATTTTGCAACAAGCAAGGAAATACAGAATAAAATAAAATATCAGAAAAAAGATTTTAAGCCTGTGTTTCAAAATTTAATACATGATCTATATTTGTAAAATACAAGTGTCCGAAAACAAATGTTAGCCATCATATATATAAATTTTATATATGGGAAGTTAAACTTGTCATAACAATTGAATTACCACTTAATTAAAGAAGCAATGAGAAATTTCATTACTTTACACCACTGTTATAACAAGTTTTAACTTCCTGTACAAAATATCTTAGATTTCCAACTTTGACTATTCTAAATTTGTACTTTAAACATTACAATATCTTAAAGATGCCTTACACCTTTTTCTTTTGACAGGATGATCAAAATTTCTAATGCTTTTGAACTCAATCTGGTATATATAGATTGTTACGAAATGTCCAGCTGCGGTAAGGTAGCTTCCTCGCGAAGCGGGTTTAGGGTTGCCAGAAAATGACATGAGAAGGCAGGATTGTCATATTTTGCGCTAAATCGTCCATTTGGCGACAAAATCTGCGATATGCCGTAGACGGATGGAGACGATTCTGGAACGAATTCTTACCGGCTTGGTCCAGAATACTCTCGATGGCAGGCCACAAGCTATATAAACCCTGCCTGTACGCTAAGTAACAGTCTAATGCCGAGTTGGTTTGTCGAGTGTATCGCGATTTGGTGCATCGTTGAGGCTATCGCGTGCATCGCGAGTTGTATCGTGGAGAGTCTCGAGAGTATGTTAAGTTCCGAGAACGACCAAACCGAGTCGGAAGCTGTACTCTAGTGCTTCGCTGTGAAGCCGTCTTCCCCAATCTAGCCTGAAGGCTGTTTCAGAGACACAGCCTTCAGGCTATATCATATTTTGCCATAGTTTTTCGACGGCTGTAAACGTGTTTTTGGAGCTGTTGTTAGTAACACTGGCTAATAAACTGTGTTTTCATGCTTCATCAAGTATTGTCGTTAATTACTCCAAATCCACGAACCCGTAAGAAACGCAACAATATATATGTAGAGAGTAAACAAAAACTGAAGTATATTTAATGAAATAAATACTATTAATGTCACGGAAATTAATTAATTAATTAAGATAGAGATAAAATAAATAGAATGTATATCAACAAAGAGTGGTAATCTATTTAACAGGAAGGCACAGTTTAAAACAAACTCTTGGAAAACAAAACTTCCGATTCTGTTAATAATTTCCTAATTAAAATTACGAAAAATATTTTACGTTTTTATTGTATATATTTTTGCTGAAATAAATAATTGATTTTTTGATAAACTTACATGTTTTAAACTGAAACTCAGAAGGTGCACTTAAGTCCTTTAAAAATTAACTTCTCCTGATGATATAATAGTCACTTGAATACAAGTGTCTTAATCAAAGCCCTGAAAATCATTAAAATGCCTTACGATATTAAAAATACACCTTTCATTATTATTATTTGGCATAAGTTTGAAAGATTATACTTTCTGAAAATATTTTCTTTATAGCTCATTAGAACTCTCTACACCTTTGTTTTTAAAATTTAAACTAATTATAATTGCAGAAAACTATTCTGCTTATTTTCAGTAATTTCAGATGGTTCTTCATTTTACCTTAATCTTTTTCTGCATAAGAAGACGCTTTATCCAAATAATTCTAAAAAAATAAAAAAGGAACTTCCATAAAGTATATCCAGAAATGCTATACATAATATCCCCTTCAGCTCCAAGGTAGCTTTAACAAGCGGAGGTGATACTTCTGAGGGATTCTGAAACCTGCGGGATTTCAAAATAGAATATTTTCCTGCTCGCGAATCATCTTTGCTAGATACACAACTCAAAAACATAGCAACTATTTTTCGCATGTAGTGTTGCCAGATGAGACGAATAGAAAGTGTAATAATAAAAGTTTTATGTCTTTTTCCTTCCTTCCCAAGGCGTATTAGGCGACGGAACTCACAAATCGCCGAAGATTTCTTGAATTGCCTGGAATGAACGAAATTTTTGGAGATACAATTTGATTTTTGCTTTATTTTTAGGATAGGCTCGCTAGCTTATGATCTAATGCACAAAATAACGCCATTTTTTATTTGTTTCTTAGCTACTAGAAATTCTTGTGCCTGCGTATGAAAACATTCGTGTCCCAAACTCGTTAAAATACACTGAATTTAAGAAAAAAATTTAAAATATACTCCAATTTTCGACAGTTTGGAACGTCAGAATCTTTACAGTTAGTTGTAACGCAAAAACAACTCTCTTGGGAAAGAAATTACTGTGAAAATTTGAGAGAGGTGTCTTTTTAGAATTTAAATATAAGAGAGAATTCTTTTGAACAATCTAGATTTTTGTATAGAATTCTCAATTTCGTTGATATGCATAAAATATTTAACTACACATCGCACAGAAATATCCTAGGGAAATTTAGAAGTCAGCATTCGAAAATGAGTAAAGGGAAAGTCTAAAATCCAGACTTTTTGTTATCCTATGACTTACACAGAATGACAGTTTTATAAGTAGGATGCTTTCGGATAAACTGATGTGCTTGCAAACTAATTCCTTATTTCTAATTTTGTTTGCCCATGAATTTTTGAATCTTGAATAAACTAACCATACATAACAAGACCGTTGAAAAACATTCCTTTCAAAATAATACCAGAAATACCTATTTTTACAAAACATGCAAAAAAAGTCTTTAACATAATTTTTTTCTCTTGTAATCTTACATTACGACAAACTATCATTATAACGTTGTAGTTCTTGCTTCATCAATTTGTGGCAGAAAGAATATTTCAAAACCTTGTTTTATAAATATGTCATTAAAACAGCTAGTAAAATATTCTTCAGAATAAATAAAAGTGAAGTGAAGAACTACTGATTTTTTTCATCTTAAATGCCCTATTTTAAGTACTAAACTTATCAGGACTTAGTGTTCTGTGCATCCGTTTTGGAAGCATTGTAAATTCTGTAAAGGGT
>KK121750.1:11852-26122 GCA_000611955.2 Stegodyphus mimosarum | reverse complement strand
GATATCAATATTCGACCCTACGCGGCACACATATGCGGTTCTAATCTTCCCACATAACATTACGCACTGTTTATGACATGTATATAGTGTAAATTGTTTTCATTAGTTTATTATTTTACTGAACTGTGTTTTTATATTTTCTGTATTTCTCATTATATTACCTTGCTATGCATTTATGTTCTACACTTATCAGGAATTACATCTGTTAAATGTCAAAGTTTATATTCGATCAGCCTCGTTCTTGCTTTAATGGCCTTTAATGGCTTATGTTCCCGACTTTGGCTTTTTGCCTTGTGACGCATGGTCGCCCCTTTCTTCTTCTCACCTCAATCCTCCTTACCACCTGTTATGATCTTTTACCGTTAGGCGCCTCTAGGCAAACAATCAGGAGCCGATAACGTCGCATGTACTAGCGGCACTTCGACAATACGTATATGGATCGGATCGAATAAGAGTCATTGCAGCTTCAAAGCCAATCTGTAATTTATCTGCTGGAGTCTTTGCTTTTTTAATTTTCCCTATAAGGGTGATAATTGTGCTCAGGAACTTATTAATTTTTTCATCTTGCATCCATGAGAAAATATCTTGAATCTGCTCTGGTGGTGGGTTACTGTTTCCTTTCAGTATGTCGCTGTATAGGACTTGAGGTCTATTTCTTGTATTCTTTACTTTCATTTGGGAAGGGAAGTTTTCTTCAGTAAGAGTGGGAGTCTTCTGCTGTTGGATCGGGTTTTTCTTTTCAAATTTTCGTTGGTATTCTTTGCAGCCTCTGTAACTGCTTACATGATTTTCGCCGCAGAAAATGCATTTTGGTTTATCTTCTGGTTTCAAAGTGCATTCGTTGCTTCTGTGATGTGATCCACATTTTACGCATCTTGTTGGGTTGTTACAGAACATTTGAGAATGACCAAACTGTTGGCATTTGAAACATTGTATGGGCCGTTTCCTCGGGGTGAATTTTTCTATGACTGCTGGGAAGCTGAACAGGTAATTTAGATTGAAAATTAAATTTCCTTCTTTAGTTCTCTGCAATTCAAGCAGGTATATCGGAATTTTGATGATTTGTCCTTTAACTTTTTTAGAAAACTGCTTAACTTTTGTAACAGGGAATTTTCTTCTTTTTAGTTCCATTAATATAGCTTCTTCCTTGAATGATGCCGGGATATTTTTCAGGATTGCTTTGACTGGTTTTTCGCATTCAAACTTGTACGTATGGTGAGGGATGTTCTTGCCCATTAGATATTGTATAACTGTGCCGTAATCTTTTAGACTTTTCAAGTACAGAAATATTGACTTCGCTTTCAATTTGCATTCATAAGGTGCAATACAGCAAGTCTGAAGGTGTTCATCTACTTCCATCCAGTCGACGGCTTCACTATCAATCACAATAGGTGGGGGCGGTGTTTCATCTCTGGCTCCTCCTTCAGGTGCCGGTTCCATCAGTTGTTGTAGTATCTGGAATCTATTTTCTTTGACAATTTCCATAGGTATCTGTTTTTCGGGTGTTTTTGCGACTTTTTTAGGGGCAATCCAGGGTCCTTCCTTATCTATCTGTTCGGGTTTCTTTTTATCCATGTATTTTGTTTCTTCCATAAATTTCTTTAAAATCACTTCGCGTTCTTCATCCGTCTTTGCTGCAGCTATGTCTTGACATAATTGGATCTGCATCTTAGCATATTCATCATCAGGAGTAATAATTCTTTCTCTACATGCATTTTCTTTTCCTTTATTATTTGGCTCATTTTCCTTTATTTTTGACTTTTTCCCCGTTTCTTCCGTAGTTCTTTTTCTTTTTCTTTTAGACCTCGAGTCTTTCAGGAATTCCTCTCTTCTTCTTATTAGGTGACGCAGTCACAAAACCAGGTGCCTGGGCGATGCCCTACCCCGTGTCGAACCGTTAATTGTGGGTTGTACATAGCTTTGATGTGAGCATAGCATAATTTGAAGAATTAAGTTGAAATTTGTTGCACCATCTGTGAGTTAATTATTATGGCAATCGTGATATAAGATAAGCAATAAATATTAAGGGCATTAAGTAGGTTCATGGCATTTTGATTGATGATCTATCTGCTATAAGCATGAAGAATAAATTCAAATTCGTCAACTTTGAAGAGCTGGCATACATTTCATCCTTCATCGTCTTCGTCTCGTAATCTGTTCATTGAACAAACGGCATGTAGTTGCAAATACAACTTTTACCGGACGTTTGATGGTTTTCTGCCCTTAGGCGATGAATTTTAAATATAAGGTAATACTACCGCGCCAAAACTGGCGAAGCTAAACATGTACTTTTAAGTACATAATTGGGAAAAGCATCAGAGAGCTGTTCGAGCTGTGATTGGTTGTAGTAGGCGTGGCATAATCTGGATTAAAATATTTACTATTAAAGTAATTATTGGCATAATGTGCTGATATCTTTTGGTATATTTAAATTAAAATACTATTCTGAGTTCAGGAAAAATGTTGATTTCATGAGATAAATTGGTATTAATTAATAATCTTATTATTTTGGCTCTTTTTAGATGATTTGAGAGAAACGTGCTACTATTGGCTGGAGATGTCATGTGATAGGTCACCACAATTTTGCTGTCCAGGCAGTTGACTGCTTCATTTGGTAATTTTTAGAAAGTCTTTTCAAATACACAAGTCACAGTCTTTTGAGTTCTGTACTGAATAAATTCAGTCTTTTAGGTACACTTTGTATGATTATTTGATTATTTCGGTTTACATTACTGGAGACACATATAAATTATGATAATTAAGAGCTTTGTAAAAGATCTGGTGCCGATCAAGTCCTTATAGTAAACAAAGTCTCTTGAAGTTGCATTATACATATATGAAAACACTAAATTATGAATGAGCTTTGCAAAGTGATCTGGTGCCGATCAAGTCCTTATAAGAAAACAAAGTCTCTTGATTTTTTAAATTTCATAATTGTGAGGATAAATAAATTAGCACAATAAATAAATTAGCACATGTTAATATAAACCCGAGCTTTGTCAGATCTGGTATCCGATCAAGTCCATAGTATTTAAATACAAAGTCTCTTGGTTTTGGCTTTTACCATTTAGTATTATGAAAAATTGAACGTGGGCGCTTGGCTGCTATTTCCAGAGTTGGGTCATAGTTGCTTAGTTCACGTATGTGATCATATGCAGAGTTGTTTATGGTTTGATAAAAATTATGGCATGTTGAGAGTATTTGGTCGGCTATTGGATTTATTTTTAAATCTTTATGCAGTTGCATATTCCTCACAAACCATGGCGAATCTGTGATTTCTCTTAGCGTTTTGTTCTGAAAAATTTGCAGCTTCTTTCTGTATGTTTTGTAGACTGTCGCCCACACTGGTATGGCATATAGTAGAATGGGTCGAATTAATACTAAATATAATTTTCTTTTGAGTGGCAGGCTTAATTTTGATTTACGATTCATGAGAGGTTGAAGAACTATTTTTGCTGCTATAGCTTTTTGTAAGGCATAGATAATATGGTCTTTAAATAACAACTGAGCGTCAAAATATACTCCCAGGTATTTGACTTTATTGACAATAGGCACTGGCTGATTGTTGATTTTTATATTTATCTCTATTGGCGTGAACTTTCTGTGTCTTCTAAAAATTAGCACTTGGCATTTATTAGGGTTTACTTTAAGTTTCCAGCTTTTCAGATAATGGGAAATTTGGTTAACTGCGATATCCAATTTGTCTACGGCAAGTTGCGGTTTTATGGATTTAGTGAGTATTGCAGTGTCATCTGCAAATTTGACTATCTTGGAGTTTAAAGGTGTTGGCATATCGTTTATATATATATTAAAAAGAAAGGGACCGAGGACACTTCCTTGTGCTACTCCGCTTTTAATTCTCTTCTATGTGGATAGAACATCCTTGATTTTGACTTGGAAAGTGCGATTTCTTAGATAACACTTGATAATTTTGATGAAGTTGATGGGCAGACGAGCAAGGTGTAGCTTAAAGAGTAAACCCTCATGCCACACCTTGTCGAATGCCTTTTCAAGATCAAGAAAGCAGCTTGCAATTGTGTTCTTTTTGGAAAAGGCTTCTGCAATGTATTCAGTAACATTTAGTAGTTGTAGTACTGTGCTATGTCCTTTGCGAAATCCGAATTGATTTTGATTTATGATGTTTTTATTTTCTAAGTGATCTACTAATCTTTTTTGTAGGACTCTTTCATAAACTTTAGCTAAACTTGGTAATAAGCTTATGGGCCTATATGAGTTCACGTCCTTTGGGTTTTTTCCTGGTTTAAGGAAAACAGTGATGATCGCATGTTTCCACTGTCCAGGGAAGTAATTTAATCTAAGGCAGGCATTTATAACATTAGTGAGTAGTACGATGTAGTTCCTTGGGAGAGTTTTTATTGCTTTGTTTGAAATCCCACCGAATCCTGGGGCTTTGCGGGCTTTTAGATGTTTAATGATGTTCTTTACTTCATTAGGCGAAGTGGGTTTGATGATTTCATTATCATTGATAGAATTTAAGTTATTTATAAATTTTTCTACTTCTTCATCTGTATCTTGACTATTGATATTGGGTGTTGTGAAAGTATTTTCTAGATGGGATGCAATTTCTTCGGAAATTTCATTATTTGCATAGATTAATCCATTGGTAGTTTGGATGGGACCTATATTGTAGTTGGTGTTTCGAAGACACTTAGCTAGTTTCCAAACATTAGTGTGGTCTTGGTCAAGGTTATCTAGATTAAGTTCCCACTGTTCTGATCTGTACTCGTTTAGGAGGTTCTTTAGTTCCTGATTTTTCTATTGACAATTCTTTTGATACGTGGATCACCGAATCTTCTCCAAATTTTGGTGATTCTATTTTTCTCTTTAATTTTTTCTATGAGATGATTAGGGAGTTTGGGCTTTTGAAAATCCTTATACTGAGTCGATTTATAGATTGCTTCATTAATGCTTGCGTTGACTTTAGTAATTTGCATTTCAATTTGGTGTATGTCGGATAAAGCAGGTCGTGCTGGTAGTTTAACTAAGTTATTTTCAAAATCTGTCCAATTAATTATTTTCTTCATGGGTGCCCTATTCTCAAATCCATGATAGAGAAATTTGACGGGTAGATGATCGGATGTGAGTTCATGAATCACTTCTAGGAAGGGGATTTGATTTGTGTTTTTACAAATGATGATATCCAACACATCTTGTGTGCCATATACATTATTATGGGTATAAGTATTGGGTCCTATTATCCTGATGTTGTTGTAGAGTGCGTATTGCCTAAGGATGCTTCCATTGCTGTTTATTCTCCTGGAGTGCCAGTCGGTGTGTTTAGCATTTAGATCTCCAGCTAAAATTGTTGGATAATTGCTTTCTAGTAGGCTGTCTAGGTCTGCGTTTGTCATGAGGTTTTGAGGTTTATTATACACTGCTATGAAGACAATTGGCATACTAGTATTCGAGTTTAGAATGACTGCTGTATTTTCTATATTTGAGTTGGCGTTAACTTCAAAGCTAGTAGCTTGAATGTAGTTTTTGACAAGAATTAGGGTGCCGCCACCTCTGCTAAAAGTCCTGTCGTTTCTGTAAGTCTTGTAACCATGCATTCTGAATTTATTTGACGCTCTGAGATGTGTCTCGTTTACGAGGAACACATCTATATTGTGATCTGTTAGGAATTGTTGTATTTCTGTGTGTTTATTATGCACACCGTTTGCGTTAAAGTAAGCTATATTTAAACTGCTTGGTACAGTCGTTTGGAGATTAAAAACTGAGTTTGGGAGCCTACTGACCATTATTTAACAATAGTTGAAGGGCTTCCCAGCCTATTTGGAGTTTATCCATTATGTTTTTAGCTCTCATAAACCTGTTGAAAAGTTCTTGGCCTTTTTGTACAATTTTTTGGAAGCATGCGAACATTTCGAAGGCGGAGCCTATTAGATTGGTGTTGTTTTCGCTGTTTTGATTGGATCTTAACACAACATGCCAACACCACCACGGTAATCTCTAAATTACAGAGTTACCTTTCGTCCTTAGAACTCTGGCTCGGACTGTATAAAATCAAAATTAATGTTGCAAAATGTGCTGCCACTTTGTTCATCCGAAGAAATATCCCACGTTTAGATAATCTTGTATTCTTCGGTGAACCTATTCCCTGGGTTTCTACATATAAATATCTAGGAGTTATACTAGATTCAAAATTAACTTGGCAACCTCACATTCAAAAAATTATTGCGAATGCGAAGGCTGCCAGAGCCAACTTGCGCCCCTTTTTCGCTAGAAACAGCGACCTGTCACTTGATAACAAGATTTTACTCTACAAGTCTGTGATAAGGCCTATACTCACGTACGCAAGTCCTATCTGGGGCTCTGCTGCTCTCACTAACCGTAAACACGTTCAAATTTTTCAATCAAAATTTTTACGACAAGTTCTCAACGTTTACGACAAGTTCTAAACGCTCCATGGTTCGTAAGGAACGAAGATATTCATAACGATCTCAAAATTATGCCCATCAATCGCTTTATACAGCGACTTTCGGTCAACTTCTTCAAAAATATCCATCTCGTTGGAAATCCTGTACTCCATACGCTACCAGTTTATGATCCTGCGGTCGCATCTTCAAAAAAGCGACCCAGAACTATTTTAAACTCAGAATATGCCATTACTCCATTCAAAAGGCGACGTTATGAGAGTACGGATGCCCGAGTGAAGCTTTCTGTTACTTTTTCTACCCGCCTAACGGGTCCCCCCCCCTCCCACTCTCCTAGACTCCGAGCGGAAACGAGAATCAGTGAAGTCATAGTTCATTGACCTCGCGAAGCTCTTTAATCGCGCTGCTTGGCTTAGGATTTTTACTTTTTACTCACTATGATATCAAGAATCAAGGAAAGCTCATGCCACCTATTAATATTTCAGCACTTAACTTTAAATACTTTTATTCTTCCCTTAAAAGGGTTGCTTATTGTACTTTTTCACACTTTAAAAGGCGATTGCTATCTGGCCGTTTAAACACCGCACTGAATAGCGGTCAAAATTCTCTCCTCTCAGTCAGCTGACTACTGGATCTGTTACTTTTTCGACCCGCCTAACGGGTCCCCCCCCTCCCACTCTCCTAGACTCCGAGCGGAAACGAGAATCAGTGAAGTTCATAGTTCATTGACCTCGCGAAGCTCTTTACTCACTTTTTTACTTTTTACTCACTATGATATCAAGAATCAAGGAAAGCTCATGCCACCTATTAATATTCTATTCAAAATTTTTGAAGCATTGATTGACCCTATCTAAATTGATTCTGGCCCTTATTTTGACACTAAATTAAGACCTTCATTGGGTTTTTACCTTTTTTTGTCCCATGCAGAAGGCATTATCTGAGCTAAATAATTTATTTTTTGGCTTTCAAAATTTTCCCTTATTTGATGATCCCCTCTTTTGATGATTAAATTTTATTATTGATGATGTGGAGTTAAAGGCTTTGCCCTAGTGTACTCCGTAACTTTAACTTCCTTGATCCTTGTTTTGATTGGTAGTTGTTTGATCCTGGCTATCCCGTTTTCTTGCATTGGTGTTTGAGAGTGGAGGGAATTCCCTATCCCACGCATTTTTTGGGGTAAATGCTGGAATAAACTGTTTTTTCTTTTTATCTTCCGCACTTTTCTTTAGATTTTCCGGGTGTCTTGGGCAACCGCGGTAGGACGAAACATGATCCCCGCCACACAGGCAGCACTTTCCTGGGATATTTTTGTCCTTCTTACATGTAAATGTAAGGTGGTTTGATCCGCATTTTAAACAGCGTGCATTGTGTTTACAGTGGTTTTTGGAGTGTCCGTAGCGTTGACACTTGTGACATTGTTTATGTCCTGGTGTGGGCTTGAATGTGCATACTTGAATGCCTAGATCCAGAATGTGTGTAAGATTAAAAATCTTTTTTCCCTCTAGGCTTCTTTCTACTTCCGCGATATACGTGGGTAATTTTATGATTTCCGTTTCGGTTTTCTTGGTGACCTGACGGACAGTTTTTACAGGAATTCCTAATTCAATTAATTCCTCATGGATGTCTTCTGGCAGAGTGTGCCCTGGTAGTTTTTTGATAACTGCCCTTATGGGCTTTTCTTGTGGGAGAGGAAAAGTATGATATGGTATGGCACTATCGTCCAAAAATTTAGTAAGTTTCCTATAATCATCAGGAGTTTTAACTTTAATGTGAATGTCCCCTCCTTTACAATTGCTTTCAAAATTATCAATCAATTTTTTGATTTGATCTCTTAAGGGTTTCCAATTTGTTATTTCTGAAATGATGACTGGTGGAACTCTTTTAGCAGTTTTAAGGGGTTGTTTAAATTCTCCTTCCTTGTCTGGTTGCGAGTTTAAAACTTGCGTGTATTGGTTGTTTATTTCCATGTCGTCGTCATCCGACAAATGGGTGAAGCGATTTTTGGTAGAAGTAGCTGAAGCGCTGCTGCTACCGCTATAATTTCGTTTATGAGTTTTGCGGGGAAATTTAAATCCCGAATGTTCGTCATTTGACACGTCTTTGCGCTTAATTTTCTTTTTGCGAATTTCTTTTTGTTCATTGACTGCAAGAACCGCGACTTTATTGTTTAATTCTGTATCGGACATGATGTCTTTGGCACAAGCCATCTCTAATTGATGCATTGCATTTTTCAATAATTCTTGCTGATCTAACGCAAGCTGAACTGTTCCTGCACTAACCTGATTCAAATACATTGAAAGGGCGGCAATTTGCGCACGTTTCTCTTCCGAAGAGCCATTTTTAATAAGGTTATTAACATAGTTTGGATTTCGAAAGAAATCAATATCTGCCATGATGTTTAAGTAACCTAAGATCCCTACAGCTAATCCTATCGGTATCTCAAGCTAAGCAAGTCCATCATGAAAAAATTCGTTAAGAAACAAAATGATCACTTACCCGACCAGCAGCTGTCACCAGCACACCAGCTCCAAGTCAGGTCAGGTCAGGTCATATCCTAGCCTTCAGTTCCGTTCCAACTAAGGAACACTACTGAACTTTGAATAAAAAACAATTGGAGTGGTTGAGTGTGACCTTTTCTTAATTAAAAAAGGTGTAAATGATTAGATAATACTGATGTTGGGAAAAAGGAGGTCCTGAAGTTTAGTTTTTGAACGTTAATGAATTTATGATACAGGTCCTTTAATTTAAAAATTAGTGATTTGAATTCATCGAGATTGGAGACTTTCGAAATTTTGGTGGGTTCGTTGCTGTTATTTTTGCCGCTGGTTATGTCTGCATAAGACGCGTAGTTAGTTTTTCTATCTTCTTCTGGTTTTCTATTGTTTAAATTTGGAAAATCTTCTTTACGGGGGATTTGCTGTCTTTTTTGTTTCTCCTGGAATTTATTGCTGGGATGTTCCGGGCAATCTGGGCTGGTGGCAGCATGGTTCCCTTGACACAGGACACATTTGGCGGGAATATTCTTATTGTCTTTTATTGGACATTCGAAAGATCTATGTGAATTTAGGCATCTCACACATCTAGGAGAATTGAAACATGCCCTTTGCGTATGCCCGTATCGCTGGCAGCGAAAACACTGCACAGGACCGGGCCTACTTCTATATCCGACTATTTTGACGTTCATATCAGCAATATGAGTGATGTTAAATATCTCCTTTTCCCTGGGCGTCCGAGGAGTCTCAAAATAAAAAATGGGAAGGGTGGTGGGAATTCCATTTCGCATTCTTTGGAGCTGGCTGATTTTTAGGACAGTGATATTTTGATTAGTGAGATCTTCTTTGATTTCTTCGAGGGGGGTATCTATCGCTAGGCCTTTAATTACGGCTTTTAAATTCTTCTCACTTGTGAGGATGAAAGTATGAAAGGCAATAGATTTGTCAGATAAATAATTTTGAATAATACGGAAATCTGTCTCTTCAACGAGTGTAATTTTAAAACAGTCGCCTTCTATCTTTCCTTCTATTTGCTTGACGCCTAATATGTCTTTAACATGTTTTCTGAATACATGCCAACTAAATTTAGAGTCGGTAATATAGATCGGTGGAATTTTTGATTTGATATTCTTCTTGTTAACATTAGCTTGGGTGTTTGAGACTGTTGGGAGTGTGTTTGGCTGATCTTCGTCCATTTTTGAGCTGGATTCGCCTAGTTTTTCTTCTATATTTAACTTTTCAAATCGTGAGCTAGTGCTCACCGGCAATGACTCGATCGATCTATCTATCTATCTCCTACTCCTAATTTAGAGGTATACGGCTCTTAAAAGAGCCTTTACCAATACAAATGCATCTCCTAAAAAGGATCCTGATAAGCAATTTTGAAGTTGAAAATTCCTGCGCGACGATTCGCATAATCTAAAATGGCATAATTGAAAGTAATGGCATAATAGGAAGTAATGGCGATAATGATGTAGGCATATGAAGTAGAAATGGCATAGATGAAACAATACGAAGTATGGCATATAAAATGACATGAGATATAGCATAATGATGACCTAATAGAAGATATGGCAAGTGAATTAAAGCAATAAAGAAAAGCGTAACGCAAAGCAGGCAGTGAGACCGGAGCGAAGATTTCGACGTCTTCACTCTGTAGCTGCGGCAGGCGAAATGACTGATGGTGACTGACTGACTGACTGATTTGGTATCGCCGGACTACCACACAAGTGCAGTGTCTCCGGCTCGTTCAATTTTTGCCTTTTGGCGCTTAACGTAGATCTTTCCGAACGTGGCATCCCCGTAGGGAACAGAGGAGGTGGAAAGAAGGGGACCAGACATCACAGGTCGATAAAGGCAGGCGATCATGGACAGCAAGACTGGAGTGAAATCATAATATGGAGAATTTATACAATAAGAATTTACAAGTACAATTAAATTAATAAATAAATATATACATTACAGTTATATTATATTCAATATTATATATGCATTACAATTTAAATCGTAGCAGGTGAAATTATGTACAATGAGTTATCATGTGAACTTTATTTAGGTAACGTTTTTAGTGTTGCCTGAGACCTAAGTTGGGAAATTTGAATCCATAGCTAGGTGGGCTGCCAGTGGTCTGATGGCACTATCTTCTTTCAATGCAATATAATTTAATGTATTTAAGTTTTGCAAATGTGCACAGGAGAGAGCTTTCTCATAGAAGTTTCTATTGGTCTTGTGGATGTGTTGCTCTACTGTATCCATTTTTAGATCCTTGTGTAATGTGGCATTACTAACGTAGTAGTGAGCATTGGTGATGGTTCTGAGTATTGTGTTTTGTATTATTTGCAACCTTCTCATATCTTTCTTTGTAGCAGTATTCCATGCTGGACTGGCATACGTAAAGATTGGCCGTATATTCATGATGTATACTAGTCTCTTTCTTCTTAAGTCTAATTTAGAATATTTATTTAAAAGTGGTTTCAGACTATTGATAATTGCGTTCGCTTTTCTTCTGACTTCTGAGATATGATCTTGCCAGGTTAGTTTGTTATTTAGCATAATTCCTAGGTATTTTGCTTTATTTACTTGGGGTACCTCTACGTTGAATAGATGCAATTTACGTTTTAACGGTGTTTGAGTATTCTTTCTTCGGACTATTAGCAGTTGGGATTTCTGTGCATTAATCGAAATCCTCCACTTTGTACACCAATTCTCTATGTCAGGCATAACGTCTTGTAACTTCTTTACTGCATGGTTTGCGTTAGCCGAGCGAACTGCCAGGGCAGTGTCGTCGGCATAACAGCCCAGGAAGTTATTTCTATCAAGATGTGTTCTAGGAAAGTCAGTGACATATAAGAGATATAAAATGGGTCCCAAAATGGACCCCTGGGGGACGCCGGCATTAATTTCCATAACATTTGAGTTATCCTTGCCTACAGAAACTGTAAATTTGCGATTTGAGATGAATGAGACGATTAATTCAATAATTTCTCTGTCCAGGTGTAGATCTATTAATTTGAAAATAAGCCCCTCATGCCAGACGCGGTCGAATGCTTTCGCCACGTCCAGCATGAGGATGGCTACATTCTGTTTATGATGTAAGGCATTTCCGCAAAATTCAACCAGCCTCACCAGCTGCTTCGTTGTAGATAGTTTACTGCGAAACCCGAATTGTTCGGGGGGTAGTACATTTAGGAAAGGCTTGAGTCTGCTGTATATTACTCTTTCATAAATTTTTCCTAAACCAGAGAGCAGGCTAATTGGCCTATAACCCTCAGGTCGCGTTGTATCTTTCCCTGGTTTCGGAAGAAGAATGATTTTTGCATGTTTCCATACAGTGGGAAAGTAACTTATGCTGAGACTTGCATTAATAATTCCTGTGAATTTTGTGATAATATTCATAGGGAGCTTTTTAATAGCAATATTACTTATTGTATCATGTCCTGGAGCTTTGCGTGCTTTTAATCTCTTAATTAATTCCTTGATTTCCAGCGGTGTGGCAAGCTTGATTGGTTTTCTCACTGTAGGTGCATTGAGCCAATCACGGACTTTGTAACACACGTCGTAGACAAAATCTAAGTCTCTTGGGTGCCTATTTGGCGTAAATTGCTCTGCTAGATGTTTCGCAAGAACTTCAGCTTTTTCTTCATTTGTAATAGCTATCTTATCATCTGTGAAAATTGGTCGCGTGCTATCTGGTTTTCTTTTTAAATTTTTGATAAATGACCAAAGCGAGCCGTCTATAGGGCTTAAGCTTAGTATTTTTTCTTCCCATATGTCATTGCGGAATAAATCTATTTCTTTTTTAATGATTTTATTAAGTTTGTTTATTTCCTTTTTTAATTGCGGGCTCCATGTTAAATGCCAGCGTTTTCGTATGCGGTTGCGTTCAGAGATCATCTCTCTTATCTTTTTGGGTAATCTATTGGCATATTGCTCCTTTGAAACATACCTGGAGGCATTATTGATCGCAGTATTTATTTTTTCAGTGAATGTGTTGATTGCTTCGTCTATATCCTTCCTATTTCGCAAACTTTCAAATTTTGGAGGGTTATTCGTTAGTAAGTCTGCATACATATCCCAGTTAGTAATTTTGATTTGTTCATTTTGAGTGTTCTTGGCAATACCTAGTGTGACTAATACTGGTACATGATCAGAAGATAATTCGTGTTTAACTTCTAATATCATAGGTATATTTGTGTTTGTTAGCAGAACGTCTAAGATGTCTGCTCTCTGCAGATTACTTGGGCGGTATGTGTATTCTGAGGGTACATTGATTGAGACTGGATACTGTGAAAGAAAATCATATAGTATAATGCCATTTCTATTTGTGCGGCGACAGCCCCATTCCATATTTTTTGCATTTAGGTCTCCTGTGACTATGAAGGGATGATTATCTGGGCAAAGATCAGCTAATGCACTATCCGTCAGTTGGTTTTGTGGTGGATTATAAATAGAACTAAGATAAATAGTGCCATGAAACGGCAGTACAACCGCAACCGTAACAGCTTCATAATTGTTATTTCTAACATTATTAATTAAACATGACTGTAGAGACTTTCGAACATAGATGGCAGTCCCACCACCTCTTTGATTGAGTCGATCACACCTATAAGTGTGGAAATTTGCAATATTAATGTTCCTGCTGGGCGATGCATGGGTCTCCGTTATTAAGGCAACATCTACGTCATAATTGATGAGAAAGTTAGTAAGTTCCATGATTTTATTATGGACGCAACAGGCGTTCCAGTACATTAATTTAATAGGCGCTTTATTAATGGTGTTCTTGTCCATTATCAGCATTACTTTTTTGTGTATCCTTATTTAAACTTTGTACTTGTCTTATTTGTTGGGAGAGTTGGAAGCCGGAGTTTTTAATTACTGTAACTAGTTCAGCGAGATCCGCAAAAACTTTTTTGGCTTCATTAATAGTTTCAGTATATAGTCCTGCTGATAATGCTTGGGCGTAGGACTTATTCTCTACGATTCTACTACTGAATGTTTTTATTTTGTCTTTATTTTTATTGCCCTTTTTTGGGAATTTTTCGCAACCTCTGAAGTTGGATGTATGTTCTAGATTGCAGTTTACACACCGAGGTGGCGTATCTTTATTCTTATTCGGGCATTCGTACGAGAAATGATCTTCTGCACACCTAACGCATTTAGGTGAATAATTGCATCCGATCTGAGTATGATGGAATCCTTGACATCTATAGCATTGCAAGGGTCCCGAGCGTCCTTTATATTGTTCAATTTTTATTCCTAATCCTAGTAATCTGTGTTCATTATATATTTGTGAGGCTTTTTCATTTTTTGGGAGCGAGACTAAAAATAATGGTAATTTAGTCACTTCACCGTTGCGTCTTCGTGACATTTGTTTCACGTC
>KK121748.1:958228-994860 GCA_000611955.2 Stegodyphus mimosarum | reverse complement strand
ATTCATCCTTTCTGTTGCAGCAACAAGATGCCCAAGGCGACCGAGAAAGTTATCTTCTTGTCAAACGAATGCAAAAACGAAAATGTCCCAACAGCTTCGCAATCCCACCTGCACCCGCTTTTTGTCAGGTCCGGACACTAGATATCGCCAAAACTCGCCAAAAGGGTGAATAAACTGAAACTCTACCCCTCACACAAACCCCTGCTAATATCGTCCAAAAATCGAGGAGTTGAACTGGAACAAAATTCCGAATCTCGCCAAGCCCGCCAAAAGAAGAACCAAGAATTCGACGTAGGCGTGGGAAAACCAGCAAACCTAGGCAACGGACAAAAATTCCTAAGCAAAGGCTTGGAAATCAACTGTAAAAGTGACGCTTTTCAATCCTTTCCCCCTCAACCAAAAAAAATACTCGAAGTGCAAAAATTCGTTGAATAATTAACTGTAACTTAAAAACTGTTTAAGCTAGAGACTTGAAAGTACTCTTAAATTAAAAGGCTAATTTTTCTGCATCCAATGATATAAGTTAAATGAGAATCAACCTAAGTTAAGTAATTTTAAATCAAGTTTATTACCTACGAAAGCACCTAATTCCATTGTCTGTTTCAACGCGTTTACGAGTAACCAGTGGAAGAGACGTACAAATCTTAAAGTACCAAAACCACTAATTAAAATTAAACCAAAGCAAATATAAATACAAGATATTAAATAAAATAACGTTGTGTAGCATAAATTTAGAATAATGAAAATTAATCTTAAGTCAAACTTAAATAATTAAGTGTTACATGAAAATTTGCTACACAACATTTAATTTCTTTAAATATAATACAGGGCTTAAATATTTGGTGGCAACAATTTGAAAAAATGAACCGACGTTTATAGTGAACAGACGCATAATGCCAAAACGAAATAAATAGTCCTTCTGGGCAAATTGCCCCTTTGGACCAAAAATAATTAACCACAGCTTTTACAATCTATACTATTAAAATCTGTTTACGTCTGTCTGTTTGTTTGTTTCTGACATCTCCTCCGGAAACGGCGTGGAGTTGAGTTTCCAGAGAGGTACCTCCGGATTCCAAAAAATTCGTGGGAAACAATTTCGACCATTCTCATCGTCGTGCGACTTTAATCAGCCGAGATAATTATTAAAAACTCTGAAAACGCTAATTTTCACACTCATTTTTTCGAGTGGCAACAGTCTCGCACGCTGGTGATTAAACTTAGCTTTATTTCGAATTTGTTGTTATTTAAGTGTTGCCATTGCTCGCTCTCAAATCGCAGAATTTGTTATTAAAACATTTGTAAATTTTAACAAAATATGAAATAAAAATAGCACTATGAAACAAAGGTCATGTTCTGACGTTGAACAACGCACGCGATTGCATGTGACATTGTATGTCGAAAATGTTTCGTTAATTTCTTCTTTTTAAGTAAATATCTGCCGTAGGCAACCTTTCTGTTTCAGGTTAGGATGACTAATACGATATATTATTGCCACGTTTATTCTTTTATTGGTATTGATAAAAGTTGTTATATTACATTAAATTTAAATTATTATATCATACGTACAGGTATTAACTTGAATTGTTAAAAGTTTTTGTTTCCTGGTTTGAAAGAAAAGAAAAATATTTACGAAATAGTTGCTACTTGGAAAAAATGGACTGATTTCATTCATACTGAAATGTGTTTACTCATTTTCTTTTCAGGTGTACATAGAATTTATAAACTTTGCTTTGGCCGTAATCTGCTTCACTTTAGTTAATCTGACTGTATTTGTGTTCTATAACATTACTAATGCTACTTAAGAATAATGTATAGTTGTCATATGCATCGAAATGTAATTTATGTTTAATATATACTATGGTTGTTTAATAGAATTGTTAACTAAAAAGCAGCATCCATTTGTTTGAAAATAGAGACGAAATTATTATCATAATGTGACTATAAATGTTAAGAAACTCTTTTTTAATTACTTATGAATTAATGGAAATGCAACGATATTTTCTCATATTCGTACAGTCTATGTGCAGTTATACCTGCGAATTGCTTTATTTTGTTATGAAAATAACGATACAAATATGCTTATGAGAATGCTCTAACTTAATTAAAAAAAACTCTGAATAATTGAATACTTAATAGAGGAATAAAACCTTGTTACAGACATAAAAGCATACCGAATATTTTTCGACCGATGCAGGTATTCGGTAAATACATTTAGTTCGCGATTTAAAGGTGAATTGTAATTCCCTTTGAATAAAGCTTAATAAACAATGAAAATTGCCAAATTTTTTCCTCTGTGTAAGTACCTTTATTTAATCAATAAACATATTTTGTTTACAGATAAAAATAATGTTTGAAAATGCATTCCTCAATCTAAATTTCCGCTACGTGCTTTGTGTTATCATTTAAATAGAGTAAGTAACTGTGGGCAGGTTTTATTAAATCTCAGTATGTTTTAATTTGATTTGTTTAAAAATTAATTAAAGTATATGTATGAAACCTCCATCGAGAGAGCTTCTCTTATACATAAATAGTTTTATTGCAAGATTCGTTTTTCCAGTAGCTGAATAGTATTTTGCTGAAATACTGCATTTTATTTATTTGGTATTTAATTCCCAGTGAAAGACTTTTCAAACTTACAGCTTAGTTTTATTCATATCCAAAAGTAATCAGATTCCATTTGACTCAGGTGTGAATATTACTCACATATTCACTTTTTGTTGCTTTCATTCTTGATTTTATTTGCAGTGCTAGAATCATGATGCTCAATAGAGAGAATATTGTGGTTTATTTTTACTTTATTAGTCTAAAGTAGCTTTGTTCCTGAAGAACTATTGTTTTCGTTTTGCGATTTTGCAAGGATCACTCTGAATGCCTGTTTCACGTTTCAGATTGTTGCCACCGAATACTATCGACCTGTATTATATTTGAAAAAATTAAACAATGAAGAATTTGAATAATGTATGTATTTTTCTCACATTGTGATAAAACAACGATACCTAGAGCCATCAAATTTTGAACATTGAACATTTCGACCAGAATACGGTCATCTGGAAACCAAATTTGAAATTTGGAATTTGTTTTATTATGGATTTCATATTCTGCAAAATTTTAACGAATTTTTGATTAACAAACTCAAGAATTTCAAAGCTAGCAATTGTAACGTTGTACAGGAAAAACATTTTTATCTCCAGCGCGTGAGACTGTTTATCGGAAATTCTAAAGTTATGCTCAATTTAAGATTATTTTGCGATATAGCTGTTGAACTGAATTTTATGATTTAAGTGCGAATAACATGATATTTAATAAATAAAGGTAACATACAAAACGTTAAATAAACGCCGCTTTGGACGTAATTTAAAATCTGAAACATTTTAGATTTTATTTTATTTAATTTTTAACAATGTTTTTATCGTATGTATGTCTTGTAAAACATGCTCATAAAAGAAAGTTGGCGAAAGGAAAATCAAGAATTTGCAGAGAGTACGGGATGTCATCAGTACAAGAAATTGATTGATTGGTAAGCAATTTTTTAACCACAGAATGTGGACACATTTGTGTATGGCATGATCCAAATCCTCTTTGCCGTAACCTTTTTTTAACCTTTGTTAATCAAAATCTTCCAGCGTTAGTGCCAAAACCTTGTCTATACGCAATCTAATGTCTTGCACATTTTCTTCGTTTTGCCGAAAGCATGCCCATACTGTCTATGTCAGATTTATGGTGGACCCAGTTTGTTTGAATTTCCTGACCCGTGGTTAAATAAAATTAATACTGCGATACTGACTAACATCGTGTGTAATGCCGATACATGCATCGTAGAGCTACTCAAGCATCATCATATCTGTAAAAATGTTTTATACACAAAATGCGCTATTCATCTGTACCCATCGTCACTAAAAGTTCCAGAACTGCCGTATGGGCACCACAATTGTTAGCTTCTCCCAAATGGTGTTTGAGAAATGTAAGAGACCCATTTCCAAAATTTATAGTCCATCTTCTATAAGCTTCATTACAATATTTACTTGGCGAAAAATATGGGAACTTGTATTAAATTACTATAATACAAATATTTTCAATTAGAGTGTCATTAAGAGAACATAAATTGTCTAAATATTGTTATTATTTCAAGGTATTATTTAACACTAACCTTGATTAAATGTATTTAAAATATGTATATATATATTCTTCCAATGGCGGGCACTTGGCTATAACGGCATTGGCCACTACTAAGGAGAGAGGTGGTGACCAATTTATTGTGGAAGCACCTAATAGGCGGCCATCTCTACCTCCTGTGAAGGATTACACAATTTTACATCCGTGCCTTCCCCGGTATTCAAACCCGGGCTCTTTGTTATCGCCGTCAGGCTTCTCTAACTACTGTAGAGACATTAGGGTTTTTTGAAACACGGAAATCGAAGTAATGAGCAATGCCCTCGACTGGACTCGAACCAAGGACCTCTTGAATACGCGTCGGGTGTGCTGACCACTAAACTATGAAGGCATGTTAAAAAGGCGGGAGAAATGTCTTATATACTCCCCCTTTTAAAGGGCTATTGAGGCTTAGGGGACCCATTCGTCAAATCCTGGTGGTGAAGAATCATCATCTACCACCTCATGTTATAGTTCGGGAGCCACTATAGGTTATTTCGAAGCAGGAGAGATGAAAAATGAGCAATGCCCACGCCAAGACCGAACCGCAGACCTCTCGAATACGCGCCGGTGCGTTGACTACTACACCACGAAGGCATGCTAAGAAGGCGGGAGAAACACCTTATAGATTCATTATATGTCTGGGCGGCCAATATAATTTAAAAGCTTGTACTTTTGCTTGATAGTTATGATTTCCCACATGTGTATTTATATGTATGTATGCATATGTATGTATACATATACACAGATATATCATATGTATGCATATGTATGTAGACATATAATATTAATTATTTAATAAGCAATTTGGAAACAGAAATTTACTCTATGAAATGTAACACATTATAAAAAATTACTATCAAATATCTGATAAAATATTAGTCTCTTACAAATAACCATTAACGGATTTAATTATAAATTTCACACGAGTCACATGTGCTTATTAAAAATATTCTCTCAAAAATAAAATATCACTGATTAGAAGTCACAAGACAGAAAACGAATTGGAGGATCAGCAAGGCTCAGAATAACAGAATTTTAATAATGCTTTAAGTACGCTGAATTAATCACAGCTCTGGTTATTAAATGTACAATTTATAAATAATGACAAGCGCGCATGAATGGAAAAGTGGAGGAATAAAATTAATTGAAGACAACCCTTAATTTCTATTTGAATAATGATTCCCTTGCACTCTGTTCAGCATTGTAATTTATTATCCTTACTTATAATCGCAAGAAGGAAACGCTTTCTCCAATCTAATCTGTTATTATAATACTACTCGGTACAGAAGGTTGTTAATAACGCTCGTATTCGAAAGTCTTTGGTATTTATTTCTTCGCAGCCGGTGTTACTTAAGTAGATAAGGGAAGGTGGCTTAATGACCATTGTTATAATCCTTCTAATTCCACATGTTTCATTTAAAGTGGTAAAACCAATGTGTAGTGAGATGCTCAGGGACTCAAATGGCCTGTTGCTTGTTTCTGGAAATATACTTAGAAAAATAATCATTTCAAGTGATGATGATAATTTTTCTGTTAAGCAATTTTCAAGGTTAGCAGTTAGTCCAATATTCGTGTTTGATTGTAGTACAGCGAAAGAAAGTTTTATGGTAAATTTGACTGTATAATATATATGATCTGATGCATATTATTAATAAATGCATAAGATTTGACAAATTTATAAAATTCATTTGATATGAATAATAAATAGGTTTCTAAATACCAATAACAAATACGATCTGATGATATAAGTCTCCTTGACCACTTTTCTTTAGAGACATTATTTTACAAGCATCATTTTTTATGATACACGATCCTCAAACTCATGGTTTCTCGATCTATAAATGTGTCTTTAGAAGATGTTTTTCTAAGCTTTTCATTCTTCCTGATTCTAAAGCTGCTCTTCCAACCATTTCTTCTTTTGAATAAGTAATATCTGTCAATGTTTTAAAACGTCAGCAATTACTAAACAGCTTAACTCAGGATGGCAAAGAAATTGTTACATAGTGGTTACCATCCCACTGTGGCCTTCATGGGAATGAAAAGGCAAATTTGTTGGCAAAGCAAAGGGCCGATATTCCTCAAATAACTAATAACTACATTCCATTTTACACTGCCAAAAACGTAATCAAAATTTACTACACATACCTATTTGGAAAGACGTTACTGAAAGGTACAATCATAACGTACGAATTAATAGAATTTTTGACATTCTAATACGGCCCGAAAGAAAAACTATTGCTATCATTAGCCTATTGTTAGTGGCCTATTGTTTCAATTAGCCATGATTGTCTTTAAAACAGAGACTTATTTGGAAAGGCGTTACTGAAAGGAACAGTCATAACGTATGAATTGATAGAATTTTTTATATTCCATTATGGCCCAGAAAGAAACATGTTGCTATCATTAGTCTACTGTTATTGGCCTATTGTTGCTATTGTTGCTATTGTTATTGGCCTATTATTGCTATTGTTATTGGCCTATTGTTGTTATTGGCCATGATTGTCTTTAAAACAGAGACCTATTTGGAAAGACGTTACTGAAAGGAGTAGTCATAACGTATGGATTAATAGAATTTTTGGCATTCATTCATGGGCCAGAAGGAAATCTGTTGCTATCATTAGCCTATTGTTATTTGCCATGATTGTCTTTAAAACAGAGACCTATTTGGAAAGACGTTACTGAAAGGAATAGTCATAACGTATGAATTAATAGAATTTTTGGCATTCATTCATGGGCCAGAAGGAAATCTGTTGCTATCATTAGCCTATTGTTATTTGTCATGATTGTCTTTAAAACAGAGACCTATTTGGAAAGACGTTACTGAAAGGAACACTCATAACGTATGGATTAATATAATTTTTGACATCCCACATTCCATCATGGGCCAGAAGGAAATCTCTTGCTATTATTAGCCTATTGTTATTGGCCTATTGTTGCTATTGTTATTGGCCATGATTGTCTTTAAAACAGCGACCTATGTGGAAAGACGTTACTGAAAGGAATAGTCATGACGTATGGATTAATAGAATTTTTGGCATTCAATCATGGGCCAGAAGGAAATCTGTTGCTATGATTAGCCTATTACTATTATTGGCCATGATTGTCTTTAAAAAGAGACCTATGTGGAAAGACGTTGCTGAAAGGAACAGCCATAACGTATGGATTTATAGCATTTTTGACTTTTCATTATGGCCCTGAAAGATTGTTGTTATCATCAGCTTATTTTTATTGGCTTATTGTTGCTATTCTTATTGGCCATGATTGTCTTTAAAACAGAGACATATGTGGAAAGACGTTATTGAAAGGAATAGCCATATCGTATGGATTAATAGAATTTTTGGCATTCCATTATGGCTCTGAAAGAAGTCTGTTGCTATAATTAGCCTTGTTATTGGGCATGATTGTCTTTAAAACATCTGCATCGAAAGCGCAATTTGTAAACTGTGCAACTTTTATAAGGAAATGAATGCCTCACATCTGAGTCGTTGACATGCGATTAATGCTGGATCACTCTGGGAGAGATATTGAGAGCCGAGATGCAAAATCCATTGAAATACGTATTATACTGTGGAATTTTTCTAGCTTTGTTGTTCTCTTTCACATTTACTTCTTCTGTCTGCAGTTGTCTTTGTCATCTGCCATTAGAAAGAAGAGTGTTTAGAGCCTGGCTTGCTAAATTCAGTTACAATGAAATTTTCCTATACTCTCTTCTTTTTTCTGGACATGCGTGTTTGAGTTATTCTATAACTATGTACTTAAAATGCAAACATAACATTATAACAGATAATATATGAAGCAATAAAGTATATTCTGAATAATTTTTGAGAAAACTTACATTTGGGCCGTAATTTAGTTTTCACTAATCAATTTATTCCTATTGCACATTCACAATGTTAATTCTAGAATCCAGTTAAGTAATTAACACAAAATTATTTCGATTTATTTTCGTATTTCTATAACGAAATTTAAAGGAAATAAGAAAGGCCTGTAAGACGTATGTTTCTAACAAATAATAAAAAAAATTATAATTATGCTTACATAAATTACTTTACAAAATAACTTCAATCGAGGAAGAACTAAAGCGAACGAGTTGCTATGAAGTATCTTAAAATAATTAGTTTATTTACTTTTTTAAACATATCCATTGGGAACACTAGAAGGCGAAATATTAATTACGTAAGAAAAACACAAAACATTCTATCTTTTTTGGAGGTATTGAAAATGAGAATTGAGTTACATTTTATATTAAAGAAAAATATAATACGGACATCACATAACTTCCTTGTACGGCCTATTAAATTTTACTCATTTTTTGCTGCACTTCATTTAAATTCATTTCTTCGATTTATTCTAACTTATTTAACCGATCCCTCAAGACAAGTTGAAAAGACATCAAAAACTGCAAATTTTCATATTACACATCCAGGTAAATCTTTGTCTTCGGGAGTGAAACTTCTTGCATTTGTGGGGTTTTACTTATTTAATTCCAAAGTTCAAACTTAGACACCCACGAACACTGACAAGCGAATAATCGCTCAAGTGTGTGAATAAACACGTAAGATGTAAGAAGGGTTAACTAACCTTTGTTTTGCAGAATAATTACAATCAAATCCTACTTGGAGTATTTACAAAGCCTCTACTTAGACTTGAACTTAAATAACTATGAATTTAAACTAAACTGAGCTTAACTAAAGCTATCTGAAAGGTATAGCGGAAGCTATCAGAATTCTAAGTGGTTGGGCCCTAAATATTAATTTAATCGGCGAAGCCAAGCAAGTGCCTAAAGTATGGTATAGTAGAGTAGTGGTGGCCTAAAGTATGGTAGAGTAAAGTGGCGTAGTAGCTGAGAGAGAACGTAGCCAAAAGGTAAACGCGCGTTAGTCAGGAAATCAGACTATCTCTCTAGAAGGCGGGGAAGCATCGACTTTAATAGTACTCTTACTCATTGCGTTCACAGCATTTCTGACATTACATTCTGGCAGGAAATTGTAAGCTGAAATTAGAATCAACAGAAAAGTGGCAAAACTTAAAATAACTGTTAATAAACTTCGGATAAACCTTACACATTTTTATTTTTTCATAACGAATATTATAACTTTCCAATATATAGGTACAGAAACCGGGACACTACAATAAAAATTAGATTTCTTCATTTTCCCAAAATAAAGTTTTTTCCCTTAATTTGACATTCCCAAACAGGAATAGTTGAACAGTTTCGTAATTTAAAACTCTTCTGTAATTGGAAACTATGACTAACGATTACGAAAATTAAAGCCGGGTAAGAATTTTTGAGCCTGATACAAGGCATGAACATACATACACACATATATACGTAGGTCAGTCAGAACGTTAGTTGCACTCCTTCGTAAAAATTTTCTGTCAGAGGCTATTTTGATGAAACTTTGTGGCAACACTTCAGACATGCACCTGTATTGCGTGACGTAGCGGCTTCCACGAGGCAAGTTTAGTTTTTCTGATAATCAGTCTCAAACATGTCTCGACAGCTGCAAATAGCAAATTGGAAATGCGTGCAGTGATTCGTTTTTTGTGGGCAAAAAGCTGCAACTGCACTGAAATTTATGGGCAGTTGCATGAAGTGTATGGTGAAAATGCAATGTAACGCCAAGCTATCGCGAAATGGTGCAACATGTTTGAGAATGGACGTACAGATATTGACGACGCTGAGCGAGAGGGAAGACCAGCAATTGCAACAAATTCGGAAATCGCTGCTCGCGTGAATGAATGCATTCTTGCAAACAGACGCATCACGATAAACAAAATCTCAAATGAACTGGATATTTCTCATGGAAGTGTGCACAAAATTATCGCCGATCACCTTGAATTTCGTAAAGTTTGTGCTCGATGGGTGCCACGTCTATTGACGTAGGAACATAAAGGAAAGCGTTTTGAAAGTGCATTTGCATTTCTGCAACGTTACCAAACGGAACGAAATGACTTTTTGGACAAAATTGTGACTGGAGATGAAACTTGGATTCACCACTTCTCACCTGAAACGAAACGCAGCTCGCTCGAATGGAAACATTGCAGTTCCCCGACACAAAAATGTGTCCAACTGTTCCATCTGTAGGAAAGGTGATGATGACGCTGTTTTTTGATAGAGAAGGCGTGGTGGATACAGAGTTCATGCCGAAAGGTGCCACAATTAATGCATCTTCTTATTGTGAAACACTAAAACGATTGCGGAAATCACTTAAAAATCGACGGCCAGGTAAACTGTCGAAAGGCATTGTGCTCCTGCATGACAATGCAAGACCGCATGCAGCAAAACAAAAGTGCGAACTTCTTAAAACGTTTAGGTGGGAAGTGTGGAATCAACTCTCCTTATAGCCCAGACCTTTCACCTCCTGACTTCCATGTGTTTGGTCCTCTGAAACAAGAACTTTCAAAGAGACGGTACCATTCGGATGCCGAAGTGAAAGCTACAGCCCAACAATGGTTATCGGATAATGGACGCAATTTCTTTGCAGAAGGCATCGAAAAACTTGTACCACGCCTAGACAAATGCTTAAATAATGGAGGCAATTACGTTGAAAAGTAGATTTTGAATGCAACTTTTAAGATACAAATAAAGTTATTGTAAAATTTCTATCCTGTTTTGTTTTCTTAAGCAGTGGAACTAACTTTTTGACTGACCCTCGTATATATATATACCTTTGTTCTGTTGATTACAATAAGAAAAGGAGTTGCACAGCTAAATGATATAGCAGTAACATATACAAAATTTCAATGTTCTTACACCTAATCATTTCTGAATTACGTGAGATACATTCAAACGTATAGACGTCACGACACAATGCATTCTGAATCTATTTTACAATACGTTTTGGAAGAAATGCATAAAAATACAAAGCATCTTCATAAAGGCTTGTAAAACACAGAAACACCCTAAAACCCCAAATACTGCTAAAGCAGTTAAAAAAGCTGATATTAAAATTAGCGTTTCAATTTAAAGCAAGCAATACTGACAGCTGACAGAAAGATAAAATTTTTGGTGCGCAAAAATTTAATGTTAACTTGCGGCCCCACTGTTCAAAAGGACAATGAATTGGATGCACCAACAGGCTTAGTTCGCTATGCTATTAAGAGTTTCAATGTAAACCGCCACGTTAGGCCTAAAGACACAGTTTTAAACTGCTGAAAATCTACAACTGTTGCATGCGAATTAAAGCGTAAGGACCTTAAACAAAGAGAGCTAAACGAGTCCGATAAGAGGGTGAGTTTATACATATACGTTTGGGGTGAATGATTGCAACAGAAAACAGAGGTTCACAACAACAAAATTTTTACGTTCTACGGCAAAACGTTTTTGAGTTATTCGAGATACGTTTATACTTATATACGTACTTACGGATGAACGTTCTTTCCTCCTGATTCTATTCTAAATCCATTTTACAATTCGCTTTTGGAACAAAAGTCTCTTATTTTGTCCGTACGTAGAAATGTCATGCAAAAAAATCATTCAAATGGACTTCGAGAGCGGTCAAAATGCGTATTTTCTTCGAAAAATTTTACCTTAAATTTTCCGCTATTGCAATATTTCTTTTCTTCGTACAGGGAAGTAAAAATACATACAATTTTATAACTTGAAAACGTTATTATTAAAATTTGCCATGTTATTTAAATGTGATCTAAAATGTAATTGATAAATTTGAATGTTACTTTCCGTTGTATAAGCCATAAAAAGTAAAGAAACAAAGTTACATTAATAACGCTAAAGAAAAGAGATTTTAAAATATTTATCACAACTGCATGTATTCGAAATAAAAGTTCTAAAAATTCATGAAATCTTTTTCAGTTTTTTATTCATATACTTATTTTATTATATTTTTTCCCTCGTCTTTCTCCGCAAATATATTCCTATTCTCGTTTTGCTGTCCGAAGCATCTGCGTGCGTCAAATCTCAGGGAGCCTTACAGAGTTGCTGCTTACACAAAAAAGGTGTGAAATATATATTACTCATATGAAGCTTAAAAATAAATCTCTCATGTCGGTAGCAGCTTTCTCACCATATTCCTTATCATCATATAAATACGCTTTCTACCATCATTCCCATCACAGGATTTCTCTGAAGTTAAGTCTGTTGAAAAATTGATATTCGGAACTGCTTTTGACTCTTTCAGTAAAAATATCAAACAACGCGGAAAACAAAATTGTGTACACTTTTAATTTTATAAGAGTGGAATTTTTAAGTGGTTTCATCAAACAATTGGGTAGCTGCCAAAAGTTGTGCTCTGTAAGTCGTTTTTCTTTCCTAGCAATCTATTATCCAGAGCGCATTTTCTTTATTTGATCTGAAATTGCAGTGCTTTTTCGGTTGACAAGTAAGTTTTATTAAATTTGTTTTCCATCTGAGCGCTTTTGTGATTGTTGACAAACTATGTGCATAAAGGATACCACGAGAGTTTTTATCATTTAACTTCCATTTCCTTTTGCTGAGAAGTTGAAATCTTAAAATGACTGCTCTTTTTTATGATTCGAGCACAGATTTAATTTAAAAGTCTTGCGCTTTGAGTGGAACAAAATGCGCAGAGCTGATTTAAGTCGTATTTAGTTTATCTGCATGGACTTAATTTTTTGCTTTACCTATCATAAATTTGCAGCAAGAGGTACGTAAATAAATATAAGCACACTGAGCAGACAAATGTTCGTAAGATAAATTAACTTGAGTTCTGGTCAGATTTTACGCTTTATATGCCGCACACGGAAACGCTTAACTTTTTTAAAGCTGCCGCGAAATAAAAATGAGAGAAAACTGACTGGAAATATGAAAGTGTATTTTATTTAGTTGCAATAAACCACTCAGAAAATTTATAAAGTCAAATATTCTGATAGATTCATACTTAAATTAAATATCTCCTTTTTCTAAGAGACGTTTGGTAGAATCTGGTGAACTTTAAAAAGTATGGTTGCAGGGTATTTTCTCCCTCCTTTTTGCATGCCTCCGTGGTGTAACAGTAACACACTCGGCACGTATTCGAGAGGTCCAGGTTCGAGTCCCGGCGAGGAAAATGTGGATTTCTTCAGTTTCCTGACATATAAAAAATTCTAAATGACTCTGCAGTGGCGCTCGAACAAAAAGGTGGTGGACCATAATTCGTCATCACCAAGATTTGGCGATTAGGTGCTCTAATTATCAGTCGCCCTTTGAAAGGGGTTTATAATGTATTTATAAGGTATTTTGAAGGCAATATAAAGTATTTTCGCTTTTCTAGGATGCCTTTATAGTGTAACGGTAGCACACTCAGCTCATATTAGGCCAGGTTTGAGTCCTGGGGAGAGCACTGCACTTTTTTCTAATTTTCCGCTTCAAAAAATTCCTAATATCTCTACACGGTTATGCCTTACTATGTCTTATTTTTAAGATGTTTTCTCCAACATAAAATTGAAAAGGAGAAGGTAATCTCAAATTCAAACAAAATTCCAGCACAGAATATGACTTGTGCTTAAAAAAGATTTTCAGAAGTCAGCTTCACTTGTAATTCAAAGCCAAGGTGAACTAATCGATTGTTAATTTTGAGAAAACTCTGTTTATTTAGCAGATATGCAAACAACTGCAAAAATAAATTTAAAGTTACACAAAATGGTTCACAGGAATAGGAACTGCACAAAAACTGCTTTTTCTTGAGTCCATTTCGAGTTCCTAATTTGCTCAGTTAATCGCTTGCTCCTTTAGAATGTATTCAGTCTGATTCATAGACAAACAGATAATCACAGAACTATATTAATCTTTAGATGAGCAGATAATGTTTTACAGTCACAAAGGTTACATTTCTTTGCAAACATGCTTTACACCAACAGAATAATAAAGAATGACGCCTCTTATTTAAGAGTTCACGCAAAGTTTTAAGGTAGCTATAACTGATGAAACCTCACAGATCATCTCAGACTAAAGCGTACAAAGACAGAGATCCATGTTAAGTTGTTTCACCAGAGAGTTCCTGAATATTGCTATCAGATATTTCTGTGAAATTCTGAAAAGCAAGAAAAACTCAGAGAATGTCTAATTACTGTAAATGAGGAATATATTCGAAAATTTATGTTAGGAGATTAAAACAGCCTTTAGGGGAAAAACTAAAGTTAGAAGATTTGAACATTCCGTCCCCCCCCCGAATCTTGGTGGAAATGTGAGAAACTTTTTTCTCAAAATTAGGAAAATTCTAACGAATGTAGTTACCATTATTATTTGTTTTATCCTGCAGATGATGACTCTCTTTTACCTAATTGGTACGTTCATTATAATTAAAAGTTGAAACATAAAAAACATATGATATGGTATGGTAAAAACATATGATATGGTAAGAAATGTTTTACTGAGATGTGTCTCGTTTTATCACGTGATGCACACAGCAGCTGTTTGGATTAGAAAATTTTCAGATTCATGGATGGTGAAAATTTTCAGATTCATGGATGGTGGCTTCTATCCTTCTTGTAATTCAAGTTTCCAATAAGACCCTTCTCCGGGAAAAAATATTGCAGATATCCCAGAAATTTCGAAAGAATATATACATTTTTTTTACTTTCGACAATAAAGGATTATAGGGCAATCAGTCATAGAGCTGCCTTTAGTATCTCCGGTACACTATCATTAAACACATATCTCGAAGAACAAAAAGGGAACGATATTTAAGGGCCGAGAAATTCAACAATAAGTTCAATGATTAATTTCTAGGCTTTCTCTTTCGCATGCAATGTAAAGAATATCACTACATGAGATGATAGGCAGTATTTTAGCAAATTCTGCGGTGGTCTGTTTAACTGCTGAAAGCAAGATAAATACGACACGCATTTAATGTAATTATATTAAAATCGTGAACCTCAATATCACCTTCTATGAGTGGTTAATAAATGGCCAGTATTTCTAAGATCATGATTCCATGCCATTCATAATTATAATATTTTTCTCCAGCAAAATACCATTATAATAACTTGATATAAACCATGAAATATTTTTATCAAGACAACTAACAAAACGTTTAATTTAGTATCAGTTTAAAATATTTTATATACTATAGAAAATGAGAAATTTATCTCACTCAGGTAAAGTACCTTTTTTCGTTGAAGGCAGTATTATTTATACATTTGTGAAACATTAAATTTATCTCTATTTTATCTTGAAGTAGCTGATTGAAATAATTCATTTATTTTCACATTACAGTTTCCAAAAAATTTCTCAGTTGATGTAATTTCACGACAAGTGTTAGATGAGTAATTGAATAAGAAGTAATCATTTTTAGCCCAAATAGACAATTTGCCCAGAAGGGCTATTAATTTCGTTTTCGAATTTTACGCCGCCCAGTATAAAATGGCTTTTCTCTTTTCAAATTGTTGCCACCAAGTATCAGAACCATTCATTACATTTAAATAAATTAAATAATGAAAAATCTCCATGAATGCATGTTTTTTTTCTTGCATTGTGAAAAAATAACTGTACTTAGAAACATCAAATTTTGAATAACGTAGTCCTCCACTCGAATACGGGCACCACGAAGCCCAAATTTCGAATTTGGAATTTATTTTATTATCTATTTAATATTTTGTAGAACTTAAAGGAATTTTGACTAACAAACTCAACTATTTCAAAGCGAGCAATGGCAACACCGTAAGGAAAAAAAAATATCTCCAGCGCCCGAGACTGTGTATCTGAAGTTCTAAAGATATGCTTGTTTTAAAAAATAATTTATGCTATTGCTGTTACGTTGGATTTTAGCTTTATGAATTAAATGTAGTTTATCTGTTTTTCAATAGCATTTCGAAAAAAAAATATAATCTGGAGTTGTTATCACCAGAGCAGCATGCAATAGGATATTTCAAATTAATGAGATCCTGGTATCATGAAAAGTGGGACTTTTGTGAAAATGGAAGAAAAAGTATAGGAAATGGAAAAGAAGGGTCCGTAAAATTGTAATAAATAAAATGGTTGATAAATAACAACATGGAAACAGAAATGGTTACACAGCCAAACTAACGACAAAAGTAAACTGGCAAAAATATTATGCATACCTAATTGTGCCATAGATAAATTTTGAAGTTTATGTTTACTAAAACAAATATCTGTAAAAGAAAACAAGCTAAAAAATAAACATAAATGAACTATCATATACCCCTAATAATACCACAGATAAATTTGAAAGTTTCAGTTTTGAAAACAAATATAGGAAAAAGGCACCAAACCAAAAAGAATAAACATAAATAAAATCTGAAAGCTTTCAGGTTTTATATTACGCTTTAGCGGGCATTTTTTTGTCCTTTACAGACACATACACGTTTCGACACTGTTTGGCCTAATACCACACTGTGCTAAAAAATGTTTAAAAACGGCATGTCTGTAGAATTTCTGATAGACAGTCTAACGCGCTGGAAATAAAAATGCTTCATTTCTACCCTGTTGCCACTACTCGCTTTGAAATTATTGGGGTGTTTAATCATAAATTCGTTAAAGGTTTACAAAATATGAAACAAACAATAAAAGAAATTCGAAATTCCAGGTGCCCATGTTTGGGTGTACATTCATATAGACTCTTCATTATTTTGTTTCTTTAAATATATAATATAGGGGTATAATATTTTGTGGCAAAATTAGAAAAATGATTTGGACGTTTGAAGTGATTCGACGGAAAATGACTTTTTGAGATTAATATCCCATCTGGGCTAACGCCAATTTGGGCCAAAAACACTGGCTATACAGCGTGCCAAAATTAGGATAAGTGGCTTAAATTTTGTATATGTTATATATGTTACTTATATGTTATATCGTTAGGTTAATGAACTAAATAATGAGTGGTCTGTTCTTTCAAAATTCTGCTAAAACGATTGGGGCATTTTTGGCGAGCTCAGTGCCAATATTCATATTCGATAGACTTTCGTAATTGAATATGCTGTTTTACTTCGCCTTTTATGTCAGGAATGGCCTTTTTTATATTCAAAATTTGACAAAAGTTTAATGTAGGCATCTGATATTCAAGTTGGCAAAAAATAAAATGGCTATCTTTTACACATTTTAGCCCAGACTTTTTTTTTCTTCCGTTCATTTGACATTTTTAACTTGACATGAACTTTTTATACGCTCAGTTATCCGGAAAGCTGAAGTATTTTAGCGTATACATAATTCAGCATTTTTCGAGCTTTCTGGATATTCAAGCTTCTACTGTAATTATACTGGATGAAACACTTCATGCGCACCTTAGTAACCCATCTTCATAAAATATTAGAACATCATATAATGTAATTATAGTTATTTTTTTTTATATAACTGTCAACTGTTTCGAAAACTTAGCATCTCTTTAAAATTAGAGATATACCTAATTACGAACAAGAAATAATGATATGGATAAGATACACAAAAAGCTGCTGACTTTATGCTCTATATAATTAAAGAACATGAACAATAGAGCTAAGTCTTTCGCTTTTCACTAAAAGCATTGGCCCTTATTCCGTGTCAGCAATTCCCAACATATCCGAGTTTATTTTCAGTTACGGTCTCAGGGAACAAGATATCGAATCGCTGTTGAGGCGTAAGGATTACAGGAATTACGTTTCGAAAGTTGGTGACAGTTTCAGGCGCTTGTTACGCTCAAAACACCGTGGGGGGATGGCTTGGATCTTCTTTCCAATTATTTTCACTTTTAGTCCAGTTACCGTTTGGTAATTAAATCGTAACTCAGCGTTTAATCGTTAACGTTTCAATTTAAGGATTTTTCCTTTTTACTAATACGTATGACAGAAGGAGAAACGGGTTGAATGCTTTTTAAAGACAGGAAGAAAAGTCTAAACTTAAAATTAATTTTAGAGATTCAACACAGAAGACGAAACTGTAAGATTTTCGAAGTCGAAATCTAGATCAAAGTATAAAATTTGAGTTAAACAGTCATCCATCAAAAAGCGAACGCTTAAAATTTCCTTTGAAATTTGGCAACAGCTTTGCAAATATCGACATTATTTGTAAAAAGGAATAGATGCTTGCAGAATAAATTAAATTGCAAAATGCCTTATTCTCATCGTATTCCTGCATTACAGAAATTTATTCGTATATTTTAAAATGAAAACTAAATGTACCCTTTATTATGTGCGGAGCTCTCTGAAATAATTTAAAGATTTAAGCTATAAGGACATTTATTATCTCTTTTTATATATTAAATCGTTATTTAAAATGTTTCCATCTCTTATTTTTTTACTGATGGTGAGGAAGGAATACTATTAAAACAAGATATAAATTTTTACGCAAAACAAGATAAAAATTCAAAATAGTTTATTTAAAGCTCAAATATTTAATAATTCTCTTTCATTTTCTGTGAATACATTTTTTATTACTGAAAACATGAAGATTTCGAAAGAAATGTTCACCTTTAAATCCGCGAGTTTTGATCTGAAAGAACACCTAATCTCTAAAGTAATCTTCCGAAGAGAAAATATGACGGAAAAAATATTTGTTTTAAGTGCTGTTAAAACATCATTGCGAGACGCAAAAATCCTTAATCGAAGAACATCAGCACAAGATTCATGAGAGTGCATAGTGCGTGTGGGTATGTGTGTATACATGTATACATGAACAAGTACACTCATGCATTCTCTCTCTCTCTCACTATATATATATATATATATATATATATATATATACATAAACATGTAGAGGAAGGGAATGTAGTATTAAATTACAGATGCATTACTAAATCAATCATTATTTTAACCCCTTTTTTCCAAACTAAATTGAAGATACTGAAGTAAAATTATTTAAAATCATTATTCTTCAGGTTTCATTTAGCAGCTAAATCATTTCAATTATGATTTCAGCTGAATTGATTTAAGAAAAATTCTTTATAGCAAATAAAGGAAATTTTTGTGGTTTAGGTATCGTTGATGGGTTTTTTTTCCTTCCACTTTCTCGTATGAAGTAAAGGAAGTATTGTAATCGCGAAAATTTCGGGTATCACATTTTAAACTAAAATTCTAGAGACATTAGGTTATTTCGAAGCAGGAGACATGGAAATTGAGCAACGCCTTCGCCGGGACTCGAACCACAGAAATCTCGAATACGCGCTGACCACTTCATCACGAAGACGGGAGAAGTACATTATAAACTCCCTCTTTTAAAGGGCGACTGAGGATTAGAGGACCCAATCGCCAAATCCTGGTGGTGGAGAATGATCATTCACCTACCTTTTAGTTCGGGCCCCACTGTAGAGTCATAAGGTATTTTTTGAAGCAAGAGAGATGAAAAACGAGCAATGCCTTCCCCGGGGTTCGAACCACGGACCTCTCGAATACGCGCCGAGCGTACTGACCACTACACCACGAAGGCATGACAAGAAAGCGGGAGAAATACCTTAATAAAATATCCATTTTGATTTCTGTCTAGTCCATTTTAACGATATTTTTGAGTGGCATGTGCATGCAGGGACAGAATAAAGTTCTCTTTCACAAAATGGATTGTAAAATGGATTTAAAATGGATTCAGAAGAGAATCATTTCGTGCGTCTGTAAGTACGTGCCTACGAATATGTGTATCTTGCATAACTCAAAAGCAATTAACCTCAGAGCGTTAGAATTTTGAATATGGGGCTTCTATAACATACAGTTGTGCACCTCCTTTTCTGGATGTGTATACACACACATATATATATATATATATATATTATACCACCTAGCTTTATATATCATACCCCACTCTATTGCCTAGCTAGGTGAGTTCAGTTTCTTTTATTCTTATATATTCGTACAAAGTGCCTTTTTTGCTTTAAAAGTGATTGAGTTATATTGTTCGTATGTTCCAGTTAAGGTTTTTATGCATATAGTTAATCTGCATGCCAACAGTAGTAGAATTATCAACATTTTAAAAGTTGTTTAAGATTACTAAGCCTAACGAAACTAGCTTTTGTTTATATTTGAAAATTTGACGCTTTTGGGCGAATAGTAAATTAAGTCACTTTCATGTGCCTTCAGTGTCTTTTTGTCGAGTGGGTACAAGTATAAACTTTCTGTTTTGTGCACCTAAAAATCTGTATTCTTGCCCGAGAAACTCTATTTAATTTATAATTGTGTTTTTGACTGTATTTGGTCTTTTATATTTTTTAGTATTTTACAATTTTTAATAACATCTATTTTGAGGTTTTATATACTTTTGTCTTTTCGCGAAGAGAGAACTGAATTGATTGAGTAAGAAATATATCTCTAATGAAAGACGAGGAAATGAGTTTGAAGAAAACACAGGAAAAAAAAATGTGTATAGTATAATAGGTCGTACAAAGAAATCATGTGGGTTCCGCATAAGATTTCTTTTTTACTATAAACCAGTTCTTATTTCTTTTCTTACATTTTTATGGAATTTACAATTTATAGTAACAATTAAATTCTGAATTCAAAATAAATGCTGGGTAATTATTGATAAAATTCTAGAGATTAAGTTATGAATTTCTATTGCTATTGAACTCATTGCTGAAAAATTATTTTTCTGATATATATTGCTATTTCCAAATGGCAAAATTTCAGATAGCTTTTAAAATGTTTAATTCAGTTTTAGGAGCCCTAAATCCAGCTTTATGAATTTTTGGTTAATTTTAACTGAAAACCAACCCAATTTTTCTAAGTAATATGTTAAGTTCGAAGACTTAGACACCAACATATACGATGGCGTAAGCACGCGATTTTATAGAATCATTTTATTTCGAACAAGATATGCTCTGCATATCGTTTTATGAAAATAGCAATATGCAGAGCATATAATTTTCGCAGTAAAAATTATTAGTACTTGCTTTTTTTACCATCTAAATGTCCTCTAGCCTGAAAGAATTTTCAACTTCGGTAAGTAAAAAAATATTAAATTACTGTAAAAATAATACGCCTTTGAACAATGAGGAGTTTTTTACATATACTATGCGAGGCTGATGGCAGAAGCACACTGCCATTTAATAATATTGATTTTTTAAAAAATAATCTCGCGTTTTCAATCCATCACGTAGCTTCATGCAGCAAACAATTTCCACATTTCTCTGGTTGCAGTGAGGTGTATAAGAAATGGTTTCGTTTGGTTTATGTAATTATGGCAAAGCCTCGAGGACTATCTGTCTAAGGAGGAATGCCTACATGGAGGATTTTCTAAGAAAAGGGGCTCGTATATGTGTTACACATGGGGGAAAACACGAAACCGCTCATGCAGCCAACACTCTACCACTCGGCCAGTGTTGGGCCCATAAGAAACCAAGAATACTGTATGATATTAACAACACAAGATAAATAGTTAATTAAAAAGTTAAAGAAAATTTTATACCTGCAGAGATTTTTTTTCGTGCCCAAATATTAAATTACTTTTTTAACTAGATGTTAACCAATCTAAGAATTAAATAAATTTAGTGAAATTTTAGTTGTAGCCTAATTCTTTGAGAATTAGGGATTAATAACTTATCCATATATTTCAAGAGGGCCTGTGCAGTAGTTTTTAAATATCCTCTTACCCTGGGCTCAGGGAAGGTGAAAGGCTATCGGATGGGCAAAGAAAATTTAGATCTTCTACACATTGTCTGGGTAGTAAATATAATGAAACCTCTCGAAGTCGACGATTCACAGTTGCAAAAGGTTTGGTCTTCTGGGAAGGTGGTAGCCATAGAGGACATAAATATCGGAGATATTCGATACCGTCATTTAATTAAGTTTTCATTAATGCTGACTACATACGTTTCCCGTTGCTAATTTTGTATTTGAAATGAAAATGGCCACTATGAAACGTTTCGTTGTATATTTATTTAGATTATTAATATTGTAATTCTGTACATTTATCTAATTAATATTTAGCAAGAAGTCGGCCAGACAGAAAGGTTAGGGGAGCCGACAGCAATGCCAAAGGTCTGGTTTCGAATCCCGGAGAGGACACAGTTGTAACTGCTCGTCCCTTCAAAGGAGGAAACTGTGGCCGCCTATTGTACCTCCACAATAAAATGACCATCATTTTTGGCCTTAGGAGTGGCCATTGTCGAATACGAAAGGGCACGCCATTAGATTAAATATTTAGAAAGACTTTAAAAATTAATTAGTTGTAAAGATCTGTCTATATTTTTTTATAAGTAAAACACACGCTCCTTATATTAGCGTCCTTAGATGGTCACGATTTCAGCTCTGGTTGGGCTGCTAGTCATGAACTCAAAATGGTGAATTTTAATATTTCACGTAAGGATAATCAATAATACGAAAGTTTATTTCCTTCCAGTTTCTTAGCGAGTTTTGTAACCATATGATTCAAATTCGAAGTCGGTAGATTTTCTTCACATCAGTAGATTCCCGTAATATATTATAAGCGTTTTCAGTAATAGACCGATGGCGTGATGAAGGAAACGTTTGGATAAGATGGATGGTGCGAAACGTAATGCTTAAACGTTTACAGATATGATGATCATCCATCATAGTTTTACTTATATCTGCTAGATAGTATCTCTTAGACTAAGAACGAAACATTGAGAAACAAAATGGTGGAATTTTTGCATAAGAGGGATGCTTACAAGAAAAATTTCTACAAAGATAAGAAGAGTGTTTTTTCATACGTGATAGGAAGCTACAAAAAATTGCTCTAGTATTTTGATAAAAATTCTATGTGTTCTAGTTCTTTAAGCGATTTTGATCCTTTTTATTTTCAGTGATGAATGTTTTATGATAAAGTATTAATGTTAACATTAAATTTATGGGAAATTATTATGTGACATTGTATAAGGAACTTACCTTTACCGCGAATCTTCAGCAAATATATATGAAATTCTTCCCAAAATAAATAAATAAATAAATAAAATTAAAAACAATTTTGAAAGGTTCAGATTTTAAATTACGTCCAAAGGGGTGTTTTTTAACGTTTCGTGTGTTACTTTTATTTATTAAATATCATGTTCGTCGCACATAAACCATAAAATTCATTTGAACAGAAATATCGCAAAATAATTTTAAAATGAGTATCTTTAGAATTTCCGATACACAGTCTCACGGGCTGGAGATAAAAATGTTAATCGTGTACAACGTTATTACCATTGTTAGCTTTGAAATCCTTGAGTCTGTTAATCAAAAATTCGTTAAAGTTTTACAAAATATGAAATAGATAATAAAACAAATTCCAAATTTGGGCTTCCAGATGCGCATATTCGGGTGGAAACGTACGTTATTCAAAACTGTATGGCTCTAGATACCATTGTTTTATCACATTTGGTGAAATATATACATTTATACAGGTTCTTCATTATTCAGTTTCTTTAAATATAATACAGCGCGGCAAGATTTGGTGGCAACAGTTTGAAAAGTGATTCAGACTTTTAATGTTTCCGACGCAAAATCGCAAAATGAAAACAATAGTCCTTCAGGTGCAAGACTCCTTTGGACTAAAAATTAAAAAATAAAATAAAATAAAATAAAAATAATAAAAAAAAAACTGAAAACTTTCAGATTTTACCTTACGCCTAAAGGAGCGTTTTTTTAACGTTTTCTCTGCTACCTTTGTTTATTAAATATCATGTTCTTCGTACTTAAACCATACAATTGAATTCAACAGCAATATTGTAAAATAATTCTAAAATGAGCATATCTTTGGAATTTCGAATACACAGTCTCGCCCGCCAGAGATATTTTTTACAGTGTTGTCATTGCTCACTTTGAAATCGTTGAGTTTCTTAATCAAAATTTCGTTAAATTGTTACAAAATGTGAAATCGATAGTAAAACAAATTCCAAATTAGGGCTTCCAGATGCCCATATTAGGTGGCAGATTACATTATTCAAAATTTGGTGGCTGTAGTTATCGTTGCTTTATCACAATGCGAGAAACATATATACATTTATGCAGATTTTTCATTAATTAATTTGCTTAAATATAACACAGGGTGTAATATTTGGTGGCAAGAGTATGAAAAGTGATACGCTTTTAGTGATTCCACTGAAAATGCTAAAACGAAAATAATAGTCCTTCCGGGCAAATTGCCTTTTTGGAGTAAAAAAAGGAAACAAAGAAAAAAAAAATCTTCCAGGTATTTAAACTGAGTTTACTGCCTCAAACGTAGTTAAATATGGGCAAAATTTTTGACTTGATTAGATAGCGAAATTACCAACTGGTGGCGAAGTGGATAGCGCGTCGTGCAGCTGCATCACACTCCGGGGTTTGATGCCGGACTAGGCAAGTTTGACTCAGCCTGTCATTCCTCAAGTGGGTCGATAAAATGATTACCAAGTTCGTTTGGGGATCAAACACCACGGTCCCTGCGACAAACTGAGCACTTGTCAAGGGCTTATTCTGATGTACTCCGAGGCCCAAACGTCAACAAAGCAGTAAAAAGGCCGTGGCCCACTAAAGCTCTTGCACCACTGAGTTTATTTATTTATTTATTTATTTATTTTAAGATAGCGAAATCAAATACACACGAAATGTTTTACCACGTCTAGGAAGTACGTAATATGTTTCGTTTTGTTTACGCAAGATTAGTTCCTCATTCATTCAATGGAACTTTTTAAAGATAAATTTAGATGCACGATTCAGAAAACCCTTTAATGCTTCCCGAACTCTCAAAGGAAGTAAACAAATGTTCAAGATGATTCACAACAGTACATACAACGTATAAGAAAATACTCAGTCAGAAAAGACTAAAACAAATTTACATAACACAAATTTTCAAAAATAAACGGATGGGACCTTCACTGTATATAAGCAAAATAGATAAATATTAATTATTCTTAGTTCTCTTTACTGGTGTGTTTAAGTTGCATAAAATGTAAAAAAAATATGCATCAAAGCGTATCGTAAAATAAAATGCTAGGAGTCTGCCGTGCACCATATAAAGGAGGAATTTTTATCCAAGCTAGGATCAATGCCTTCATTCCTATAATTTTTTTTTTTGATTCAAGTAAAATATATGTACCGATCAGCTTACATATAATATGATAACATGCATCACGATATTTATACTCAGAAATTAGATGATGAACTACAAGTGTGTCACAGAGGCTTTTGAATGGTAAATTTGGATATATATATTTTGAATTTCAATGAAACTAATGAAAATGGAATGAAAACACTAAAAATTTAACGTCCAAAGACGTGAAAATAAATTGAATAATATTGAACGTACTTCATTTAGAAAGATTTTGTAAAAAACATATTTCGAATCATGATTATTTATGCATCAGTTGGAAATAAGTAAATGATTTATTGATGTATAAATAAAATGTTTTCAAATTTTAAATTGCTTCTAAATAAGATTATTTTAACCTAACCCAAGTACGAAACAGATAAAGCTAAAGAAAATTTTCTCCTTTTCTGCGAAATTTTAAACAGGTTTTCAGATTATTAATATAGGCAAATATTTGCATCTGAATCTAATCGTTGGCTGTCATCAAGCTTATGAAATGTAAAAAAATCTCATTGAATAACTAAAATAAGCATACACAAAATAAAGACTCGCTTTTTGGTTTGCAATTTTATTTTTAAACTCATTTGTGTTAAAATGATACCATTTGCCGTTTTCTAAGAATGTTCTTAGATATTAAATGATATTTTTGTTGGTTATTGCTTTATGCTACTGTACTAAAACATAAATATAACATATAAGTACATACTTTAAGCGAATATATGTTATTAAATATTCCGTGTAATACTCTATATTTAGAAAAAGGATTCCAAAATTATGGAATACAAACAAAAATTTTTAAATTGGGCAGAGTAATTCAGAATGAATATTGCAATATGGAAAAATAATGTGACGTTTGTAATGAGTTTATTTCACAAATACAGGTGTAACAAGTTTCATCTGGATCCTGGCTTCATCTGGATTAGTGTATTCTGACTGGATGCCCTGGTATTACATCAACAAAAAACCAAGCTTACTTTGTGTTAGAACAAGGGAAACCTCTAATGATAACTATATTAAGATATATTGAAAGAAATAATTGTTCTTCTTTACCAGAAAGCAGTGACCTCAGTATTGAATCAATATTTTGTTTGGTGTAACCAATCTTCTAGAACGTCTGTTGAAGTTTTAACTGAAGCATCTCACCTTGAAAATGTCACAAGATGGACGAACAGTTTAAGGCTGTTCATGCAAGAAAAAAAATCACAAAAAGGTCATGCGGCCACGAAGAAATGGCAAAAAACATTCGGGTAACTTACCAATAAGGCGTCAGCAAACTGAATTGAACCAGCTGACAATTTAACGGCCACAAGCAAGAGTGTTGCACGTGTCAAGTAAGGTCTCAATTCATAAGTCTTAAATAATTTCTCAAATAAGTCCGTCTAGTTTAGATTTTTCACTTGATACAGACACTAAAACATTTTGTTAAACCAAACTGGAAATTCTTCGGGGCTTCGAAGGTGATATTTTAGGGAAACAATTCAGTGAAATTAAGTTTCATTCGTTTGGCATAACAAAGAGCCATAATTTGAGATTCCGGAACCAGAAGAACAGGCTTGCCACACTGAAATATGATTTTTGAAAGTGAAAACTGTCTGTTGAATATTTGAGCGAATTTCATGTCACACAGTTCATGTAATTCTAAATATTCTCTGAGCTATCCTTTAAAACACAATCTGAGCATAATTTAAGAGAGTTTAATTGAATCGGAAGATGTAAAAAGGACTATGTGAGGAAAGTCACATTTTACAGGAGTATAAAAAATCCAATTCTTCACAAGAATGTCAGAAGTCAACAAGAAAAAATTATGAGGTCTATGTAATTGGGATCTATCCCCTTTTTACATCTTCTAATTCAGGTGTGTTTTGTTGTGACTTATCTCACTTGTATGACAGTGATATCAAAGCAAGCTCATGAAATTTGTCATGGCATGGTTGTTGGCAAAGGCTTGAGCATCATCGAGTGGACAGTACAACTTCGCTCATTTGTAGCTCATTCGCCCAATTTGTAGGAACGCACTCTGAAGGGATGTGTCTGAGGGTCTCCCACACCACTTCACCTACCATCAACCTCTCGAGAGGTCTTTCGACTCGCTACATATTAACAGAGTGTCTCCATGCCGCAGAGACACTACACCTCCTCAAACATCCATGGTTTCTCCAAGATTCAAACCCGGGACCTTCGGTATCGCAGTAGGCTCCCCTAACCCCTAAACCATCTGGGCAGACCGATTCAATTGTTCATTCTTAAAATCAGTACGCTCGGTGTCTTTCGTTTTCTTACAACTGAGAAGTTAAAAATCTCTTCAAATATGTTTTTTTTTTTAATTTTCCAAATATGTAAGGGAAAACATGAAGCAATTAAGCAAATAAATGTAACTATATCCATAAGATTCACATTCTATAACGAATTATGGAGCAATAAAAACAAATTTATTTAATATATTGTAATAATAAGACCAGCAAATATTTTTAAGATTCTAGAAATTACAGTTAATTATATTATAAGGTATCTTCTCCCTCCTTCCAGCATGCCTCTGTGGCGTAACGGCACCCAAATCGACACGTATTCGAGAGATCCAGGGTCGAGCACCGGGGAGGGCATTGTTTATTTTTCATGTACTCCTGCTTCAAAATAAGCTAATGATCCCATAACATATAAAGACAAATTTAATTATACAATCCAGTTTCAGTTTTTGTTTTAAAGCATACGTGAGGCCTTTCGCTTTTAGAAATTCCCTTGTAAATGTTATTTCTCACGGATTAAGTATATTGAAAATAAATATAAAAGTGTGTTCGAAAAAAGAATCAAAATTCTACCAGGAAGTATCAGACGGAGAATATATAGTATATATATATTCTATCATGTTTTGCTTAGAACACTTATTACTTAAACTTAAGTTGTTAATGGAATACTTAAGGAAAATAATAATAAACATTTCAAAGTCTTCACCAGATTATGATCTTCCCACGTCCACAAAAATATTAATGTTCAAAGTACTTCCCATGTAAATATACATTACATAATTCTATGCAAATGTTACCGAGATCCAGACATTTGTAAATGAGAACGCAAAACTCCCTTAAATATCTTTAAACTTAAAAGTTCCGAAAGCGTATCTCTAATGGTCTCAGACGGCGGACTCAACTCTAAATGAGCAGCTAAACGCTAAAGATTTGAAAATAAAAGCTGCAAAATGGGTCGGCTTTAGTACTAAACGAGGCGCTATATCTTTCTTAATTGCGTAGAGCTACCGCAACGCTTCAGTCATTTAATTACAGGCCTCATTAGCCGTTTTGTATATAATGGTCTAAGTTAAGGGGTTAGCCTGATACCTCCGATAATTTTCACCGAGATTCGACGATGCAACTATCTATGATGGTTACGATAGTGGAAGAGGGATTAATGAATGCGAATATATTTCTTCGATGCAGAATGTTTATTCGTGAGTGATTTAGGCTAAATTGATGGACACAGGGGGAGATAAATTAAAATTTTAATCTCTTCTCAGGACTTTAAGTGATCTAGTCTGTACCAAGTAAAATATTAGGATATGTTAATGATTATGTTATTCAAGTGGGACTGCAGGTTTCTGCCATTATTCAAAATCAAGATGCTTCCAGGCAACCTTTAGTAAGCTAAATTAGAATTTAAAGTAGCAGTTATCACTAATCTATGCGAAAAAAAAAGATAATTAATTATGTTCTTAGAAAATAACCTGCTGTAATAATCATATAAAATACATCATTTAAACTGAAATAATACTAGTATTCAATATAGATAATGCTGGTGTTATGTATGCAGTTTAGTAAAAAAGAAATAACTTTCGTACAATATACGTAGTTTAACTCATCAAAAACAATAAGCACAATGTTGCTGTACTGAGTCCAGGAAAAGAGAAATTATTGTAGCATCTCGTCATATGAGTTTAGTAGGCAGTTTAAATCAGCTTGCTTTAGAAATTCTGTCAAGAAGTATGTGATCTCTTAGCAGATGGCTCTTATGTGGCTTGCTCTATTCGGTTGATCAACAAAAAAACATTGAATCAAGCAGGTGTCTAGCGTTTACAACTTTAATGCTTGTTTCACTTCAGTGGAAAATCGATGTTTATTATTTATTTGTATTGTGGATGATATGCTTGATTGCTTAGTCTAACACACTTTTGATCATGACATACTTCATAATTCTTGTCTAAGTATCCTGGAAGTTATCTGTGGACATTTGAGCATATTTTAAATTTATTTATGAATGCTATATTTTTGTTTTGTCTGTCTCCTCAGACATTTTCCAATTGATTTCCAATGCAAGCAAAACAAATTATAATAATAATACATGTCTTCTAAAGCAAAATGGCATAAGACAGATGTGTTCCATTTGAAAAGGTGTGTAAAATCATTAGACTTTTTTGAAGCTGAAGACGTGAAAAATGGACAACGCCCTGGCCGGGACTCGAACCCTGAATCTCTCGATACGCTACGAGTGTGATACCGTTACACAACGAAGACAAGCTAAAAGGAGGGAGAAAATATCTTATATACATTGTTGGTCCCTTTGAAAAGAAGACAAGGTATTAGCAGACCCAACCCGAAATCCAGTAGCTGACGAATTATCGTCCACCACCTTTTTTATTTTGACCCCCATTGCATTGTATTTTGTTGAAGCAGAAGACGTGAAAAATACTCAGTGTCCTCACTGGGACTTGAACCTGGACTTCTCCAATAGTGGGCTACCGTTACATCACGAAGACATGCTGGAAGGAGGGCGAAAATATCTTATACATCCATCTCAAACAAAATGCTATACACTCTAAAGCGGAGTGAACTTGTGAAGAGTTTGGTTTGCTTAAATACAGCAAAGTACGCGAGAAAGGGTACGCTCTAAGGGGAGGGATGCATTCGTGGAGGACTTTCTAAGAACTTGTAAAGAGGCAAATATCGGTAAACAGGCATCTCCGATAAAATAATATTTTACTTGTATCTAAAAATTAACTCAATGTTACATACCCTTTTTCATTTTTGTACCAGATTAAAATAGTAATCATAGTTATAATTTGCAATGAAAAGTATAAATTTCATAACTATTGAATATAATTTATCTGCTATATTTTGATAGGCTCAGATGTTTGTGAGTGCAATATTTATGTGTAATTGAGGAACTTAAAATCTATTGGCATGAAAATTCTTTCTAAAAATTGATGGTTGGAGAAACCAGGTACTATAACCTCCAGTTCAATCAAAACAGTTAGGACTTGGGTCAGAACTGGCAAGGGCAAAATCATGCTGTAGCCCTCCATCTTAAAACGTATGACCAATAACTTAAGAATTCCTGACAAAAATTTAGTGCCTTCTGTACCTTTCGTACAATATTAACAAGCATTATTATACATCTAAATTATGTTGTGGGAATTATTTTGTAAAAGAGGGATTTTTTAGTTACTGGTTATATCTGCTGTGTACATTATCAGTTGTGTAACTAATCTATACTAAGTACTTCATTTAAATATTTTCAAGGTTAAGTATGACTTATTATAGATTATTAATTCTGAAACCACATTGTTTTGATTCTTAATACTTTTGTACAAAATTTTTCATTCTATAAATATTCCCAGGCTGAGTATAAATAGCATTTGCAGTCATCAGAACCATAGAATAATTTAATGAGTATTTAATTAATCTACAATCTCTGTAGAATCTGCACAGAAATGATTATCAGATGCAACCTAAATCATAAGATGAAAATCAACATAATCTGCTTATAATGTTAATGATGTCTAAAATGAGTATTAAAAGCGCAGTAAACATACAAAAATAATACTATAATGTTGCGAATTCTTTATAGCCACCAGAGTCTATAGAAATTTTGTCTAAATAACAGAAAATATTTTCACAACCTAACAAACAATTTTATAGCGACAATATTTCGTAACAGTTTTTCTACGAGTTCAGTAAACATTTTAAAGCTTTTGCCAGCTTTCGAAATGCTTGTCACTTCGATGAAACAAACAATTTTCTGACCATATGGCAACACACTGATTTTCTTTCATAGTGACAGTCTTTCGGTAGTAAGTTGACAATTTTATTTGCAGTGTACTTCTAGAATTATAGACGTGATATAAAGTTTCTGGCAATAAAATTTTCGGAGATTTACAGCTCAATATATGCTTCTCACATTTCAAACCTCTAAAATTTATTTTAATATTTTATGAAACATGTATCTGTACGTACAAAGAAAGGCAAATAAATAAGCATAAAATTAATACCTGAGGAAAGAACTCCTCGAACGCCAACAACTAGTCTAAAACATGAAAAATGAAATAATTTATACCTCAGAGAAATTTTTAAACTTAAGAAGAGTGCCATCTACTATGCAGTAATTATGAAAGATTATTACTTTGTTGTGCGAAGTAAAGAAGTATTGTAATCAAGTAAAATTCCAGGTATTCTATTTTAACGAAAATGTCCATTTTGACAGCTATCGAATGCAATTTCACGATGTTTTCGCTTGACCTCTGTACGTAAGGACAGAATAAAGGACACATTTTCCCAAAACGAATTATAAAACTGACTTAAAATTGATTCAGAAGAGATTTCTTTCGTAGCATGCGTACGTACATACGTATGTATGTATATATCTCGCATAACTCAAAAACGAGTAGCCTCAGAACATTGAAATTTTGTATTTAGGGCAGCTGTAATATGTAGTTGTGCACCTCGTTTTTCGGTTGCAATCGGCTGCACCAAAAGTATTTAAATATATATATATATATACCCACTCTGTTACTCAGGGAGCTCATTATTTTTATTCTTATATGTTGGCAAATTGCGCAATTTCTGCTTTAAAAATGATTGAATTATGTTGTTTTTATCTTCCGGTTATTATTTTCATGCCTTTAGTTAATCTGCACACAATACTTTTAGAATTATCAACTATTTGAAAGTTGTTTAAGTGCGGTTAAGCCTAATGTTTCTTTATCATAGCAGCCATATTTGTTTATATTTGAAACTTAGCAGAACAGTGAATTCAGTTTCTGCACTTTCAGTGTCTTTTTGCCGAGTGGGACCAAAACTCAATTTTCATTTTTATGCACCGAAAAATCTGCCTTATTGCCTGTTGGCTGTAGTGCTTATTTTTCCGTAGAAAGTCCAATTGCAAAAATTGCTAATGTAGATAACGAAGTTTGAGAAGTAAAGACATTAGGTATTTTGGGAGGCAGAAGACGTGAAAAATGAGCAATGCTCTCACCGGTACTGGAACCACGGACCTCTCGAATACGCGCCGGGCGTGATGACCACTACACTGAGAAAGCATGCGAAGAAGGGAGGAGATATACCTTATGTACTCCCCTTTTAAAGGACGACTGGGGTTTAGGAGACCCAGTCGCCAAATCCTGGTGGTGGAGAATCAGAATGTTGAAATTTTTTATGTCGAATAACTATGATGTATAGTTCTGCACCCCCCTTTTTGATTGCAATCGGTCACACCCAAAGTAAATATGTGTATTACAATTACAAAGGAATTTTTTTGAGAAAAATGATATAATCATACCGAGTATTTTCGCCTATTAAGCTGCTGAAAAATCATTAGAAAAGACATAAAGTAAGAAATTTTGAGTCAATTTTTCCCGAAGACCAAAAATTTAAATTCATAAGTTATAAAATTCATAAAATTCTATAAATGCTAAAAATAATATAATAAATGTTAAGACTAAAATACCTCAAAGAATTAGTACCCTAATTAAAAAAATAAATGAATTTAAAAAATAAAGAATATAAAAAAAAGAATTAATTCAACTTCAATGCTACTTCGTCAGGTGGAGGAACACTGAAATCAACTGAAATCTCTCTTCCATAAAAGTCTTTGCTTTTCTGTACCCAGAATTATCCGACTAACTATTCTAATGCATTTTAATTATAATAGTTCACCTGAAAATTCTATACCCTCACAAAAGCAAGGAAAAAACAAAGTAAATTCTGACCAAAGAACTCTATTCAAAGAATTGAAAACGAAAGTCAAATAATGAAATACTTCAGTGAAAAATTCAAATCAAAATTTTACCTTTAAACAAAGAGAACTTTATCCAAAGAATTAAAAACGTAAGTGAAATTATAAAACTTTAGTGAATAGGCTTTATATATATATATATATATACATTTACACATTCTTTTTCTCGACTCGTTGAGTTTTTTTATTGGTATATGTTTATAATTTTGTACATTTTTTGCTTTAAAAGTAATTGCTCTTATATCCCGATTAAGGTCTTTGTGCTTTTAGTTAATGCAGTAGTCGTAGAATTATCAACAGCATTAAAGTTAGAATAGAAGAGAAACACGCCAATGTGACAATCAAAATCACTGAAACAACCTTGTATTTGGCGTACATTTACTAAAAAACTCATTCGATTTCGAGGGCAGCTACAGGTCCTTCCTCATCAGGAGAACAAAATATCCAGAAAGGGAAAAGAACCTCAGTAACGGCTTTTTTATACCCTTGGGTAGAACCACGCGCAAGGAGGCAACGCCATTTATCGGCAAAAATAATAACCAAGAATTATGTTAATAGAATTTTAAGGAAGGACTTTAGGAAGGACTGGATTGGACTTTAAATCATTCACTAAACATGCTAAATGTTTATGAATATGACAAATATATTATTTTCTCTTTCTAGATATTTTGTTCTCCTGATGAGGAGGGACCTGTAGCTGCCCTCGAAATCGATTGAGTGTTTTTGTAAATGTACGCCAAATATAAGGTTGTTTCAGTGATTTTGAATATTAAAGTTGTAAGTACGGATTAAGCCCACCACAGCAGCCGTTTGTTTACATTTGAAACTTAGCAGAATAATGAATTAAATCATTTTCTTCATCTTCAATGTGTTTTTGAAGGGTGAGGCCAAAAGTAAACTTTCAATTGTCTACACCGAAAAATCTTCCTTTGTGCCTGCTGGCCGAATTGTTTTTAAGTAGTAATTCTAACTTTAATTGTAATTTTTTAAACCGTTTTAATTGTATTTGATGCTTTATATCTTTATATATTTCAAGTTTAATGAGAGATGCTCCGAGGTTTTATATATTTCTGTCTAGCCGCGAAGTGAAAACTGAATTAATTGAATGAGAAATATATCTCTAATGAAATTAGAGGAAACAAATTTAAATGAAATGCAGCATAAAATGTGTATAATTTGATAGGCAGCACCAGGAAGTCATGCGGTGCCCACGTCAGATTTCTTATTCGAGAGTCAGTCACTAATTTCACTTTAAAAGGAGTTAACTACTTGCTCCAGAATAATTGATGAATTGAGCGAGAAAACAAACCTATCGATGCTTTCTCTGAAACTCTTATTTGAAAATTAAGAAAGATTTTGTTGACGTTTCTGTTAATTCGATAATCGCAAAAGTGTACTAGCATAAATTTATTGAATGAATGCATCGAAACGGAAAATGGGGCCAACGATTTTATGACCACAAAAAAGTACTTTAAAGGTGCTTGAAAAACAAATAAAACACCATTTTGATCTTAGCTAAAAGGAAAAGAAGCGACTTAAGTAAAACTAAACTCACTCGTATTCTGAGCCATTTGCTCGGCTTAAGAGGATTATCCAAAAGTGCAAAATTCTCTTTTAGAAATTTTTGGCCCCCAGCCCCATCTTATGTTCCATTATTGGTAAAAGAGCAAATCAGTAATCAATATTATTAAAGTATATAAAGAAACTTTGCAAAGAAAAGAGATTTTAAAGTTACCACCCATTTCCCCGAAAATTGGGGTAATAATGGAGTAAATAACAATATAAATTTCACGAAATAATCTACTTCATTTTTAACAAAAATCGTTTTGATTAAAATTCATATCAGTTATGAAATTCTGTCCTTATCGTGGTATAAACCGGTTTTACTTCCTTGTATGAAGTAAAGGAATTCTTGTAATCACGAAAAATTTCGGGTACCATATTTCAACGAAAATATCCATTTTGACCGCTATCGACCTCATTTTAAAGATGTTTTTTAGTGACATCTATACGTAAAGACAGAATAATGAACTCTTTTTCTCCAAAGTAATTATGAAACTGATTTAAAATGGAGTCAGAAGAGATTTTTTCGTGGCGTCTGTACACACGTACGTATGTATCCCGCATAACTCCAAAACGAGTAGCCTCTGAACGTTGAAATGTTGTATATAGGACTGCTTTCACATGTAGTTGAACACCTCTATTTTTGGTTGCAATCGGTCGCACCCAAAGTGTGTATATATATATATATATATATATATATGTACCCACTCTGTTATTCTGCTCAGTGAGCTCAGTGTTTTTATTCTTATATGTTGGTAAATTGTGCATTATTTGCTTTAAAAATGATTGAATAGTATTGTTCTTATGTTCCAGTTAAAGTTTTTATGCTTTGGGTTATCTGCATGCAATAGTTGTAGAATTATCAACAATTTAAAAGTTGTTTAAGTGCGGCTAAGCCTAAGCTTTTACCATAGCAGCCATACTTGCTTGCATTTGAAACTTAGTAGACGAGTGAATTAAGCCTTTCTGTACCTTTTGTAATTTTAATTGTAAAAATTGCAATTGTGTATTTAGCGTTTTACGTTTTTCTATATCTTTGAAGTTTTAAGGAAAACATTTTGGGGTTTTACATATTTTAGCCTTACCGCGAAGTGAGAACTGAATTGATTGAATGAGAAATATATTTCTAAAGAAATTCGAGGAAATAAGTGTAAATGAAACTCAGGAGAAAAGGGGTATAATTTAATATCCCGTCCAAGGAAGTCATATGGTGTACACATCAACATTTCTTAAACGCTAAAATGCTCATTCAGTTTAATTGTAGTTACATATGCTATTTATTTACCACAGGCTTTAATTTGATAACACTTTTTTTATTAATTACATTTTTTTTAATTTACATTGGTAGCATGATTATTTCTATAAAACAGAATTTTAGCCACCACAAAGTTAGATGCCTCAGAAAATGGTATGCGAATAGCTAAAAATAGAATATTATAGAATAAAGTAAAAAATAAGGAACATACATATAGTTATTATCAAGTTATATTTGCTAAAAACAAATGATGCCTCAGAAATGTAACACGAATAGCTAGGAGATAGAATATTATATAATAAATCATAACAGCAACAATATTATATGTCACTTTATCTTCGTTAAAAATAGATAGCAAGGATTTGTTTGAAGTTTTTCCTTTTTTTTCTTTTCTTTTTCAAGCAGCTTCATCTTCAGCGTCATTGTCACACTATAAATGAACAAAATGCTCAAAATAATTTGTGCATGAAAAACTGGAGCAGCATTGACACTTGTGTATAACTATTCAAGCTTATAATTATGAGAGTTTTAGAATATTAAAAAGAAATTACACTAGTAAACGTTAAAAATACTAGTTTGTAATAAAGGAAATAAAAATGCCTTTTAAAAGCTTTTGTATTTATGTTGCCTTTTATTTATGCCGAAAGAGCGGTAAATTTAATTATAAGATTAACAGAACTAGAAAAATACCTTCTTGCTGACGGCGCATAAAAATACAGATATTAAAATAACCTACCCTACTTTAAACATTTAAATTTTTTCGTGGCTACTTTTCCTCTTTCC
>KK121748.1:921704-944078 GCA_000611955.2 Stegodyphus mimosarum | reverse complement strand
AAAATGAGCAATGCCCTAGCCGGGACTTGAACCAGGGACCTCTCGAAAACGTGTCGAGTCTGCTGACCACTACACCACGAAAGCATGCTAAGAAGACGGATGAAATACTTTTATACACCTACTTTTAAAAGGCGAATTTGGATTAGGGGTCTCAATCGCCAAATTCCAGTCTTGGAGAATAATCATCTACTATCATTTTTATTTCGTGCGCCACTGTGGAGACATTAGGTATTTTTTAAGGTGAGATGAAAAATGAGCAATGCCCTCTCCGGGACTCGAACCACGGACCTCTCGAATACGCTGACCGCTACATCAAGAATGCATGCTAAGAAGGCAGGATAAATATCTTATAACTTAATGAAATAATTATTGTGGAATTATAAGCAATTTTTTCCTTCAGTGGCGGGTTGTAGCTTTTTAGGCGTTGGCCACAATTAAAGCCGGAAGCTGTGGTATGCTTATTATGGGGGCACCTAATTAGCTAGGCCACCATTGCCTCCTGTGGTTGGTCGGACAAATTACATCCATGCCTTCTCCGGGATTCAAGTATTGACCCTTCGATAGGCCAGTCAATTCAGTGCACTAACCTCTTTCCGTCTGGGTGGCCAGCAAGATTTTATAAAAATATTCCATTTTTATACTGAACATAATGCTAATAGTTTGAGATTTAATAAAATTTAGATGCGTTATTTCAGTCGTTTGTGTAAAATTAAATCAAAACCCACACAAGTATAGACGCTTGAATCTGCATGTTACGATATCAATTTTTATTACTTATGTGGTTCATCTTTTGTACAAACAATTGCCTACAAATAAATTTTTTAAAAATTCCGAAATTATAATATGGAAATATAGGTTTAGAGGGAAAAATTCTTATTAACGGTGCTTATTTTAGCCCATAAGTTAAAATCTATTGGGTTGTTCCGAACGTAATTTCGTTTTTTTTTTATTTTTTTTTCCCGACAGACGGCTAAAGTGTACTTATTCACAGAAATTTCACACTTCATTTTATGTATTTTGACAGCTGCTGTAGCAAAGCTTGCTTGTGAAGAAGTTCGATTGATTTTTTCGCAGCAACTTTTACTTGGTGCCCTTTCAAATATAGAAAGTGAAAAGCAGCATTTTGGGCATATTTTAATTTTTAATTATCGAAATAAAAAACATGCTGCTAAAGCAAGAAAAAAAATACCCGATGTATATGGAGAAGATGTATTGACAGAACGCCAATGTCAAAACTAGTTTTCAAAATTTCGATCAGGCAATTTTGATCTTGAAGATGTATCACGTTCTGGAAGACCAGCTGAAGATGATGGAGACACAATAAAGACATTAATTGAAGCAAGCGAATAACAAATCTTGAGATAGCTGAGAGATTAAATTTATTCGACCATTCATTATCATTTGTAATGATGAATTCGACCATTCATGATCATTTGAAAGGCTATGTTTTGTAGAGACACTAGTCATTCTTTGAAAAGCAGGAGAGAGGAAACACAAGCAACGCTCTCGCCAGGACTCGAACCACGTATTTCTCGAATACGCGCCGATCGTGCTGACGACTACACCACGAAGGCATGGTAAGAAGGCGCGAGAAATACCTTATAGTTTAATCTCAAAGCTCGCCAAATGGTTCCTCATGCTTTCATTAAGAAAATTGTGCTGTCGAATCGACATTTGTGATTTGTTTCTCAAATAAAAAGAAAATGGTCTATTTTTGAAGTTTATCATCACTGGGGAAGAGAAGTATGTTATCTATAGCAATGTTAAACACAAGAGATTATGGAGGAAAAAAGATGATTCGGCTCAAAGCACTTAGAAAGTCCATATACAATAAAATGGTTTATACCCATATACAATAAAATCGCACCAAGCTTTCCGTTTGGTGGGATTTCAATGGAACCTTTTTTTAAGATTCTACCAGACAACACACCTATCAATTCTGAAGTGTATTGTTATCAGCTTACTTATTGTATTGTTATCAACAAACTGAACAACTCACTTAAACAGAAAAGTCATAATTTATTAATAGAAAAGGTGTACTGTTCCACCAACATTATGCTGGACCTCATACAATTTTGTTAACTTGCCAAAAGTTGTTACAGCTTGAATGGGATATACAGACACACCCACTGTATTTTCGAGATATGACACCTTCTGATTATTATTTGTTCCAGTTTTAACAACAATTTTTAGACGGTAAAAAGGTACTTCAAATAAGAAGTTCAAAAATCACCTCTATCAGGTTTTCGCCAGCAAAGAAAAAAAAAAAAACATATAATGAGCGTGGAATCATGATATTACCAATAAGATGTCAAAAGACATTGGAACAGAACGGGCAATATATAATACAGGAAAACATTTATTCACTATAAGAAAACCTCCTTTCATTTTCATGAATAAAAAAAAAACGAAATTACTTTCCAAACAACCCAATATTAAATTTATAGACAGCTTATGCTCTGTTTCGCTCCATCATTTTTATTTTTGAGGACAAGAACTATTCATAAATAAGAACCACAAATTACACTGAATGACACAGAAAATGGAACAGCAATTTTTGTAAATATTATGAAACTTGTACATAGATGAATAATCAATAGCTTAACTAATTCTTTTTATTTTTTAAGATGAGTAGTGATTAAGCATTTAAAAATATACATGGAACCAATAAGGTCTCATGACCCTTTCCGAGCAATACAGAATTGCATATATAACGTGAAAACGAAGTCTTGAAAACGCTGCATAGATATATAAAACGAAAATGAACTAGTTTTCCTTAGAAAAGTCTCCACAAAGTTATTACTCTCTGTTTAGTTTGTATATTCAAATAGCCTAAACTTTAACATGTAGTTGCATTGGATTAACAAGTTTTGGATCCTTTAGGGTGACTATGCATTAGCATATTGAAAAAATGTCATTTGCTAAGATATTACGAAAAATGGAGTGATATTACGAAAAATATAATAGCGTGTCTATAACTTTTCTTTTTAAATGTGCACAACTCTTATAAATTAGAACTTTCTATAAGCTAGCTTATTTTTGTTTCCCTGGAAAACAATTTGTTCAACATGTTTTACTACTAGTGTGTTTTAATGGTATGTCCCCCCTCATGTTCTATTTCTTCCGTATTATGTCCTATTACTCAATTTCTTTTATGTCTTCCCTGCCATGAAGAAGGAGAACAATGTGATGGTGGGTACATAAATGCCTTTTAAGGTATTTTCTCTCTCCTTTCTGCGCCTTCGTGGTGCAACTGGGTAGCACGTCGGACGCGAAATCGGAAAGTCTATAATTTGAATCCCGGAAAAATCATTGCAGTTTTTTTTAATTTCCTTCATCGATATAACGCAATGACTCTGAAAGTAGCACAAGAACTAAAACGTGGTGGACGCTAATGACTGTTAAGGTCTGTTAAATATCGTGGTGATTGTTGTGGATAATACTAAACTTAATAGTGATATCCTTTTCTGGTCTGTCTGAGTTCTGTTGATGACGTGAACTACACAGAAAGTGGCTTTAAAAGTTCTTGAAAGGCCACAAATTTGTCTCAGGATGCAATTTTAAATTCAATTTGCCATAAATTTACATCACGATTATTATATGCAGCATCAGATTTAAATCACGATAATTATAACAATTCTTGAGATAATGGAATTCATATTTGCATCTGTTGATGTATCTGCAAAATTCTAATTTGACACAAAAATATATTTCCTTTAATAATAGTACCATGATTAGATTAATCACCATAACACCTTAATTTAATTCTCACAACATTCAGTACAGTGCCACATTCATATTAAGACGAAATACACATAAGTTGCTGGAGGAGTTTCCTTCCCATTATAAGCTGTTGTTCTATTCTTAACCATGATCTTGTCTCTAGCTGATCTAATACAACCACTATTCTGTGTCTTTTTCAAACCATTAATTGGATTTAGAATTGGCACGATGTCAATTATTTTAGCTGTCAGTTTATTTAAGTAAAGCGAGTCTCTTAATGTAATTGCGGGAATAGGATCAAAATGAAACTAGTCTTAGACTGTAGTGTTTCGAGAGCAGTGAAACGGTTTCCAGAAAAGAAGATTTAACAGCTGCATCACTGTACTACCATTTGTGGTTTAACTTCAGATTTAGAGCTTGTGCATGATAATACATGAAAGGCATTATTCTAAGTATTTATAAAACTTTGGCATTTTTACCAACATAAGATAAGCTACTTATAGGTCTTTAAGCAAACAAACAGCAAACTAAATGATTCTGGGAGGATGGAACTTGCTTTCTTAAAGATAATTGGGGACACTTTTTATAATAATTTGCCCCAGGGTGATTATGTAATGGATTTAAATGATTTTATTTTTCAATATTATCACCAGGTTTTGAAATATTACATATATGTATATGTTACGGTGAAACACTGAAATCTGGAGAATGTCAACTTTCACCGGTGAATGTCAACATTCACATAGTCGCTTGGTGTATGTCCGAAATATTTTCCAAATACTCTTATTTCTGACTTACACCAGTGAATGTCGACATTCATAATGTACTAATGGCGAATATTGAGTATATGAGAATATTATATTTTCTTCTCCGTAATTCAGTCGCGAAAAAACTTACAAGTACTTGAAACACACAATACATTCAAAATGAGAAAGGAAAATAATAGAAGTTAAAAAACTTACTTAATTATACAGTACGTAGTAAATGAGAAAATAAAATAATAGTAATAAAAAACTTACTAAATTATGTGATTCAAATCTAATTAATTGCAACAACTTAAACTATTATGAGACCCAGAGGCCCTTGCTTTTACAACTTCATTTATGGGAAACAGCCAGTTGCCTCTCTTTTCGACCTACATCAGAGCACATCTGTGATTATCGACATACACCGGTGAGGGTCCAAATGTACAAGAATGCAATGTTATTTTCGATCTTTCACCGACGTATTTGGTGAACGTTGACATTCTCCGGTGAAAGTCGACATTCTCCAATTTCGGTCCTTCACAGTAACATATACATATATAAGACAAATCAGATTATAAGGTATTTTCTCTATCCTTCCAGCATGCCTTCGTGATATAACAGTAGCACACTCGGCGCGTATTCGAGAGGTCCAGGGTTCGAATCCCGTCGAGAGCATTGCACATTTTTCATGTTTTCTGCTTTAAAAAAACACCTGATGATTCTATAGTGGCGTCCGAACTAAAATAGTGGCTGATGATACTTTGTCACCATCAGCATTTGGCGATTAGATCCGTTAATCCCCAGTTGCCTTTTAGAAGGGGACGTATATCAGGTATATTCTCGCTTCTTCCAGCTTGCCTTCGTGGTATAACAGTAGGACACTCGGCGCGTATTCCAGAGGTCCAGGGTTCGATTCCTGGTGAGGGTATTTCACATTTTTCACATCTCCTGCTTAAAATAACTTAATGTATCTACAATATATAAATTAAAATCTCAACTTTAATTTGCAGTAGTTTCTTAATTATTCTTTTCAATCTGGCTGTTTTCTTTTACCATCCCAAAGTAGTAACTGCTTATTATAAAGCGCTCTTTACTCTTTATGAAAAAATTAATCCTTCTCACATGATTTTGACATAGAGCTAAAAGCAGTTATATAAAGCCAGTAATAATTTCAAACTTGAAAATCGTAAGTTAAAAGCAATCAATCAAAATAAAACTTCAATAAAACTAAATCATTCAAAACCAGGTTTTTATATTGTACTCCTGCACCGTTTCCTTCGATTTTGCCCTGCTTACTTCCTGAAGCTTGCTGCTTTTTCTTCCATCGAAATTAATTGCTATTAAGACATAGCAAAGACACAAATGAGATTAAGAGCTGACGTATGGATTCCTTCCAATACAGTGCGAAATTCATGCTATCAGTATGTGTCTGAAGAATAAAAACTCTCAATTTGGCCTCCATGATTGCTAACATCGTTTATGCATTGTCACTGCGTCATCAAGCATTTATATTTTCACTAGCGGAAGTACCCGATGCCAGTTAAGTCAGATTGAGAGTAATGCATCTAACATCAAAGTGAATGATACCGCTGTAATCCTTTTCTAATAACGATGCAAAAAATATGACTCATAGTCATACATTTTGCAGTCTGATGCGATACGGAACCTACAGAAAAAATGTCGATAGAAAAACAAGCTAATTCTCTCTCATTGTATCAGCAACAATGGCAGGCAGATTTTAATCATTTTTGTCTTTCTAATCAAAATGTCGTAAAACCTCAATTTCCATCCAATATATCACCTGTATTCAAATTTAGTCGATTAAATGTGGCAAAAAAATTGATCATAATCGATCAGAAATCAATAACGTGAACAAACAAACAAACAAACAGACATTCTTCTTTATATGTATGGATTTTGTAAAATTTACAAATTTTTGATTAACAAACGCGATTTGAAAACGAGTAGTAGCAACACTTTTCGAAAAAAATCATTTTTATCTCCGATTAACGACACTGTTGGAACTTGGAAAAATGAGTTCGAAAATTAGCGCTTTCAGAGTTTTTAATTAATATTTCGGCTAACTAAATTCGTACGAAGATGGGAATAGTCCAAATGGCTTCCCACGAATTTTTGGAAAGGGCAAAAATATATTTAATGTTTGGCAATGCTCTTTTTATTCCATCGTAAAGCTTAAAATTTTTTTATTAACAAACTCTAGGATATGAAAGCGAGCCGTTGCAACAACTGTCAAAATAAAGTAGATTTTAGTCTCTACTTTGCGAGACTCTTGCCACCCGGAAAAATGAAGGCGAAAATTAACGTTTTCTCCAGTTTTTAATTAATATCTCTGATTCTAGCCATTTTGTTTTTGAAAAAAAAATGGAGGTGGACCTTTTCCAGGATCCACAAAAGAATTCTAATCCTAGAATTGGTAGCTATCGTTACCAGAAGTTTGGTAACTATAGCTGTAGTAGTGGCTGAGTTATTAGAGGACAAACACACAGACCTTATTTTATATATATATATATATAGATAGAGAGAGAGAGAGAGATGAATCGGATTTCTTCCTCCTGCACTTCATTTACCAAAATATTACAAATAGATGTACAATATTTATACAAATAGACATACAAATACACTGGTGTGCAAAAATTAAGGACAAAGTAGAAAAATTAACATATAAGCTGAACGAAGAGGCAGAGCGGACAGAAAGACCAATCAGGAGATTAAGTAATGTGATGCACGGTAGCACATGCGCAGATATGCAGGTAGACGTAATGGGGGAGTGTCTGAGTAGTATAAAGCATGTTGTCGGTGTAAGATCAGTACTTCTCGCAAAGAGATTGCACACAGTATAGCAGTTAAAATCACACCGAGTTTCTGCCTCAGCGAGAGATGGCGAATAATCAATCTGTTAGACTACATCTGGATGCTTTTACCCGAGGTCGAATCATTGGGAAGTTGGAGGAAGGCCCCAGTGTGACAAGTGTGGCTGCAGAGTTCGGAATTGCTCACAGCATCGTTTCACGACTTTGGAGACAATTTCAAACTACAGGAACAGTTATCCGGGGGTTTAGTAGTGGGCGTCTACGAGGAACCATACCCGCAGATGACCGGTATATTGCCTTACAGGCCAGAAGAAACAGGCGGCAGACAGCGGGAGAAATCGCTAGACACACGACACAGGCGACTAGACGACCGATATCGCGTTTTACCGTGGCCAGAAGACTGCACGGTGGTGGTCTGTTTGCACGACGCCTTGTACGGTGTGTACCTCTAACGCCTGCCCATCGGAGAAGGCGTTCTCTGTGGTGCTGGGAACACCGGAATTGGAGAGACAATGAATGGGGACGAGTACTCTTTACAGATGAGAGCAGATATAGTCTTAGTTGCGATTCTAGACACATACACATCTGGACAGAGCGGGGAACACGCAATAACCCCTTCAACATCATCAAAAGGGACTGTTTTGGAGGTCGCGGAGTTCTCGTTCGAGCAGACATAATGTTTGGTAGCCGAACCGACCTTCATATCACCTAAGGAGGTTCGTCACCTGGGACTGCTATTGTAACGAGGTTCTTCTTCCTTACATGCGTCTTTTCACAAGGGCTATGGGTCCTCAGTTCCTCTTCATGGACGACAACTCTTCACCTCATCGCACAGTTACTGTCGAAAAGCTGTTGGAGAGTGACGATATTGAACACATGGATTGGTCGGCAAGGTCTCGGGATCTAAATCCCGTCAAGCATGTACGGAACTTACTAGGGAGACCCGTGGCAGCACGTAACGTATCGCCAGTAACGATTCCGAAACTGCGATTGGTGCTACAAGAGGAACGAGCAGCAGTGGATCAATAGCTCATTAACAACCACATATCCAGCATGCACAAATGATGTGAAACCTGCCTAGCAGTGTGGGGAGATCATATCCCCTATTAAAGACCGGATGGTTCTTGCTGGACACCCATCACAGGGATGTTCGGTCTTCAGTCGCATTGCGTTCCATGCTACTTTTTCAATAAAGCTTCTTTTTATTCCTCTGATTTCTCTTTTAGTAAGTGTTACTTACATTACTCATGTCCTTACGTATTGGGGATCTTATGGTATTAAATGTGTTGATTTGGAAAGCTTTTGTACAAAGTTGTATTGAAAAAACCGTCTCGTCCTTAATTTTTGCACACCAGTGTAGATGTACATATAGAATATACAAACAGATATACATATAGAAGACTATATTCTCACCGTTAACGACAATAAATGGTGCTGGAGATTTTGGACATTAGGAATAAATAAATGATAAATATATATGGTTCATATGAAACTGAATTATTAATGCACATTTATAATACACAGGAAAATACCGCATTTTTTATAAATGTAATTTTAGATATTGCTCAGATTCAAACGATTCTGAATTATGTGAGTAAATAAGAAATGGTCTATGACGGGCCACAATATGTTACATTTCCTGTCAGGTGGCTGAGGGTTTTCAAAACTGTCATAGACCGATTTCTTGTCAGAAGTGTGCAAGTTTTCAAATTGCCATAGAGAAGCTTCTGGTATTCTCACAATGCAAAGTATGAGAAAAAAGCAGGTAAAGTTAAAAGTAGAATATTTTGCTTGTCTACAGTGTTTTTTATTCTAATTTGACTGCTATCTCTCTTGTTTTTGATAAATTAAGAAATTGACACAGGCATATTTTTGTTCTTCTAAAAGCGCTACTTTGCTTTCCTCTTAGCTTGATGATATGTAGATCCAGGAAACAAGGCATGCATTTTAAACGTGAAGCAATGAAATTTTTTCCTTCATCGCTTAAGCTCATCTTTCAAATAAGGCGTATAATTGAAATTTGAGGCAAAATCAATATTGGAGATGAATTTTTACCCACGGACTAGAATTAGAAGTGATGATTAAATGCATGATGTAATATTCTACTGTCTATCTGTTATGTAGAATGTTGAGAAATACTGATTCCACTGAGGGAGGGTTAAAATTAACTTTATTAAACTCTTTAAATAATTTACAAACCGTCAACTTGACGCTAACATACCACGCCTCAAGTTGGGCAGTAACTGAAACAGTAGAATCAAACTTAAGAATTCAAGATGTTCACGAATAGTAGAATTACACTACAGGGCTCATACAATCTTTTATCCTACAGCGCGTAAATGAGTCTAGTGGCAGCAAGATAATAGCGATTAAACCACGGCTAACTAGCAGTAACTGCTAAGCGGAAGTTTGCTTATAAGCACGTACGGAAATTTCCAGGACTCTCTCTATCTACTGGAACGTCGATATTTAAACCTTTTCTCCCACTGGTCGAATTTGCATTTCTTACGCGCGCTACTAAATTTAAATATTCTGGCACTGACATTTAGGGGAATGAAGGCATTGGGGAAAGTAACTTAAAATTAAATTTATCTGGTTATTTAAAACAAATATAAATCCCTACAATGTTAATATTCTTCTAGTGATTAGCCTTTAAAATTTATTACAAATATTAATGAACCCGGTTAAAACTGCCAACCATTTCTTTTATTAAAAAGATCCGGAATAAGGCCCTCCTGGCTTTTAACTTTTCCAGTATTTTCAGACCATCCCTGGATTAGTGAGTTCTGTCCTATCGTCGCAGCTCTGAAGTTCATGGGCTCTAAAAATTTGCTTGAGAATTTTCAGGGGCAGATGGAATGTAATCTATTGGCAAGGGTAGAGATGGTCGGCGACAGGCGGCTGATTAACAGCAATAAACATACCATTAGATGCATGGTAAATGCACAATTAGATGAACTACTCTAAGCGCGGGAATTCCCATGCCAAGGTTTTCACATGAGCGACCACTCCAATTAATTCTCCTCTTTCAATTCACAAGGGTATGAAGTGAAAAACACATTTAGAGCTGAAAGTACAGCTGTTAAAATAGCTGAAAAACGTTACTGTACTACTGAACGAGCAGTAGACCATTTTCGCAAATATTTCAACGCTGAAGGCGTTGAAAGTATGAAAATACAAGGCGAGTGAGTGCGCGGTTCAGATGGCTATCGACCACGAAGATGCTCTTATACAATAACCAAACGATTTCTTAGAAATAACAAAAAGATTACTAACTTTCAACTAATTATCTCTTTCAAAATATTTACCAGTGGAATCTATACAATTTTTCTTCAACTTTTCTTCAGGTCGTCGAATTGTTCGTCGACATTGGTCATCGACATCGAATTGTCATTCTTTAAAGACGCTGGAACTACCCGTTCGCAAAATACGAGTGATACTGGAGACGTTTTCAAATATCTATACTTCAATGGCCGTCTTAAGCTTCAGGAAAAGAAAACAAAAGCTATCGATAAGTAAGGGAAAATAGTAGGGTATTTGTCACTGAAATTGAATTCTTAGCAAAATTCTTGCACAGAGAAAATAGCATTATCGTGTTAAAGAAGCCATTATCCAGAATCAAACCTTCCCTTAGTAACTCATTTTAACCTGTTTTTTAACTGAAAAAACACATCTTTATAAAAATACTGATCAATGGATTGATTTTCATGGCAAATTTATAGTGAATATGCCTTTTATAATAAAAAAAATTCAATCAGCATCTGCTTAGTTTTTGATTTCGACGTCCCAGCTTGTTTTCGCGTGGGAGAAGACGGTCCTTACCACGGTGCATTTTGCTTTTTTGTTTCTTGATCACAATGGAAGAACCAGGTCTCATCTCCTGTTTCTTACATTGTTATACTTTAAGGAATCACTGTCCTGAATAGCAGTAGTCAAAAAATCTTTACAGGATTTAGAGTAGGTATTTCTGTCTTCTTTTTGCAGTTCTGCCAAAATCCGAGGCATAAATAGAGCATAATGTTTCTTTTTTTTAGATTTTTCAATTAAAATTAACCTTCATCTCTCTACGTTCATCCCAGGCATGTCTGGAAGTTGCTGCTTTTACCAAAGAACGATTTTTTTTTTATATTTTCCTTATTCTTTGAAGCTGAAGGAAGCGCTCTCTTTGGACAAAGCAATTATACAGTTTATGGATTATACAGTTTGGAAAAGCAATTGTACAGGTGTGTTATTTTTACAGTGCTTTTCAGTAAATGAAAACGATTTCGATGTTTTTATATGCAAGAGACAAAATACCAGTTTAAACTGGCTTTAACAAGAGCTGAGATATTACTCTTTCTGATACATTTCTTCTTTTCACGCTTTTATTTTATATTTTGATCTTTTAATTTGCTTTTTTGTATATGTGTAGCCGAAACAACCGTCTTTATTTATGTCTCTCACCCTGTACATAGAATTAAAAATATTCCTCCAATGTACTTTTGTGGAGTAAACCCAAGCGATCAACACACTACACTCAGCTACTAGAGGAAAGTCTGGATTACCACACATGATGATGAACCATTTTTAAGTTTCTTGCCCTCGAAAAGCCAGGATTGGGTAATAAATAATAGGTCATATTTTAAAATATAACCAGCCTCAAATTAAGGTCATCATTGCATAACTTCCATACATTTGCAATATCTTCTTATTATGGATCGCACTGAAGAACGCATAAAACCTCATGGCTCAGAACGCATCAAATTGTGTAAATTTATTTCCTCAACATTCTAAATTATACAGACTTTAAAAACACTTTGAGAATATAGATTTTAAGATCCTGCTGTTTCTTGTACATTCATTATATGCTTATTCAACAATGGGTATTTATGATAAATTTATTGTATTCTAAGGGTATAGGTAAATAGGTTTACTCTTTGTGTCGGTTTAAATATGCATACGTAAATAGGTTTAAATATGCATATTATCATTCCTTATATAACTGTTAGGATGGTAAGCAAAAGTATTTCTATCAATAAAATGAAGACATCATCGTTTTTCTGTTATCAAATTGGCTATTATAAAATAGCTATGGCTTTGTGCAATAGCATTAAATGTGTTATCTTTCAAATGCTGAAAGAAGAAATTGAGCCATTCCCAGAAATGCCAAGATGCAATGAATATTTCCCTATATTCTTTTATAGTTTTATTTATATTTAAATATTTCAGGAATTCATACATACCCAGCTGTACTGGCAATTTCAGGAAGCAATAAAAATTGTTGCAAAACTGTAGAGAGATTTGTAGGTCCCAAAGAGCTTTATTTAATTTCCTTTATATTTAGACCCAGTGCCATTCTTTATCTAGAATTGCTAAGCAAACTAAACAAAACGAATTTATATAACATTCCCCCCAAATCTTTTGCAGTGAAAATTACTCCTAAACTAGCTAGGATATGGAGGAAAGAGGTAAGCGTTTATTTCTTCCTTTTACTGGACCACGGGAGTGCATCCTTTGTGTAATCACTACTCCCACATTTTCTGCTCCAAATTTTATTTTCTCGCGCCATTTTCTGCTCTTATTTTACCCTCCCTCACCCACCAAAAAACTTTTCGTCCATACGAACAGAAAAGAATCACTCCATACCTATTCAGACCTCGCTCTAAAGAAGCAAAGAAAATATTAGAATGTGTTGCCAAAAAAAATAAAATAAAACTTTAAAAAAAAGGAAATAAATTCCACCGCATTTTATATGGTGGTGGTCGGAATCACCACAAATAATTTCTCCGCGCTTTTTTTTTCCTTCTTGTAAAGGCAACGAAAATTGCATTGAAAGAAGTGATGAAGAGGAAGATAAAGTGAAACTAAAAATAAGAGAAAAATTGCGCTTTTTCCTCCCACGAAAGTACCAGGAATACATAATAAAATTTGAAAAATGAGTTTATGTAACTAGATCAAAGCGCTGTAGGAGAAAACAAATTCTCCCGTGTGAGTTTAAAGCCCCCACGGTGGCCAAACAGTTTTAGGGAACCCGTATTTTTGTGCTTAAAGCTCCTTGCCCACATGAGAGAAACGGCGCTAGCGTAATTTTTCGAGCGGAAATTTGCGAAATAAAACATCACCCGGAAATAGAAACGTTGCGGAAACAGAAAATAAAGGGACAAGTGAATGCAAGGAAGTTAAATATCACGTGTTATAAGGAAAAGCATATGTCGCAAATTTTCCTGATTGCTGGAAATACTAGGAAAGATGAACTTGATATCAGAAGTACCGTGTAGTTTGAAAGCTATAAAAGTAATGCGAACTATATTAAGTAAATATTAGAATGCGATATGGTTGAAAAATACTGCATGATTTTGTATGGCGAATAATAATAAAATAACGGTAGTAAAAGATGGACTATATTTCTCAGAAATATTGTCAATATAATAATTTCTAATTTAAATTTTAGTAACTCGTTTTAATTCAGATACTCATTGAGTAAAACTGCTTTATGAAACAAATTTTTACATCGAAATAATCAGTTTAATCCCTTGTAAACAGAAAAATTTAGACACTTCAGATTTCTTTCAAATTAGGAAGTACAAATTATTACATTAAAATTAACTAATTGGTAATTAATTAATGGATAATTTCTAATTTAAATTTTAGTAACTCGTTTTAATTCAGATACTCATTGAGTAAAACTGCTTTATGAAACAAATTTTTACATCGAAATAATCAGTTTAATCCCTTGTAAACAGAAAAATTTAGACACTTCAGATTTCTTTCAAATTAGGAAGTACAAATTATTACATTAAAATTAACTAATTGGTAATTAATTAATGGCAACAGATTTATGAATGTGTTGTACAGGGAAGCCTCGTTTGTGAATATATGATGTGATTTAGCTGACGCGGATGTTCCCAAACCTGGAAGATATCAAAAAGAAAAAGGCTACTGAAAATTCCATCTCATAAATTCGATAATCCAGTAGTCAAAAAATAAATAAATAAATAAAGTGAAATTTTAAATTTAACGAAATTCTTTGCTAAGAATATAATTCTTTATTCAATTATTAACATTCTGCAGAAACAGAACAGCATTTATAAATTCACCCTCTTAGTAGCTATAATTCAAACTACCTTAATTTAAATATAAAAGCAACAGTTTCAGTGCAAACTTATATCGCCTTATCTAGATGTATTTCATAAAAGTTTTCTTCAAAATTGTGTCATCTCGAATAATGCTGAGGAGGACATGTTAGTGACCCTGCAACTGGTTATTTCTGCTTTTGAAACTGTTTTATGTTTTTCATTAATATATAAAAATTCAGGTCTCTCTGTTAGAGTTAAGCGTTCGATTGTTTCCATAATTAATTAGTTTTTTAATAATATTTTTCACATAGTCACTGATTAATGTTCCTTTTAAATAAAACACGAACTATGTTTAAAAAGTGTGAATATAATTAAAGGTAGGAGGTCTTGCGAGGATAACTAATTTTTAAGAAGTTGTTTAGATAAGTAATAATAATAATAATAATAATAATAATAATAATAATAATAATAATAATAATAATCTGAAAGCTTTCAAATTTTATATTACGTTTAAAGGGTCGTTGTTTTCATTTACACACAAATACACGTTTCGAGAGCATTTGGGTTAACATCCCTTTTTGCTAAAAGTATTTAGAAACAGCTAGACAGTCTGGCTAGTTGGAGATAAAAATCTTTTATTCCACACACTGTTGCCACTGCTCGTTTTACAGTCGTTGTGAATTTTAATCGAAAATTCGGTAATGTTATAAAAATATGAAATTCATAACAAAACAAATTCGAAATTAAAAATTCTGGCTTTCTGGTGGAAGACTATATTATTCAAAATTTCACGGCTCTAGGTACCGTTGTTTTTTCGCAATGCATGAAGCATACATACATTTATGTATGTTCTTCATTATTTTACTTCTTCAAATATAGTGCAGGGAGATAATATTTGGTGGCAACAATCTGAAAAGAGATACAGCGCTTTCAGTGATTCAGCTCGAAGTGCCGTTTCGAGGTTAATAACCCTTCTGTGCTAACGCCCCTTTGGGCTTACAAAAAGTAAATTTTGCTTCTAATTCAAAGCAAGATCTATATCTTGTTTAGTAAATTTTCCAAACAACGTTACTTTTGAAAGACATCGAAATGTTTCATGAACATAATTTAAAATTATTTACTTTATTCTCTGTAATCGGGAGAATTAAAACAAATTTCTTAATTATGAATGATGTTCTAAGCAACTGCATAATCTGTCGTAACTGCAGTAAATAATTAATTACATCATGTTTTATTTCATTGTATTCATTTACTGTTTACATGGAGCTTATATGAAATTAGAAGAAATGCCATAAATTCTCTTTAAGATTAAATTAATTTATCCTTAATTATTTCTATAAAATTAAATATTTTTAAATTTTGGAAAAAAATATGCGATAACACAAGCAAAAGTTTAATAACTTATGTTTTCTTGCTAAGCAGCTGTGTGCCATTTTATATGAAAATGTAATTCTAATTAAGTCTCTCTAATAACATAGGATATTAAGGAAATTTTTTGTTAAAAATGTATAATACCATTAATCATTGATTCCATAGGGATCCAGACAAATTTAGGCAAGCAAAAAGCGGATAAGTTCAGTTATTAGAAAAATTCTATGCTGTATGTTATAATGGAGAACTAGGATTTACTAGTTGGTTGAAGCCATTCTAAATTAAATGCGCAGAGCTTTTACTTTTCTGTGCTCGATTAATTTAAGTTCGCTCAAATTAAAAGAGTTCAGCTAATTTTATAAAAGACTCAAACATATAATTTGTTATTTACAGGATTCTAAGTTCGGTATATTTTTCTCGAAACTCATATTTGACATTTTTGGATTATTCTTTAATTCATATTATTTACTATATTATTCTGAATGTTTTATACAAAGAATTTTTTTACCTCTAACTTCAGTTTAATAATAATTTTTGACTTAAAAATTCGGTAATTGACTGTGAATTTTTAAATTGAATAAATGTAAATGATAAAATTAATTTTTCATTAATGTCTGAGATAGTACACAGTTAATTCATCGCCGAATCGTAGAAACACAAGTTTTCATTCGAATATCGGAGCAACTTTTAAAACAGTATTTTGCGATTCACATAAAAACTCAATGTCTTCATTGTGAACTGAGTACATTCAGATATTAAGAAGCAGAGGAAATTCTAGTTGTATTATACTTCCAAGGCACTTCATTATTTAAACCGGTGCCTCGAAGTTGAGGCCAAATCAGTGGCAGAGCAGTGAAGTCGCTAAACGTTGGTAGTTCCGATCTGAGGTCGATTCTAGACGAATGGACTGGTTGCACGGGCGTTTTCTTGGTTTTCCTTATGTACACGTTGTATAGGAGCCAGTTTTCCTTACAAAGTTTCCCACGAACGCATCCCTCCTCTTAGGTAGCTCTTGTGTGCTTAACCATAATTAAATATACCAAACCATACCAACCTCGAAGTTGTTCATAAACCCAAGTTCGTTATTGATGGGAGTCTATGGCTTCTTTCAAAGGAGTCAAAATAAAGCTCACCAGCGGATCACAAAAACAATATATATGGATCAATTCGTTACTTAGTGAAGTTAGTAAAGATGAGATTAAATTCATGAATAATTAAAGTGGATTAAATTCGTTATTAATTTGAATCTATGGCTTCTATCAAAGGAATAAATATAAGATCGCAAAAACAATACATATTATACAACACCTGAAGACCACAAAACAATACACATGGATCAATTCGTTAATTAATGGTAGGATGGGATTATCAAAGATTAGATTAAATTCGTTGATAATTAATGAGAGAATGAGATTAGTACAGATGGGAATAAATTCGCTAGTAATTAATGAGAGAATGGAATTAGTAAAGATAGGATAAACTCGTTATTAGTGGAAGTCAATGGATTCTTTCAAAGGAATCAACATAAGGATGAACCTGCCGACCACGGAAACAAAACATATGGATCAATCAAATACAAAATGTTGGACGATTTATTGTTTCCTAGAAAAGAATTTACAGAGCACTTCATGATAATATAATTAAATATCGGTTGGCAATAGACAAACCGAATCCAAAACAAATAAAGTGTCTCAATGTCCGGTTCGGTTTATCTTGGCAGAACGGATATTTAAGATTTAGTGTCTTTGCGTCCTAAACTTTGGTTATATCAATCGAGAGGTCGCTGATTATTTAATAATTACGTCGCAATTTAGCACTAGAACTGTTTCAAAGATATCAAGTAAAATTATGTGTTGAGGGATGTAAAGTACATACTTAACATGAAAAAGTTATCTCTTAGTTTTGAACGTCTTCTCTAACTGAAAAAAAGAGTATTTTCTCGGAAAATTTTTTTTCAGCTAAATGAATGCTTTGTTATTTTTAACTTACTAACCAGTATGTAGCTAGCATTGGGACTCCCAAGCATTCAGTCTTACGCAGTCAGTTACGCAGAGCAGACCAAAGTCGTGTCGCGCAAAGGATTAGTAAAAAAAAAAAAAAACTCTGAAAGCTTTGAGATTTAAATTACGCCCAAAAGGGAATTTGTTTTAGCGTTTTGTATGTTACCTTTATTTATTAAATATTATGCTCTGCCCCTTAAACCATAAAATTCAATTCAAAAGCAATATCACAAAATAATTTGCAAAGAGCATATCTAGAATTTCCCATACACAGTCTCGCGCTGGAGATGAATTTTTCCTTTTTTCGTACAGTGCTGCCATTGCTCGCTTTGAAATCCTTGAGTTTGTTAATCAAAAATTCGTTAAAGCTTTGCAGAATATGAAATCGATAATAAAACAAATTCCAAATTTGAAATTTGGGCTTTCAGATGCCCATATTCGCAGGAGGATTACGTTATTCAAAATTCGATGGCTCTAAGTACCGTCGTTTTATCACAACGCCAGAAACATGCATACGAAAATGCACATTCTTCTTTATTTAATTTCTTTAAATATAATACAGGGCTGCAATATTTGGTGGCAACAATATGAACGTGAACCGACATTTAAAGTTTTCAGTGCCCTTTGGGCTAAACAAGATGAAATGTTTCAGATTTTGTTTTTCTCTCCGTGCAGTGTTGCATTGCTCGCTTTGAAATCGTTGACTTTGTTAATGAAAAATTCGCTGAAGTTTTACAAAATAGGAAATAGATAATAAAACAAATTCCATATTTGTGCTTCCAGATGCCCATGTTCGAGTGGAGGACTACGTTATTCATAATTCGATGTGTCTAGGTGCCGTTTTATTTCACAAAGCGAGAAACATCCACATATTCATGGAGATTCTGCATTATTAAATTTTTCTTTAAGCATAGTGCAAAACTCTTACTATTTGGTGACAACAATTTGAAAACTATGTAAGGCATTTTCCCCGCCTTCTTCGCTTGCCTTCGTGGTTTAGTGGTCAGCACGCTCGACGCGACGTCTGTGGTTCTGTTCCCGGCGAAGGTGTTTGCTCATTTTTCATATCTTCGTCTTCCACCTAATGTCTCTACACTGGCGACAGAACTGAAAGAGTGGTGGAAGATGATTGTCCATTACCGGTATTTGGCGACTGGGTCCCCAAAACCACAGTTGCCCTTTAAAAACTGGGGGTATATAAGGTATTTCTCCTGCCTTCTTTGCATACCTTCGTGGTGTAGTGGTCAGCACGCTCGACGCGTAACCGAGAGGTCTGTGGTTCTATTCCCGGCGAAGACGTTGCTCATTTTTCAATATCTCCTGCTTCCAAATAACCTAATGATTTACAACTGAAACGCAGCTTATAGTGAACCAACGCAAAATGTCAAAACGAAATTAATAGCCCTTCTGTGAAAATTGCACCTTTGGGCTAAAAATTAATTCAAACTACAAGAAAAATTATGTTTGTCCATTACGTTCAGTAAAGATTTATTCAATATTCGGAAAACAATATCAGAAAATCAGGATTTCGTTTATTTTAGTAACAGTCTTTAATCTTAAATATAAAGACCAAATGCGATGAGGAAATTGAGACAATTAAATTTAGGCAGACAAAAGTGTCGCTTATTTTATTCGCTGAAGTATTATACACTCACGTTTGTGAAAATTGCAACACCATGAAGGACTTACGCGAGTGAGCTGAAATTTTCAGGAAATGCAAAGTAGCGCATGATATGCAAATGATTAGAATTGCAAGTCCGTAGCGCATGCATATGCTGAGCAGCGCCCTCTGAACGGCTGATGGATCCGAATAAATAGACGGCTGTAGCGAGGCGTGTATGGTTATCGGTGGTTATCTGCTAGTGGTAAACGTTAACTCAATCTGTACTTATGCCTCGTCGACGAAAGAGAGCGAGATTTGAACAACTTACAGAGTTTGAACGAGGGAGAATCATCGGCCTTCGTGAAGCTGGATTGTCGTATCGTGCAGTAGCCTCTCGTGTGCAGCGTAACAGCAGCACAGTGATGCGCGTTTGGAAGCAGTGGACGGACGAGTGTCGGACAACTCGGAAATCCGGGAGTGGACCCCGAAATGTGACGTCAGCTCGCGATGATAGACACCTGGTCCGCATGGCGCGGACGGACCGTACAGCTTCCTCTAGACAATTGGCAGCACTGTGGTCAATAGCTACAGGTGTTTCATTGTGTGCTTCATCAATTCGTAGACGTCTGCTGCAGTGTGGACTGCGCGCACGGACTCCTTTATACAGGATCCCCCTAACGCACGACCATCGCCGCCTGCGGCTACAATGGGCCAATCAGCATAGAGACTGGCGTGCTGATTGGCAGCATGTCGTGTTTTCTGACGAATCCCGCTTTAATTTGTGGTACCATGATGGCCGCATTCGTGTCAGACGCTATGCCGGTGAACGCCACCTTCCGGAGTGCATTATCGAACGCCACAGTGGACGAACACCCGGAGTTATGGTCTGGGGCGCCATAGCATATCATAGACGATCTCAATTGCTACGAATTGTGGGCAATCTGAACAGCAACCGGTATATCCGTGAAGTTCTACAGCCCGAAGCTGTTCCCTTCCTTCAAAGCTTGCCAGGCGCTGTATTTCAACAGGACAATGCCCGCCCTCATACTGCTCGGATTGTTAAATCCTTCTTTGCAGCGCAGCAGGTACAGCTTCTTCCTTGGCCTGCGTGTTCCCCGGATATGTCGCCAATTGAACATGTGTGGGATGTCATTGGTCGGCGTCTTGCTCGTGATCCTCGTCCTGTTGCGTCTGCAGACGAACTTTGGGTACGCGTACAAACGATATGGAATGCTCTTCCTCAGTCAGACATTCAAACTTTGTTTGACTCCATGCCACGTCGTGTAGCGGCACTTATTGCGGCGCGTGGTGGCCACACAAAATACTGATTCTGATCTCTTGTTCTTGTTTGTTTGCTTTGAACATTTAATCATTTATTTGTACCACTACCACTCAACTGTGTATTAAATTGCATTCAATTATGACGATTCCTTTTTGGTGTTGCAATTTTCACAAACGTGAGTGTACAATACATTTCTTCCTTTTGAACACGATAAAAGATTGCAAAGTGATTTCATAACTGAAAGGAAATGTCACAGAACGTGCTTTATGCAACATTCACTCCCATCCAATCTAAAAACATATTTAAAAAAAAATGTAGCGTTTGTAGAAAAATGTTCATTTTCTTTATTTTGGTGAAACAAAAGTCTTATTTTTAAAGATAACAACAGAAGAAGAAAATGCCAGAAAATTGAGAAAATTTATAAGAAAAATGCATCTATCTGTAAACAAACTATTTCCTGTTCGAAATTGTTCTCTTCTGCGTTCCATTTTTAATTGTTAAGACTTCAGCAGTGAGGATCTACGGGACGCAAATCTTTGTGTTGCTTAGACGAACCCCTATCAACCTAAATATGCAAATGAACTTCCTGTTTTAAAAGTTCGGAGAGCTACTACCCTATATTGAGAATACGATATGAGGGAGTAATACATCTTGCTGGCAAATCGCCAAGGGACTTTATATGGATAAACACCGTTCCGAGATTTAGTCTTGATGCAGGAAGTGGTATAATAAGGGAGCGGCGTAAAACTATGAGCTGATATTTCTGCAAGACGAGATAGAAGGAAGGGAAATATTTCAGGGTTGAACGGAAATGAAGCTTCTTGACAGTGGTCTTACATCGTCTGATATTCCATGAGTGGAACTCCTTTCAGATTATTTTACAAAGCATCAGAGGTGCTATTTTTCCAGAATGAATTAAAGAAATGAGGTAGAATTGCTTTTACATGGAATTTAAAAGAAAAACAGAATTAAATTTAGATACAGACAAGAATATTTTTTAACCAAATCTGAAGCAAATTTTCTCTCTTTTTTTAAACTGCTCTTGATATAGGTATTTCTTTCATTTTTTGAAAAGAAAAAATGCTAAAAATCCTTACTTTACAAATAATATATATGGCCGTTCCTGTATTACACAATAAGCTTGTAGTCTTAAATTAACGAAAACAGAAGTAGTCGCTGTCATGAATATTTAGGCTTTGTAAAATTTAGATGGCGTCCGACTTGAACTATAGTCTATTAGTTTGAAGTAGGCATTTCAAAACCATTTCTTTCCCCCAAACCATGACGCATAACCAAGGCAACTACTACTGCGCTGAAAAAGATTGAATCCTCAAATCTGCTAAAATGTCCTTAGAGACATTAGCTTATTTTAATGCTGGAGTCATAAAAAATGATCAATGTCCTCCTAGAGACTCGAACCTCGGAACTCTCGAATACCGAGTGTGCTGACCATTACACCACGAAGGCATGTTAAGAAGGCGGGACCTTATAACTTCTGAGAAGTGATACTGACACATGTTACGATCGTAATTAAGAACAGGGTCACTACGAACTTGAAATGCCTTTTGTAAAGTAACAGCCTATAGTTGGGTTATTTAATGATTATTATAAATTATGAACCGCTTACATAAGGTTTTGTACTGCTAGGAGCTTCCGATTTCTTATTAGAAATATCTGATATGGATACCACATGATTCTTTGTATGCATATTAAATTGTATACATATGCATACATATATATATATATATATATATATGATATAA
>KK121748.1:907363-920089 GCA_000611955.2 Stegodyphus mimosarum | reverse complement strand
ATATACCAATATACCATGGAGATGCTTTTCATAAATATAAAACATTCCCATCTCGTCTATCTAGACATGAAAAATGCAAGTTGAATTCCACTGATTCGCTAAGTAAAATAGATGTTGGCCAGCTGCAACCGAGGAGTATTAAAGCCGCTAAACACATGTATTTCGGTATGTAATGTGGGCACAAATCAGTTGCTCTAAAATGTCCTCCACAAAGAATACCTCCCTTTTCGTATAGCGTGTAATAAATAAAAAAATGGATGTCACCTCTATCTTTTGGTCACCATACGTCAATCATTAAGTAACAACGTATCTTCCTTCTTAAGCAAAAACAATGGAATCCAATGAGTTGCATCAATACTTTTATACGCATTTCTACTTCTACGAAATAAAGGCATCTTGTAGTAAAGAAACGATTTATTAGTAAAATGTTTAGATAGAAGTATGTATCACTAAGAATTTATAGAAATTCTGCAAAGGAGATTGATTTACAGAATATATTTAAATCGCTTTTAAGAAATTGCAGTATTCTACGTATATATCTATCTAGCCATGAAAGTAATGAATTGAAAATCTTCTTAAGAGAGCATTTGAAACATGAAGCTACATATTTCTGCTTTTTAATAAATAAATAAATTAAAAAATGCAACGAACTTTTTTAAAACATTTATAAGTATGTATAACACAAAATTTCAAGCGCTTGCAATGGGATTAAAGCAAGTGAAGTCAAAATGCAAATGGCGAAGATTCGACAGTTAATTGAACATCAGCCACTGCTGTAAAATTTTTGCGAAAAATTTAAACACAAATTTTAAAATCCGGGAAGTTTCATAATAGATCAGTATAGTATTATTATAGTAATAACTTCATTAATGGCATAATTTATAGTAATCATTAACAACACTGTCTGTGACACAGTTCACTGCTTCAAAGTCGAGCCCCCATCAGTCTAGTTAGGAATGTTTAAATCAATGTTGCTTCTTCCAAGAAGTAAAAATATTAGCTATAAAAATATCTATTAAGAACGTTTTATACGCACATTTAATATTTTACTTACACGTTATTTCTTATAAGAATAATTAGATAAATAATTAGGCAGAATATAAAACTCACCATTTTAAAGGAAATCTTCAAAAACATGAAAGACTTACCTGAAAAGAGAAAACAAATGAGTAAATTTAGGGAGAAAAGTACTGAGGAATAAGTGAAAGCAAACTTATAAAATGATATACATTTTCAATAATTTTCCAAAGAACAGAAATACAAGTACCAATTTTATTTTATCGCAATATATTATGAATATTACTTGTAGTCAAAATTATATAATTCGGATACATATGGCGTTTCTTTTGCACATTGAAATAAGCATAACTGGAATTTTTAAAAATTTTATCTGACATTTGTGTAAATGTTTTGTATAGTGTTTCGGTTAAAATGAATTTTAGGGAATAATATATAAAAAACATAATTAATTGACAATTAAACACTTAGCACATAATATCACACGCAAATTTAATTCATTTCATTTATAAATGTATGTTTATAAAAATATCTTTCTTTTCTTCCTGAATGGATATATGTCTATACTATTCCAATTAAGTACCCTGACTTTTTTTTTCATTTTTTTCCAGACAAAATCAACTATTAATCTCGAAATGGAATTTTGCGTCGAATCATTATAAACGCTGCATTTCATTTGTGATCGAGTCTGTTGCCTTTCGGTACAGTGTTATCTGTCAGATTAAGTATGTCTGCCTTGAAATAGCAAACTAAGCCCTTTGAAAGCAATAGATGTAGTTCTAAGAATATTCGTTTTTTACTTTTGAAATAGTTTGATTTAGATTATAAAAAGGCATTTAGTTCCTATCTATCCAAATAAAATATTCAGTATTTTCAAAAAAGGGCTTTGAACATTTTTTTATTATTTATTTCATATTTTGTAAAAAACTTAATATGAACTTTTGTTTAAGAAACTCAATAATATTAAAGAGAGCAGTGGCAACACTGTAGGGAACAAAACATATTTATCTCTAGCCGAAGAGAGTGTCTTTTGCAAAATTCTCAAGATACGCTGTTTCAAAATATTTTATATGTTAGTAAAGGTCATTAAAGAATTGTCTGTTTTTAAATTAGATATTGTTACTAAATTTCCATATTTTATTTCGCTTTTTAGTATAGAGTTTTATAAACGATTTATCGGATTTAAAATACTGTATTTCAAGTTCATAGATCAGGTTTAAAATTCGCGTGACTACCTCAACAAGAAATTGCCACACCGCTGGATATGGCGACGCATAGAAATAGATTTAACACTTTTCTTATAGCCACCTTGATCTCCATACACCGTAGCTCTATGTTTCGTTAGGGTATGTTAAAGACTGTGTTTACATGCCGCAACTGATGGACATTTTGGTAGGGCTGATGAATCTGGCTGTATTATCAATACATAAAGGATCATTATTAGAGCAGGAGTGTACCGAACTCGAATACCACATAAACGTGTGATGTGTGGTCAGAAAAAGCTACATAAAAATTTACGATGACCTTGAAGAAAACCTTGGGTTATAAATGCATCATCAATGCAAGGATGGCCGTTAGTAGAGCAAGTGTGAACCATGTTCTAATACCGCATAACCGTGTGATTTGTGAGTAGAAAAAACCATTTAGAAAATTTATGATGATATGAAGGAAATCTTGGGCAGCCCAGGTGGGAACCGAGCTAGAATTCCACATAGACCTGTGATATGTGACCAGAAAAAGCCACATAAAAATATATGATGAAGAAGAAAACATTATGCTATAAATGCATTAGCAATACATTTCAGTGCATTTGTGGTCATTAGTAGTGCAGTTGTGAACTGGATTTGAATACTTGTGCATTGTATGATATATGTTGTGTGTTGCCATTTTTTGAAATACAGTGTTTTAAACTCGATGAATCATTTACAGTCAATCTGTGTTTTTGTTTAAGGTTGTAAAAATTATTTTGTTGTTTAAATAACAGAACTGTTTAGTGATCTCAGTAATTTTTGGAGCCAGGTTTTAACGCCAACCACTTAACCTTGAACTATTATCATTTACTATTATTTATTCGGAATTACCACCATTTGCTACGATATCCTTAAAACAAGATATGTCACATGATATCGAAATGCAGTTAAAACATTTATTGTTATAATGTCGTGGTAAACTATAAGGAATGAGTATTAAAATATCTACCATAAGTGTTAAAATATACAACTTAATATATTTATATCCCTATGCGAGATCAAGCACTAACGTGTCTTCTACTTTCATTTAACAAAAACAAATTTTTTATTTTTTACAAAAAGATAAAATTGCATTGTATAATGCATTTAACAAACATCCAATCTAACCTCTACTAACACAAGTTTAAGCTTTTCAAAAGAACTAAACGGTCTCCGAGAAATAAATTGAAAAAATAAGGACATCAGTGAAGTAGGCATTTCTTTTGGTCCCTGAAGGCACTCTAAAAGCTTCTGCCGTGATGCGTATTACTTATTTGTGCTACATTTGTTTCTTCACGTAAAGCGTTTGTCCTTTAAAATAGTCGAAATAAAAAAGTATATTTTTGCTACTCCTTTTCCAGAAGCTGCTTCTTTTTTACTTTGACGAAAATTTTAATACTGTGTTGTCATTTGCACGTTACTGACGCTAAAGTAAAGAAAGGTTCCCACTTGCATGCTAATGGCCTGCAGTGTTGTTTGAAGCTCAACACTGCAGTGTATATATGCGAAAAAAGTGAAGAAAGAATTTCAAGGTGTCCTTAAAGCTTCATACTCTTTTCTGTTTACATATGCGTGATTCCAAGCACTTTCTTGGTTTGTGACGATTGTGATAAAGTACTTTTGTTTCTAATAAATGTACCAATATCACGCACGTAGCATTTACGTGAATTTTGCCCCGTAAATAGCTTATTTGCTGAGTTCAAGCAACATCCATTAAAGTATACTTTGCTATTTTCCTTTATAGTCAAGCCCGAATTAGCATCTAAAATTGCCCTTTCAGAGTAATACTGTGGATTGATTGTGAGGGAATCTTATCCAAATATTGCATTAACTAGCATAACATACAAGCGAATATTTTAAAAAGTGCATGGATCACATCTCAGTCAATTCGGTCAAGCAAGGTCAAAACATGAGAAGATTATGTTTAAAAAATCTGATGTGGACACCACATCACTTCCATGTATGGTGTATTAAATTATGCATTGCATTTAAATTCAATTCTCCGAATTTCACTAGAGATGCATTTTTCATTCAATCAGTTCAGTTCTCGCTTCGCGGCAAGGAAAAAATACATAAAAATCTCAATACAACTTCATTAAAATTCGTAAAATACAGAGAAACTTAAAACACCAAACCGAGATACAAACCGTTAATAAACAATTTTTGCAACTAAAATTACAGTTTAAATTAATTAAAATTAGGCAGAAAGACAGATTAGGCACAGAACTTTGGTCCCCAGCCGGCAAAAAGACATTGAAGTTGATGCAGAAACTTACCTCACTTACAAATGCCGGCGTGGTTAAGCGGAACTCAGCGGAACTTAAACAACTTTTAAATTGTTGATAATTCTACAACTATTGCATGCAAATTAAATGAAGACGTAAAAACGTTAACCTGAACATGAAAACAATGTCACTTTTAAATTCAGTCATTTTTAAAGCAAAGAAGGCATAATTTACCTACATAAAAGAACAAAAAAACTTAGCTTACCGAGCCAGTAACAGAATAGGTTATATTTATACACTTTTGGTGTATAAATATCAACCACAAAGGGATGTGCACATCAACGTATTATGACATTACCATATACACAATTTCAAAGTTCTGAGTTATGGGAGATACATACATACGTAAGTACAGAACTCACGAAAAAAATCTCTTCTGAATCCGTTTTAAATCCGTTTGAGAATCCGTTTTGGGAAAGATAATCCTTTATTCCGTCCGTGCGTACAAGATGTAACACAGAAACATTGTTCAAATGGAATCGAGAGTGGTCAAAATGGATAATTTCGTTGAAATACGATACCCGATATTTTTCGCGATTGCAGTACTCCCTTTAGTTCGTATAAGGAAGTAATAATATTTATCCGAAAACTGATTAAATTGGACCGCTGGCAAAAGATACCCTTTATATATTTGCCAGAACTTTTATGCAAATCTGTAACTCTTCACTCGAATAAAAACGTTCACAAAGTTACTGCATAATTATGCAAATCAGTTTTTAACTTAAAGAACCGTCATAAAGCGCATCGGTTACCATGAGCCAGAACATTTCTATGCAAGTAGGATTTAGGTTTGCTATTCTGATTAACCAGTGAATTGCCAAATGCTTTTAATTAAATTTTGTCAGAGATGTGTAATGCTGTTACATCATAAAGGCGTCAAAAGAATCAATTGTTGTTAAAACATACTGAGTTCACCTTTGTGCCGCAGACGCTTTGTGATGATTCCTGTTTTGGCGAACAGTTACTAACTTGTATAAATGTGCTAACGCCTTCATGACGAGGTGCCGGTTAAAAATCATTGTGGTTAAATATTACAGACAGCTTAGTAGATAAGAGCAACGGATAAGAGCGAGCGGAATGAATGTCCTGGATTTCAGTCTTAGATAAAATCGAGGCCATTACAGTAGCATTTAACTAAATAAGGCGTGATATATTTGGAGAATCCCCCTATCATGTCGCTGGCTTGGATGGGATATTTCTGCCTCAAAGAGGACAAGGAGTGATGACACAGAAGTAGGAATATTGATTTTTTCAACTAAGAAAAACCATATTATTTGAATATGTCTTGTTAAAGTCCCAATTACATAGGCAGAGGAGGTTCTAAATGCATGGTCACACAGTTTTTTTCTTTACAATCTAAATCAATAATATTCAATTTTGGCACACAAGATACATAAAACATGGAGTTTAAAGTGGCTTTTATGAAATTAAGATAAATTTGGAATTTCTGAATGTTTTATTTATAGATATTTTATCCAAAATCAGCTCAATAAAACAAGGTATGTATCATCTGCCTGTATCTTCCGTTCTGCTTGACCAAATGACGAAGTTTTTAATATTTATGCATAATTTAAATCGTAGAATTGAAATATTGAAAAAGAATTGGCATGTCATGTCAGAAAAGGTCCAAGTTTGTGTCAAATTACCTATATTAGAACAATGCTATATATAAATCTAATAGATATCCTATGTCGCGCTTTTGAAAAACGTAGTTTGAATTTTGTCAATCGGTTCCGTAAAACAGTACATATAGAACTATCGCCCCCATTTTTTGTTTTAGTCCAAAGGGGATTTGTCCCTGGAAGATTGTTTTCGTGTTGCGATTTTGCATCGAATCACTCTGAATGTCCGTTTCACTTTTCAGTTTGTTGCCACCAAGTATTATCTCCCTGTATTATATTTGAATAAATTAAATAATGAAGAATCTGCATAAATGTATGTTTCTCGCATTGTGATAAAGCAACGTTACCTAGAGCCGTCAAATTTTGAATGACGTAATCCTACTGCGAATATAGGCATCTGGAAGCCCAAATTTGAAATTAGGAATTTGGTTTATAATCGATTTCATATTTTGTAAAACTTTAACGAATTTTTGATTAACAAATTCAAGGATTTCAAAGCGAAGAATGGCATCCTTGTACGAAAAGAAAAAAAAAAACATTTTTATCTTCAACGCGTGAGGCTGTGTATCAGAAATTTTAAAGATATGCTCAATTTAAAATTATTTTGCAATATTTGCTCTTGAACTGAATTTTATGGTTTATGTGCGAAGAACATGAAATTTAGTAAATAAAGGTAAACCACAAAATGTTAAAAAAACGCCCCCTTGGACGTAATTTAAAATCTGAAACCTTTCTTTTTTTTTTTTTTTTTTTTTTTTTTTGTTTTTTTGCTCAGTTTACTATATTCAATAACTTTGTTTCAAAAGGTGAATGAAGAACATTCTATCTTTTAATATTTGATGGGGATATTTACATATTCATTTACGAATACAAAGAATAAATGCTCCAACATGTAAAGTAATATTAGATGTTTATTGATGTTAAATTGTGGTATTATTCGGCGCTTTTCGTGTTATTCCATTCCTTACTAATTGCTGCAACTAAAGCTAAATGCAAGAGCATTTATTGAGAGTCCTTGAACTTTATTGATAATAACTGTTTTGATTTCGTTAAGAATAACTGAACGCGATTCTGGTTACAATCATTACAAGATCACGGAAAACATGATCTTCCGGAGCTTTGGCAGCCCATTGCCTGAAGCACTAAAATATTCGAAAACTTTCTTGACAACATCTTTCACGAACACGTGACGCATTTGCAATCAAGCAAATAAAAGAGGGGAAAACAAAATTCCCACGGGCATTAACTGAAATTAATTACAGCGCTTTTGACACAGCTTGTAGAACGATTTATCTATTGGTTGTGGCCTGACGTATTGCTTAGTGAACGTCTGGCCCAGGAACGAACCGTAAATAACAACTTTCCGAATCAGGTGTTGAACGATTTATGATGAAGCAACTGCATATGCGCGTTCTGCCTGGAACATTTTGTATTATTATGATTGGTGTTTGCGGGTTCTTTTTTCTGTAAAAGGGCTATAAATTAAGTGAGATGCTAATGAATCGGAAGTATTAGTGCTCTAAAACCCCTGTGTTTAGTGTTGAAGACCAAATCAATATTAGTTAGTTTCGTGAAATGTAGTTAATGGAGTTAAATTGGTGCTTTTATTTTATTTCCTGTGCGCAATAACTCAAAATATCGACTTTTTTTCCAAGAGAAAATTGAATTTAACTTTCAAGCAAATGGATTGGCTATTTTTATACCAGCAAAGTGCATTCACTTGAGTTTCGCTTGGCTGAAATTATCTTGTTTTAAAAGAAGTATAATGGAACTATTAGGATTAAATATTTGTTAAATGGAATAATTAACTTTCATCCATCATCAATTTAGGTGTCTATTTAAAATGCATTCATCATCAATTTAGGTAACCGATCTCGTTCGAAGGGCTTTTTTCAAAATGTTTGTTATATTTCTGAATTTATGAGATTTTGCATTGAATCGCATTTACACTTAAAAATAATAACTACAAGACTGATAAAAAAATCTGAAGGCTTTCAGATTTTACATTACGCCCAAAGGTGAGTTTATTTAACGTTTCCTGGGTCACCTTTATTTATTAAATATCATATTCTTTGCACTTCAGCCACAGAATTCAATTCAAAGGTTAACATCGCAAAACAATTTTTAAATCAGCATATCATTAGAACTTCCGATACACAGTCTCGCGCGATGATGATAATGTTTTTTTCGTACAGTATTGTCATTGCTCGCTTTGAAATCGTTTAAGCAGAAAGTCGTTAAAATGTTACAAAATACGAAATCGATAATACAACTAATTCCGATAATACAACTATGCCCATATTCGAAGGGGGATTACGTTATTCAAAATTGGATGGCTCTAGGAACCGTTGTTATATCACAATGCGAGAAACATACATACTTGTATGAAGATTCTTAATTATTTAATTCCTCTAAATGTAACACAGGGCGATAATATTTGGTGGCAACAGTTTGAAAAGTGATACGGACGTTGACAATGAATCGACGCAAAAAGCCAAAACGAAATTAATAGCCCTTCTGAGCTAACGCTCCTTTGAGCTAAAATTTAATTCTTTTTGAGTAATTTATACAAAAGACTGAAATTTTTAAAGCGAAATTAACAAAAACATCAACCATAAACTGGCAAGAAAATAAAGATAATAAAAACATACTTTTGATTTTGAGGTTATATATACTAATCACAAGCATACATTGAAGTAAGATAATTGAAAAATACAGATTCACTAGTAATGTATGACTAGATATATTAGTCAACACTCAAAAATTTAAAAAATACATACTCTGTTAAAGGAAAAATAACATAATTTATATTCTAAAAACCTAATTTTTTACTTTCATTTTACCTCATGTATAATAATGTACAAACTCTGTGAGCAAAATTTCGAGTCATTCTCTAAGGAACATTTGAAGTTATCATGGGCGCTGTGAACATAAATGATTCAAAAAAAGAATTAATCAAAAATCGCAAATAAAGTTTTCATATTACATAATATATATACACAACTATTCACCCTGTCAAATGAAAAATGAGAAAATGCATATTAAAAATATTTCCTTTAATTTTCTTTTCAAACTCTGACTTTTGGAGTGAAAGACAATAACTTCGGGTTTGCAGTCAAACTAATATGTCTTCACTTCTTATCATCATAAAAAGTAACATAGTTATCTTTGATAACTAAGAATGTGGCCCTTAAAAATATTTAAGAAAATTAGATTTTTTAGCCGAATCAAGTTTTGAACGAGGTCTACCTTAAAGACAACAGTCTCAGTTCTCAAACAAATGAACAAATTGTACATAATTGTACATAAAAACAATTGTACGTAGGTGTACCTCTATTTACTTATGACAGTAACTCTTCAAATTAATAAAGAAATCTTCCTTTGACCCCGTTTTGAAACATATGTTATATATATACATGTATATATAATAGATTTTTCACTTTGTTTTCTGCCTTTTTATTCCAATAGCGTCCATTTACATAAATTCACTTTCATTAAAGAAATTTCTTCTGACGCGATTTACCTTCTGGATTAATTTCAATAACGATAATATTTCTTCTATGATTTACTAAATTTTGGTTTGGTTTGATTGGTTTATTTCACTACGACAAACATTGGAAAGCCTAAGGGTAAGGAATGGCCTTACGAACGACTTTTGAAGACACGTGTCACATGGGGAAAACCCCTGAAATGTCCATGATGTCAGCTGGTTTGCCGAGATTCGAACCCCAGATCGAACCAGTGTTTAGCGACTTTAACTCTAATCCTTTTGTAAGCTACTAATTTTTACTTAAGTGATTCTAAAGAGTATAAGACAGGCAAATCGACAACCTTGCATCCGGCGTAGATTTTGTAAATTTAGGCTTAATTTGATTCGTAGATTCGAAATATAAAAAAAAACATTGGCATGTCATTTCAGAAAATGTCCCATTTTGCGTTAAAATACCTATATTAGAACTATGCTATATATAAATCTAATATATAGCCTAAGTCGCTCTTTCGAGACATGAAAAAAGCAATTTGAATTTCGTCAATCGGCCCATAGAACTCCCCCCTTTTTTTTTCTTTTTCGCGAAGTGATATTACCATATTGCACCCTACTATGTTTGGTGTGATGCGTTGAGGCCATGAGCCAGAAGGACATTCGTATATTACATTACCATGTTATATCCTAGATATCATAAAAATGTATTAAACAAAAGAAAATATATTGTGTTAAACAAAAGAAAATATATTGTGTTAAACAAAAGAAAATATATTGTGTTAAACAAAAGAAAATATATTGTGTTAAACAAAAGAAAGTGAATTGCGGTAAACAAAAGGAAGTGCGTAGATCTTTATTACTAGTTCATATTTCTATTTTTATTTATTTCTTCAGTTAGTAAAATATTATCGTAAAATCTAACAAACTTTAAATGAGAATCACATTCTTTAGAATTAAGTTCTAACATGCATTTCAGTCATTCGCCTATCTAAAGAAAAAAAATGTGAAGGCAAGAATTTAAACGAACTTCACACACATTTGAAAAAAGACTGAGTGTGAGTTCGAATTCGAAATTCAACTGCTGTTTTTAAAATAAATTTTCTTATTATTACTCTCAGTCTTAACGTGCAAAGGAAAACGAAATAAAAATTATTTCTTAAAACTCCTATTTTTCTTTGTCATTAGTTTCCCTCATAATTATTTTTATTATTCTTGAAAGAACAACCAAAGAGAGCTATCTGATCACTCGTGAAGTTTGACGTAGATATGACAAGTTTATCTTGAGACCTGAGGCTCTTCTTTAAAAATAGAGAGAGGGAAGTTTTTGATTCGATATCAACAGGAAAGAGTATGTATCATATATTTTAGGAAACTTCAGGAAGTAAAAATTTTGCGATAACAACTGAAGTACTAAATTATGCAGCTACAGCTACTTTGCATTTGAGTGAAACATTTCGAAAACAGGTATTCCGTTTAAGGGCATTTTAATGAATTATGAAACAAAATACTATCATTATTAAATAAAAACTGCATTTAAATGGGTTTACCCATATAGATACTGATAGGTTCAAAGAAATTTATATGTACGGGAATAAAATAAATTAATTAAAGTATAGTAATAAATTATGATAAAAACCTTTTTAGGTTTCACGTCATTCCTAATAAATAAATGTAATGAATTTTATGTTACATGTCTTCCTAAATTTAATATATTTTCATTGAAGTAATTCCTTAAAGATTAAAATTATATTTTTGACATTTAGAAAAAAATCGAAATATTGTAATCTTTTATATAATTAAATATTATGAAGCATTTTTAACTTCGATTTAATACATTTTGTTTCAAATAAAAGAAATAACACATTGACGGAAAGCAATTTGTTGTAATTAAAATAAAGGAGATCGTTTTTTTTTATAACAGTTTAGCTTTATACCATTGAGATTTATACTCGACTGCAGGAAAGCCATTCATAAAAAATGAAAGATTTAATCTTTTGTTTATAAAGCTTTACATTTACCTTTGTTCTTCAAATTATTAACAGTATAGGGAAATTTTAATTAACATTATCATTTATTATTATTTCATCTTACTTGGTGAGTTTGGTATTTGACTTTACGCTGCAGAAGAAATGAAATAAATCAACTTTCTTTCTTGAAATGAAGATAGTGCAAACATTTTTAACAATGAAATTGTTAAACTGTTAATACAACACATATACCGGTTAATATTTTGAAATTATTTTAAGTGACCTCTGAAGACACATGCTGTTTTGATGTGAAAATAACCGGAAAAATTACCGCACATTCCTTTTCTTAATTTATCTAACACTAAAACTGAAACAAGGATCAGCTTATCTAGTGAAAGATTAGAAAAAAGAGGAAAAGAAAGAAGGTTTATTTCTAGACACTAGACAAAAATGTCTGAATAAAAACAAGTAAGTAACAAGCGTCAAAAAGGAAATTAAGAGTTAAGAGCAAGAGCAATTAACATTACTTATTTCAACATATCTCAGACTTCGCGAACTATACTCGGTCCCTACGCACTTTTACAAGCAATTTTTACTTCCTTGTACGAAGTAAAGGAAATATTGTAATGCGAAAAATTTCGGATATCATATTTCAACGACAATATCAATTTTGACCGTTATCGAATTATTTGAGCGAAGTTTTTGAACGAGATCTGCACGTGCGGATAGAATACAGGTTTCTTTTACCCAAAACGGACTGTAAAATGGATTTAACTAGGATTAAGAAGAGATTTGATTTCATGACGTCTGTACGTACGTACGTATCAATGTATCTCGCATAACTCAAAAAGGAGTACCTCAGAACGGTGAAATTTTGTACATGGGAACGCTGTAACATGTACTTGTGCACCTGCCTTTTTAGTTGCAATCAGCCGCAGTACGTAATATCAATATGTAAATAAATAAATATAGATATATATATATATATGTAAATGTTTCAAAAGAATATAGTAAAGTTAAATTAAATTTAAATAATTCTCTTGCGCCATTGCTGCAAGGAATGAAATTTGAATTTAACAAAATTTCTATTCGTAAAAAGCAATTAAAGTAAAAAATTAATTA
>KK121748.1:819570-906513 GCA_000611955.2 Stegodyphus mimosarum | reverse complement strand
TATATTTATACCAACTCTTTTACCCGGCTGGGTGAGCTCAGCTTTCTAATATTTATATGTTCGTAAATTGCCCAATTTTTGCTTTAAAAGTGATTGAATTATGTTGTTTTTATATTCTGGTTACGGTTTTTTTTGCCTTTAGTTAATCTGCATGCAATAATTGTAGAAGTATCAACAATTTAAAAGTTGTTTAAGTGCTACTAATCGAAGTTGCCGTTTGTGTGCATTTGAAACTCTTAGTGGAAGAGTTTCCTCCCCGGGGGTCGACGCAGAGAACTCTGTGAAGCTACTGGCTAGGATCTGTACCTAGGCAGTCTCGGCCACGAGGGCATAAAATTCACGAACTTGGTGGTTCCCGATGGTCCTTGGGGTGGGGTTTATCTCCATCTTTAACGGTCCTGGTGGCGTAAGTTCCCGGTAACTAGGGTATCAACAGCCGAATAGAGCCCATGCCATTGAGCGTCCGGTTCACGATGTCCTCTGTATTCTGTGTAAAGCCAGAAGGGAGGGGCTGCCCGTGTAGTACTGGTAGGTAGCATTAATCAACGGCCAGTCAAAGCTCCAAGTTTTCAAACCCACCCCGCCGTGGTCTCTGACCTCTGGGAGGGTGGTCTTAGATGGCCAGTTTAGCGGCGAGAATAGAGAGTTCGAATTTAAATGTCTGAGGTTCTCTAAGATGTGGGACTTCGGGTCTCGGCAGCTTGTATGACCATCCTTTGGATGGCTTCTGACTGATTTAATGTCAGTCCTTGTAGTGTCATTAAGTTCACGGAGCAGTACAAAAAGCAGTTAGTGGGAGAGTGAGTTAGTTGCGTTTCTGCACCAACTCCAGTGTCTTTTTGCCAAATGAAACCAGAGGTAAACTTTTAGTTTTGTGCACCGAAAAATCTGTTTTACTGTCCTCGGGGCGAAATGTTCGCTTTTGCGCAGAAATTCTAATTTTAGATGTACAAATTCTTTTTTAACTCTATTTGTTGTTTTATGTTTTGATGATTTATGTTGTTTATGTATTTGGTGTATTTTTGCCTTGCCGCGAAGTGAGAACTGAAACTGATTTAATGAGAAACAGATCTTTAATGAAATTGTAGGAAATAAGTTTAACTGAAAAACGTGTATAATTTAATACGTCTTACAAGGAAGTTATGTGGTGTCCGCTTCAGATTTTTATAAATGTAAGCACCATTCATAAAACAGGGAAGTAGCAATAATAGAAAAAAAGATTATCACACGCTACCTAAAATGTAACACAATTGCATGGCAGTAAAAATATAAATGCTTTTTGCATCAGATTGCAGGAAAGACCCTTTCTTTTTCAAGGAGGACAGGTCAGAAGTCCGTCTCTACGTATTACCGTATAAGATAAACAGTTACATGTATACCACCCGTAATGTATCTCAGAGTCTTAATATCTAATTTTTGAATCAGTCCCAATAAAACTGACAAGTAGTAATAAATAGTAATGATTATTAAATTGTCTCAGCTTTTCCCCATTAAAATTAATGAGTTAAAAGGAAGATTTATGTCAATTTATGCAGCTAATATCCGCTGTTTAGATTTCAGAGATTATGACAGGAAAGTCAACATATATTTGATTGAAGTGCCATATAGTTAAATCAAATATTTTAAACAAATATTTGTTAATAACAACAGCTGATATTTTACTAATAAGCTACATGCAAACTGATAGTCTTCAGCGTAGGTAACAGAAATTTTTCCGAGGGAAAGAAATTTGTTTACAGAAGTTTCGAGTTGAGAACGTATTGGATATTTGTTTTATTAGTTCGTGAGTTATTCCCAAAATCTGTAACAATCTCGAATTTTCTATTGAAAGAATAAGGAGTAGGTTCTATGTACTACATTGAAATAAGAGAATTCTGAAAAGATTTCACCATATCAGACCTATAAAATGATCAGGTAAACAAAAGATTGTTTATGTTTGTCACAATGCAATTGCCTTTAGGCTTTTGATCTGAAAGCAGATCTTCTCTCTATACGTTTGGAGTCATTTTGTTCCTTAAACAGATAATTTCCTCTAAAATATCTGATTGTGACAGCATTTAAAAATTCTGAAAAGCATATTAAAAAGAATGAATGAGTATGCTGAGAGTTAATTTCTACAAAAGCATTTAGAAGTATTATGAACATATCAAGAGACATATGTTCTTACAAGAAGCAACGAACGCTGGAGGCTGAAAAGGAGCAGAATTGTTTTTCTCAAATAACCAACTTTTACGGATACAAACGTATTGTATACTTTCCTTGATGTCTAATTTCATGCGCCTTCCTTCTTCTTATGTTTTACTACATAACATTTCATAAAATAATAAAGCCAAAAGGAGCCCTAAGGAGCGGTAGCGTAGAAGAGCTTTTAGTTTCGAAACGGAATTTTGTGTTTCAATTTAAATGCACGTTTTACTTTACAAATTGTCGCCACCAAATATTAGCGCCCAGTATTATAAAGAAATTAAAAAATGAAAAACCTGCATGAATGTATGTATGTTTCTAGCATTGTGCAGATACAACGGTACCTAGAGCCATCAAATTTTGAATAATGTAATCGTCCACACGAACATCGGCACCTGGAAGCCCGAATTTGTTTTATTATCTATTTCATACTTTGTGAAATTTTAACTAATTTTTAATTGACAAACTCAACGATTTCAAAGCGAGTAATGGCAAGCGAGTAAAAACACTGTACTGAAGAAAAACGTATCTCAGGCACGCGACATTGTCCTAAATTCTAAAGATACACTATTGATAAATAATTTGTGATATTGCTGTTGAATTCAATTTTATCTGATTTAAATGCAAAGGACATATTTACTAAGTAAAGATAATACACAAAACGTTAAAAAAAACAACCGTCTGAGAGTAATATGAAATCTGAAAGCTTTCAAATTATATATATAACTCTGCATTGTTTTGTAAGTATTAAAATGTGCCAACCTATTACTATAAAAGCATATTTACTATAAAACCATCACGAAGCATGCGTCCGCATGCTTCGTGAGATAAGCAGTATGTATGCTCCATTTGTCTGCAGTATATATAAACTTAAGAGCAATTTTTAATCTGTGTACAGAAATTGTGAAAAATACACGTTTTATTAATAGAATGGAGTGTTAATATAATATGGTAGCCCACTAGCGGCCAAGGAGTAAAAGCCGTTGAACACTGGTAGTTCAGTCCGGGGTTCTAGCTCGGGCGAACGGGCTGAGTGCATGGCCGTTTTCGTTTATTTTCGCATGTGTGACGTGGATGCGAGCAAGTTTCTCTTAAAAAGACCACCACGTGGCTCCCTCCCTTTCCGCGTAATGCCTAAGGCCGTAGCACGTAATAAGTAAGAAAAAAAGATGATGTATCTGATATATGCTTTATCAAAAATGCTGTATATTAAAAGAAGAAAATTATGATTGTGTACTGCTCAGTAATACTGATTTCCAAAAGTATTTATTTTTCATGAGGGCTTGCATTGTAAGTTGATAGCACAGCATTTTGCTCTGATGTACGAGTGGACTTTATGAATCTGTGGTAGCAGCTAAAGAAAAAATAAAAGCGAGAAAACGAACAGCAAATTCACGTCTTGAAAATGCTTACTTCAATGTTAAAAGGCTTTTGTACTTTTATTTGGAATATGTTAAAAATTGTATTAAATTGTTAAAATAATTTTCAGTCGAGCTTCTTTTCATTTAAAAATAAGAAATCTCATATTAATTTGTCACCATTTCTGAAACCATGTTTATCAAATATTTAACTTTTGATGAAAACCTCACGAGACATAGAAAGAGGGCAACTTTCCATTTCACTTTTATGTAAGCTAGCAATTTTTATTTGTACTAATTTTGTGTAAACATTATTTATGCTTACTTGAATTTTTATTCGAAGAATTATTTTCTTTGTGCCCTTGGGAACAGAAAAAGATGAAGAAGACATATTTTTTTAGGTTAATAAAACACATCTTTCGGCGACTGCCATATTTTTCACAGTTATGTTATTTAAAAATCTGAGCAAACGAACAGAATAAATTATACCATTAGCATATTTGTCGAGAATGAGCATTCTTTTTTCCTATTAAGCGCTTAGTTTTAAAATTTTGTGAAAAATATTAAGCAGCATATTATAACTACTTTTAATTAATAAAATCTCATCTTTAAATCTTAACAGTGAAAGCCGTGAATGCATTGTTTTGAAATGTAAGATGTTTTCTTATAGATAAGGTATTATTTTAAAATTTAATGCTAAACTTTTAATGATGAAATTTCATTTCAAATACTGATTGAGAAATAAAAATGTTGCGGATTTAATTAATTCTGTTGATGAATGAAGTCTTTTGGTTTTACTTCTGTTACAGTGACTTGAATTTTCTAGATGTTTCGAGAACCTTCCTATCCTGGAGTGGCGTAGCTTCCACTCTATCCTTATTAGAGCTGTGTAAAACCCTGTTCCGAGCCCTACCTATCGTGTTCCTATTTTTTATCTCATTTTGAACATGAAGCACTACATCATCCACTGTATTCATCATAACAACATCGCTTTCACCTTGTTGAAGGAGTTTCAATAAAAGTGCAGTAAACTGCATTTTCATTTTCATTTGTGGTAATTTTTATGTCGACCTACGTTTTGCTTACTTCGTTTTCTTTTTATATACTTATTTTTATTTCAATACATAATGGTGCATGCCGTCATGCAATTCTTGCTTGTTACTTTCGAATAAATTCTGCTGAGGTATAGAATGTAGAGACATTAGGTATTTTTTGAAAGCAGGAGACATGAAAAATTAGCAAAGCTCTCGCCGGAACTCGAACAACGGACCTCTTGAATACGCGTTGAGTGTACTGACCACTACACCACCAAGACATGCTAAAAAGTCGAGAAGAATACCTTATAAGAACACTAATGATTCGTCCTTGATGATAAGGTCTGAGAGGCACAGATGCTCGTGTGGCAGTATATAAATATGATCTTTTTAAATTTAACATATATTTGAATATACATATTCTTTGCCTCACTTAGTTTTAAAAGTTGATCAATGGATGTGATAGCCAAGCACTATACTAACACAAAGCTGTAATTAAATGGGGAGTTAAATAGACTAGAAACATTGGCTAAATGATCAGATAAACTAATATATTTTTAATGTTTTTTGTAATGCATTATCTATTTACGCATTCTTTATAATAATTCTTAATCTTTAAGTACAGACGTTCAGTTTTTGTTACGTAAATACAGGAGGGGTCTCTCAGACCGCGCTCTATTTTATGCATTTTAAAAATATTAAATTTTTAAATAATGCACTCTTGTTATTATATAAACATTAATACACTTTGCTTGTTATATTGAATTAAATATTTCTTTTTAGAGCTAAAAAATTAATGGATTAAAATTTAATTTTTAAATTGCATATGAGAAAGTACGAAACGCTTAATCAAATAAATAAAATAAATAATACTTATTTGCAAATGAGTACAAACTAAACTATTTAATAAATTTTCATCTACAGAATCTGGATTATATAAAATAATGCGAAAAAAGGATAATATATAAAGAATATTAAAAAACTGCAGCACATTATTTTAAGCATTTTCAACACAGGTTTTGCAAATTCTCTTGGCACATTCATTACATATCGTAATCTTACAACTGAAATATATATAGGCACTTTTTCTTCTCAATCTAGGGGGACAAAGAGAGCACGTTTTACACTTTTAAAGTATCAGTTACATTTTCTCAGAACAAATTCCGCTGGAAACTGCTAGCCACTCTCTGAATACACATTTTTATATTTCGCTTCACAGTTGGCTTTGAAAGTCTTCATTCCATATGTGGTTTCAATAATTCTGATGATAACTCCATCAAAAAATCAGTTTTTTCTAATTTGGCACTATGTCTTATCAGGCTTTTGAAATCTTCATTCCATATGTGGTTCACTAATTCTGATGATAACTCCATCAAAAAATCAGTTTTTTCTAATTTGCACTATCTCTTATCAGGCTTTTGAAATCTTCATTCCATATGTGGTTCACTAATTCTGATGATAACTCCATCAAAAAATCAGTTTTTTCTAATTTGCACTATCTCTTATCAGGCTTTTGAAATCTTCATTCCATATGTGGTTCACTAATTCTGATGATAACTCCATCATAAAAACCTTTTTTTTTCTAATTTGGCACTATCTCTTATCAGGCTTTTGAAATCTTCATTCCATATGCGGTTCACTAATTCTGATGATGACTCCATCAAAAAATTAGTTTTTTTCTAATTTGGCACTATCTCTTATCAGGCTTTTGAATTCTTCATTACATATGCGGTTCACTAATTCTGATGATAACTCCATCAAAAAATCAGTTTTTTCTAATTTGGCACTATCTCTTATCAGGCTTTTGAAATCTTCATTCCATATGTGGTTCACTAATTCTGATGATAACTCCATCAAAAAATCAGTTTTTTCTAATTTGGCACTATCTCTTATCAGGCTTTTGAAATCTTCATTCCATATGTGGTTCACTAATTCTGATGATAACTCCATCAAAAAATCAGTTTTTTCTAATTTGCACTATCTCTTATCAGGCTTTTGAAATCTTCATTCCATATGTGGTTCACTAATTCTGATGATAACTCCATCAAAAAATCAGTTTTTTCTAATTTGGCACTATCTCTTATCAGGCCAGCTGCTGAAATGACTCAAGTAGTAAATAAAGCCATTTCCCTCATGCGAGAAAAAAGTAACGTAAACGTAGAGGTGAGGTCTATTTGACCGCTGTCCAATTTTTTAAATTATTTAAAAAAATTAATGGATAGAGTTAAATAAAAATTTAGGAATAATTATATTTTACGTCAACTTAAAAGCACTGAAAAGAAGAACAACTATACAACTTATAAGCAGTTTCGCAGTTCTAAAATATTGGCGTGATTATACAGACCCCACCTTTGTCTTTAAGGGTTAATATTAAACTATAAATTTTATATCTGGATGAATTATTTCCGCAAGATATATAAAATTCAGTAGATCTATTATTGTAGTGAAATAGTTTCAGAACTCACTGTGCATATTTTGAACTTTGACTTCTATGCAATTACATTGAAATTTAAACTTCCTCCCGCAAATATCACAATAAAAATACACATTGATAAAATGCCTTATGCCTTCATAACTCATCCTCTGTGAAGGCTTAGAAGTGAGTATTTGTATTCAGAAGGATTCCCGCAAAAACTCACAGAAATATTTCAAAATATATCAGAATTTTAAGAATGCGTCTAAGGAATAGATGCAGCAGAGAGTAAATAGCAAAGCTATGCGTCGTTGTCCTTGTTGCAAACTATGTTCCGATTCCCAGCGAAAGAATTCTTTTTTCCCAGACTTTTTATCATAGAAATATTTTTTCATATTTTTTAGCTCTGCTCAAATACTAGAAAAAACATTCTTGAAAATATGTCGTCGAATTCTTATTATTACCGACTTTCAGAAACGCATATAAATGTTAAAATGAACGCAACAGTGCCTCTATAGTGGAAAATGTATGTTTGCGTTAATACTTAAAAAATGACTTTGGTAAAACATCTGTTTCAAATAATAATATTTAACAGCCAAACGACTAAAACAGGAAAAAAAACAGTGATGTAGTTCCATTAATTCACAAAAGGAAGTACTGTAATCGCGAAAAATTTGGTATATCATATTTCAACGAAAATATCCATTTTGACCTTTCGCGAATCCATTAGAATGGAGTTTTTGCTTAAAAAATGGATTTAAAATGGATTCAGAAGAAAATGTTTTCGTTACGTCTGTATTTACGTACAGACCTATATATGTATTTCGCATAACTCAAAAACTAGTAGCCTCAGCGAGTTGAAATTTTTATATGGGACTGCAATAACATATAGATGTGCATCTCCCTTTCGGTGGCAGACGGAAGCACATACATGTAAGATAAAAAAGATGTAGACCAAAATTATAATTTAAACTAACTCCTAATTCCCTTTCATTCTCTCTCTCTGTTTTAAAAATCGTAATAACTTCTCTGGATTGCGTCATTTCTAGATCATTCTTCCATTTTGCATGGCCTGCGCATCACTGATGACGTAATAATTTGGAACTGAAACTTTAACTCAAACCAAAACTTTTCTCTTCGTGTGCTTTCAGATTGGCTAACTAGGCACTTCAGCTTCTTCTTGTGCGCTGCTTGGTTGTTATTTGGTTGTGCGCGCTTTCTATCGCAATACTTTCTAAAATATAAATGTTCTTGGATAGGCACGACTAAAGTGCCGACTAAAGTGATTGTGGCCACGAACGTCAACTGGAAAATAAAAAATGGAATTAAACTGGAAAATAAAAAATGGAATTAATTTAAAAACCGCCTCAACTGGAAGTTTCTTCATTTTACATAGGTATTATGCATCGACGTTGCTCCGTCTATTCCTTGCATTTATAATTATCACACACATGTATATATACATATATCCATTCTGTTTCCCGGCTCAATAAGATCAGTTTTTTTATTCTTATATGTTGTTAAATTGTGTATTTATTGCTTTCAAAGTGATTGAATTATATTTTTTTATATTCCGGTAAGGGTTTCATGTCTTAACTTAATCTACATGCAAGAGTTGTACAGTTATCAAAAATTTAAAAGTGTTTGAAGTGCTACTAAGCCTAACTAAGCCGCCATTTGCTTGCATTTGAATCTCTTAGTAGGATAGTGATTCAGTTTCTGCACTTTCATTGTCTTTTGCCGAGTGGGACCAAAAGTTTCTTTCAGTTTTTTATAAGAAAAAATCTACTTTCTTGCCTGCTGGCCAAATTATTTGTTGTTGAATAAAAACTCTAATTTTAATTGTAAGTTTTTTACATGGTGTTTTATGTTTTTCTGTATTTTACAATTTATAATAAAGGTGTTTTGAGTTTTTATGTATTTTTATCGTTCCGCGAAAAGAGAACTGAATTAACTGAATGAAAAATATATCTCTATTGAAATTCGAGGAAATAAATTTAAATGAAATATAGCAAAAAATACGTATAATTTAATAGGTTGTGCGAGGAAATCGTGTAGTGTTGTAGAGAAAGTAGGTATTTTTTGAAGCAGGAAATGTGAAAAATGAGCAATGCCCTCGCCGGGACTCTAACCACGAACCTCTGGAATACGCGCCAAGTGGGGTGAACACTACACTACAAAGAAATATGCTAAGAAAGCGGGAGAAATACCTTACGTACTTCCTCTTTTAAGGGCTACTGGGGAGTAGGGGATCCAATCGCCAAATCTTGGTGGCGGAGAATTATCATCCACCACCTTGTTTAGTACGGGCGTCACTGTAGAGACATTTGGTATATTTTTTTTTGAAGCAAGAGATTTGAGAAATGAGTAATGCCCTCACCGGGCTCGAACCACGGACCTCTCGAATATGCGCCGAGCGTGTTGGCCAATGCAGAACGGAGGCGTGCTAAGAAGCCGGGAGAAACACCTTATAGTGTCCACATCAGAGTTTTGTCGGATTAAGTTCAAATTAGAAAGAGCTAAATGCTCAACAAGGTTAAATAAACTAATAAAATCTTCGTAAGTAACTAAAAGTTAATTATTTTTCTCTGAATATGGACATTAAGAAAGAATATTAATGTAATTCTTAAATTTTGAATGTCGCATGTGAGAAGGGATTAATTTTATGAACCATTTGGAAGAAAAGTCGTTTAATTCTCCGATGAATGAGATAACTGTGGAATATATAATTATTGTAAACTCTGTAAAATGGATAGCTTTTATATGATAAAAAGTTTTTGTTTGTAGCAGAAAGGTAACATTATTTTAAAGAAACAGAAAAAAACAGCCCCTCGTTTCAAGTTTCAGCTAGTAATTTCATAGTTCTACTATTTGCTTCTAAAACTTTATGCCTGGTATATCCTTTTAAATTAATTTGTATAATAAATTTCGAAGAAAGTGATAGCACATTTATTTAAGACAAAAAATAATTAATTACTTTGTACTGATAATTTTGATTAAAATTTCACTGTTAGGAAAGAAAATTGTTGGCAACAAATTTTCTCATTAATTTCATACATTTTTTATCTATGTGCGAAATGATTTAACGGGAAATAGAATACATAGCTAGAGTGATATAGATTTAAAACTAATGAATTCCGGTAAACGTGTCTCTGAAATTCTCATCATACATTCAGAACAGAGCACAGATACACATAACAGAATTTATGTGTGATACATAACTAATAACATAACAGATATTTCATAGGAGACAATATGAAATATTAAGGAGCATTTTTATGGGCATTTTACGGTGTAAATTTGAGGATTTATCGTTTAAAATTTGATCATAACTTATTAATGCTGATTTTCGTTGAATTTAAATATACAAAAAATTTCTCTTTAGAAATGTATGATAAATTACAGAACTCGTTATATAATCGGCGAATATTTAAATTGTATCTTAATTTGATTGAGCTTTAGTAACATGATTAAAGTGGGAAAAAATGAAGTGACTCATGAGTTCTGATTTATCAAAGAAACTCTCGAGAATTTTCTGGCCAAAGACAAAGATTTCAGCCTTCAAGCTACTATTCGAATTATTTAAAAAATAAAAGTGATATTTTACTTTCAACAAAGAAGAAAATGCTCGATTGAAAAGTTAGATTTGGTATATATTTTCGATATTTCTAAAAAAAAAAAGATCTCTTTAGCGCTGGAGGCTAGAGAAATAAAAAGAGAGAATTAATTTTTGGGCTAGTCAAATATAGACGTGTAATGGGAAAAGAAATAAAGGATAAGCTCTAGAAAGAATGGAAATTCTGAGGAAAACAGAATTTAATTTTTTGCAGCTAAAATGAATGGAATAAAGTAAGTTTTATCTTAAATGACAAACACTGATTTACTTTTCGATGAAAATTTAATTAGCAAATTTAAACACCACTAAATAGCCTGTAGTATTTTTAATAATTATTTGCAAAATTTTATAAATGAAATTTAGTTAAATTATTAATATTTACTTTACATTTAGATATTTTTAATGAACATTCTACAATGTAAAAATACTTGAATTATGTGCAGCGATATTAAAGAAAATATTTAGAATAATAACAAAAAGAAAAGCACTTTTAGAATGGGAATATGTAACAAAAATGTAATTAATTAAAAATCCTTCATATTAAATAGGAGTCTGAAAAATTATAATTAAACTTATTTAGGATTACTCAGGAATATTACTCAGAATTAAGCGTTTTTTAATGATTTCACATCAATTTGCAAATTAAAAAATAATTCATTTGAAGGCTAAGATAAAACAGATTCTTTCTCCTTACTTCTCGCTTTCAAATCGCTGCTTTTCTTGAACAAAATTTCGCTAAATTTATGCAAAATATGAAATAAATAAAAAACTTTCGAAATTCAAAGCTGGGTCTTCGATGTGCCTATGTTCTCCTGGAGGAATACATGCGTTAAAAGTTCGATAGTTCTATGTACCGCCACTTTTTCACAGTGTTAGGAGCATACATATATACATATAAATTTTTCATTATTTATTTTTTATTTTAAACAATACGCGTAATAACTTTTGGTGGCAACAATTTGAAACGTGAGTCAGACACAAAAGTAGCCGTTGAATTTGAGACGCAAACTAAACTGTCAAACTACTTTAATAAACTATACAGTTATAATGCTCATAACCTTACCTCTCTACCTCTTCACGATTGAGTTTCTAATCTAAAATTGAAAAGAAAGAGCCATTTTTCTCTGGCTCATCTGATGGGTTTAGTACATAAAACCGTTGAGGTATACTCACTGAAACTTACTATCAACTCATTGGAACGAAATTGGTGCGAAATTTAAGGAGAAATTCAAAATTTATCTTGGCGTATTTTTTAGTTGCCACCAAGAATAATTTACTTGGAGAACTTCTTAATTTATAGCAACCTTTTTTCCTTTTCTTTTTTTCATTGCAGACGAGAGGAAGAAAGCTATCGTTCATATTTTCAAATAATTTTAACAAACTGCGTAAACCACATTTGTGCTAAGAAATACGCCAAATTTCAAAGCGCGCAAATATATAAATTCACGTATACCAAATTTTGAAGAAAAATCTCTAATTTTTTGCAGGTGTGCTTAGGAATACATCTACTTTAAGAGGATGGTAAAAATGATATAGGTTATTATAATACAAGAATGTTTTCGAAGAATTAAAAAAAAATATTTAAAAATACAAATTATAAAAACAAATCATAAAAAATGTGTGAATTACATTTCGGTTAAGCCTAAATTTCGTATTCTGGAAGAAGAAATCAAGAAAGTGTAATAAAAAGGGATATTAATAAATATCTATCAAATTCAATTAATATGGAGGAGCTAAAATTTTGAGAGCTATTTTTTTTAAAAACCACTGTTGATATTTTTACAAAAATGGGTAGTTTGGCATACGCTGAGATGTAGAATCGAAATATGGAAAAAATTGGCATGCCATTCCAGAAAAAGTCCGATTTTGTGTCAAAATACCTATAATAGAACAACGCTATATATAAATATAATACATATCCGAAGTCGCTCTTTCTAGAGATGAAAAACGCAATTCGAATTTTGTCAATTAGCCCAGTAGAACGCTAGATGCAGAAGTCTTTTTTTCCGCAGTGTACATAGTATTTTTATTATAAGACTAATGTGTGGTACATACGCCACCTGGTTAGCATATTATTATTATTAGCGGATAATTAGCATGTAATTAGCATATTTTTATGATTACAGCGACATCTATTGATAAAATTTAGAACTACTTTTCCCATTCAGCCATCTTTGTACAGGGGATGTCTTCCGGGATAAAGGCCGTTACTAAGCAACCTTAAAATATTATAACATTGCGTTACACAGGTAGCTTTATGAAGAGAATGTACTTCTGAATTCTCTTTATACTGTTAGAGGATGGGGTATTATGATTTCTCGGCTACCTTGCTCATTTTGGTTGACTTAATTTTCCGTGTGCATTAGAAAATTTATGCATAAAAATTACAGCTGTGATTCAACTTTTTATTGTAATCTGCAACACAGATTTCATAGAAAAATCCAGCGCTTGTAGCAACGCTTTAGCCCTCCTTCAGGGACAGGGCATTCGACAAGTTTGCACATATGACACATACAGATTTTTACACTTGGATTAGTGAATGACTAGGATTAGGGCAGAACTGAGCAGTTTTGGAGAGGAGACACATTATACTTTGTTCAAGAAGATTTAAAGGTTTGGTCATTTTATTAAATATATTTGGTTCATTATGTTGTGGTTGTTGCTGGGACTATTATTATACTTGTCTGACAGTAACATCAGAACAAGCCCACGAAATTCGTAGTGGCAAGGAGTGGAAATTGCAACTGTCTTTTGGCAAGAACCTTGAGCACCATACAGGTGACAGTACGACTTCAGTTACGCCCCCAGTACAGTTTTGTTCAGTTGATGGGAAGCACCAACGGGGGGACGGATCCGAGTGTCTCTCACCCAAATTCCCCTACCAGTAACCTCTCTAGAGGACTTACGGCTCTCCTTATATTTAGAGTGAGGCGCCTTCTCCTGGATTCGAATTAGGGTCTTTCGCGACGGCTGTCAGCATCGCTCACACTGTCGGGCGACTTAAATAAATAATTTTCTTAAATACGTTATAAATTATAAACGTTGTAAAATCCGACCTTTTTCATAAAGAAACAAACCTTAGATACAATTTGTGAAGAGTCGCTGTTTCATTTACTCGGATCTGTAAGATATATTAATCAAACAATTTAGTATGAATAGAATGCTTAACAGTTTTGATACAAATACATAAAAGGTCAAAGAGATAATCAAAACTATCTTAAACTATATCTATTTTAAAATAAAATGTTATAAACTGTTCTTACCTGACATAAAATACATTCTATATTTCGATAGAGTTTACAAAAGAATTTTGCATAAAACCAAAGAAAACGTGCTATTGTTATGCTCTTAAATTTGTTTTCAATGAAACCAGAAACTTTTTGCGAATTCTTCTTTTTTATAGGATATATCCAATAAAAAAGGCGAAATGCAAATAAACATACGTTAACTGGCTATAGAAATACCTAAATCTTTTATTGCGATGCAACATTGTCAAATTCTCTCTACGCTTACTGATATATCACTCATGTTTCTGCTGCTAAATAAAACGAATTCAAGTTCTAGGTACATAGGTAGCTCACGTATCATGCGATGGAAAAATTTTATGACCTTCAGTCACTATAATGGGAAAATGGTAAGGAAACGCTTTGTGAGAGCTGAAACTGCTCGAAGATTTGAGACTATTAATGCCTGCCTGAAGATTTGAAAAGAAGAAAATGCAGTAAATTTCAAAGCAAGAATTTATAAATACAAGAGTACTGTAAAGTCTCTTTTTATGTATTAGATTTAAGTAGGGAATTTATCTCTGAATATATATAATACTTTTATTGCATAGTAAATGTCCTTTTTTAAATAGATTTTTAAGAAACACTGCACGCTAGATCTCAATTTTAAGAATGAAATATGACTCAAAATATCCTCTCCAGTTTTAAAGACTCCAGTTCTCTTTTAAAATAGCTTTAATATATTCTACGAAGTGCATTTTTCTTTAACAGAAATTAATTTTGCTTTTTAGTACTTTTTATTCAAATATATATATATATACATATATTTTGTATATTATAAATTCTATCTACTATCTTGAAAACAATGTTGCATTAAACAATTCTATAATGCTTCCCATAATGTTCTTCCAATCAACAGAGACACAGGAAAAATTATTTAATCTTTCTAGGCTCTACAACACAAAGTAGTACACCATAATTCATTTTAATTTCGATTGATTTGTAGTAGAAGTATTTGAAAACAAATTATTTTAAGACTTTAATTCACTTATTTTTTAAAGAATATATAAGCTATTTTCTCCCTCGTTTCCATATGCCTTAGTGGTGTAATTAACAGCATACTCGACGAGTATTCGAGAAGTCCAGGTTTCGACTCTCGGCCAGAGCACATCACATTTTTCTTCTGCTCCCCCCCAAAAAAAACTAATTTACAGTGGCGCTCGAAGTAAAAGGAGCTGGAAAATAATTCATCACCACCAGGATTTGGTCTTCTGATCCCCAGTTGGCTTTTAAAATGGGATGCATGTATGCAAGGTATTTTTCCCTCCTTTCAGCATGCCTTCGCATTGTAACGGTAGCACACTAAGCTTGTATTCAAAAGATCCAGGGTCGAGTCCCGGAGAAGCCACTGCCCATTTTTACATCTTCAGAAAAACCTAATGAATTTAAACATTCACAGCTTCAGTCTGAAACATGATGCGATATACTGACTAGACATTGCGTTTTGACGGTTAAGGTATATTTGCAGTTTTTAAACTGAGGTTTATATGGAATGTCAAAAGAATTTCTCAACAGTTCTATAAAATGTTTGATTTGTTACATGATTTCAGAGAATTTTTATTAAAATATGTTTTATTAATACTTCTAATAACTGCATTAACTACTTATGTTTCACTTTAAGTTCAGTATATCACGACTAGTCGAAAATTTCAAAATCATGAAATACTCAAAAATATGAATTATTTGTATGCTAAATGAATCCAGCTTTTTGAATATGAATGCAATTCTAACTAAGGCATGCAAGCCTCTGGTGAGACGCAGTTGGCTGGCATTTTACTATTATAAGTTATTCATTGAAATGAGTAATTCTGTTAAAATTGTTTCGAAATATGTTTGTGTGACTCCATTATGCCATATGTTTCTAAATTCATAAAAATATACTAACTTTTTGAAATATATTCCGAAAGTTATTATTCTAAATTGTGATGTTGTAGAGACATTAATTTATTAAGAAGCAGGAGAGATGAAGAATGAGCAATACCTCCGCCGGGGTTCTAACCACGGACCACTCGAATACGCACCGAGTATGCTGATCATTACACAAGGAAGGCAAGTTAAGAAGGCAGGAGAAATATCTTATATTGCTATTCAGTTTCTTCTTTTCTTATTTGTTAATTAATTTATGAGGTTCAACTATTTAAATCTAAAATTCTAACTTCGAACCCCACGAACACTTAACAAGCGAATAATCGATTAGTGTGAACAGAACACGTAAGACTTGAGAAGGGTTTAAAACTCTTTATTATTCAATATATTTACAATCAGTTCCGGCTTGGAACTTTACAATAAAGCCGCCACTCGGGCTTGAACTTAAATACTAATAATTTGAACTAGCTTAACTAAAGCTCTTAAATTATATAGCCGAAACTATCAAAATCTAACTAGTGGGCACTACGTATTAATTAAATCGGCGAAGTCCAGCAAGGGCCTAAGATATGGCCGAGAGTAATAACAGCTAAGAGAGATGTAGCCAGAAAGCAAACGCGAGCTAGCCAGGAAATCAGACTGTCTCTGTTAAAGTCAGTTAAGTCACGACTTAAATAGTACTCATTTGCATTATTTGCGTTTCTGAATTCACATTCTGGCAGGAAATTGTAAGCTGAAATTAGAATAAGATAGGAAAGATACAAAACTTAAAATAACTGTTAATTAACGTAAGATAAACCTTACAAATTATTCTAATTTTGGTTTATAATTTTACTGAATGAAAGTAATTTTTGAAATTTCTTGCAATACAACATCTTGAAGGCTGGGTTTACTTTTCTCTAGAATCTACTCTACACTGGTGTGCAAAAATTAAGGACGAAGTCGAAAAATTAGCATATCAGCTGAACGAAGAGGCAGAGCGGACAGAAAGACCAATCAAGAGATTAAGTAAGGTGATGTACGGTAGCACATGCGCAGATATGCAGGTAGACGCAATGGGGGAGTGTCTGAGTAGTATAAAGTATGTTGTCGGTGTAAGATCAGTATTTCTGGCAAAGAGATTGCACGCCGTATAGCAGTTAAAATCACACCGAGTTGCTGCCTCAGCGAGAAATGGCGAATAATCAATCTGTTAGACGACATCTGGATGCTTTTACCCGAGGTCGAATCATTGGGAAGTTGGAGGAAGGCCGCAGTGTGACAAGTGTGGCTGCAGAGTTCGGAATTGCTCACAGCATCGTTTCACGACTTTGGAGACAATTTCAAACTACAGGAACAGCTATCCGGGGGTTTAGTAGTGGTCGTCCACGAGGAACCACACCCGCAGATGACCGGTATATTGCCTTACAGGCCAGAAGAAACAGGCGGCAGACAGCGGGAGAAATCGCTAGACACACGACACAGGCGACTGGACGACCGATATCGCGTTTTACCGTGGCCAGAAGACTGCACGGTGGTGGTCTGTTTGCACGACGCCCTGTACGGTGTGTACCTCTAACGCCTGCCCATCGGAGAAGGCGTTCTCTGTGGTGCCGGGAACACCGGAATTGGAGAGACAATGAATGGGGACGAGTACTCTTTACAGATGAGAGCAGATTTAGTCTGAGTTGCGATTCTAGACACATACACATCTGGACAGAGCGGGGAACACGCAATAACCCCTTCAACATCATCAAAAGGGACTGTTTTGGAGGTCGCGGAGTTCTCGTTCGATCAGACATAATGCTTGGTAGCCGGACCGACCTTCATATCTCCCAAGGAGGTTCGTCACCTGGGACTGCTATTGTAACGAGGTTCTTCTTCCTTACATGCGTCTTTTCACAAGGGCTATGGGTCCTGAGTTCCTCTTCATGGACGACAATGCTCCACCTCATCTCACATTACTGTCGAAGAGCTGTTGGAGAGTGAAGATATTGAACACATGGATTGGTCGGCAAGGTCCCTTTATCTAAATCCCGTCAAGCATGTACGGAACTTACTAGGGAGACCCGTGGCAGCACGTAACGTATCGCCAGTAACGATTCCGAAACTGCGATTGGTGCTACAAGAGGAACGAGCAGCAGTGGATCAATAGCTCATTAACAACCACATATCCAGCATGCACAAATGATGTGAAACCTGCCTAGCAGTGTGGGGAGATCATATCCCCTATTAAAGACCGGATGTTTCTTGCTGGACACCCATCACAGGGATGTTTCGGCCTTCAGTCGCATTGCGCTCCATGCTACTTTTTCAATAAAGCTTCTTTTTATCCCTCTGATTTCTCTTTTAGTAAGTGTTGCTTAAATTACTCATGTCCTTACGTATTGGGGATCTTACGGTATTAAATGTGTTGATTTGGAAAGCTTTTGTTCAAAGTTATATTGAAAAAACCTTCTCGTCCTTAATTTTTGCACACCAGTGTATATTGTACATTGCAATTATAACATTCCCGTCTAGTTATTACAAATAACATAAGCTCGAGATTTGATGAATTTGATTATTACATATCACAGGATAATTCGACAAGATGCGAAGTATATAATACACATGTGTGCTATAAATACAGCTAAATATTTCGTAATTACAATTTTCAAGAATTCACCTATTAGTGTTACTTCCTTCTGTTAAGTAAAACTGAGATATATTCAAAGCGATAAATGTTAAGAAACTAAGATCTCGAAAGAAAAAATTACCTCTTTTTTCTAGCAATTTTCAGAGAAGAGGAATTTGCAGAAAGCATATAATTTTGTGTGATTTCTAGCATATGATAGGTAATACATGTATAATTTATTTTTGAAAATCTGAAAATTAGTGTAAGTTCAAAGTTCTTGAAATGTTTTGGAAATTACGAATTACTGTAAAAAATTCTGTTCTGCATCTAAAGCTGATACAAAGTATATTGAATGAAATATTGTGGTATTTTCCAGATATACCAAAGCAATATAACATGAAAATACTCTATTCTATCTGCGATTTTTCAGTTTGTTGCTTAATTGATTGCCCAGTGTATACAGGAAATTACACTCCTGCGAATGTCTGGAAATCTCTCAACATTCACTAATCCATCCCATTTATAAAGCACCACCATCGAAACATTTTACAAAATCTTTTGCGTGCAACACTTTAACGACCTTCCATAATTACCAGCAATTTAACTTGCAAATGAAATATTCTAGGAATCGTAATCCTAATTATTAATTATTAAAAATCATTAATTATTCACACGTAATTTAATTATTTAACTGTCATGGGATTCAAAGTGACAATAGTAAATATTTTCCTTCGCGCTTAAATAAAATCTAAATTTCAAGCTTAATGAATAACTAATTATTAATTAACGAAGCATGCAAATAACTAATTAAAAGACAATTATTAAAATTTATTATTTAATCCTTTACTTAGATTAGTATTTAGGTTACAAACAACACTGTTATATTTCATCAACCTCATTTTGATTTAATCTGGCATTAAATTCTAAAAAGTAAATGATGTATTCATCAAACAAAAGTACCATCGCCATTCTACAAAATGAGATTTTTATTACTCAAGCTAAAAAGGGAGAATATTATGTTCAAATTATCAAAGCTATGACATATTTATTTATTTATAAATTTTGTGCCATTCTTTGTTTAGAAATGTGAAGACTTTTCGATAGATGCACAATACCATTCTTCACTCCAAGTTTAGAAAACTTGTGAATAAATTTTAAGTAAGAGGACTCTTCTAAAAAACTGATATACTAAATAAACTTCATAGTATTTAATTCAAGTTCTTATAAACGAGTTACGTCTGAACTAGATTTGCAATTTCTGTTCCAATGCATCCATAGTTTTGATGTCTTGAGCAGTGTTGCCAGATCGTGCGATTTTTCACAAATTTGTGACTTTTGACAAACTTATGCTACTAAAATTTTAGTATTTGCGATTTTGCGAAATTTTTGCGACATCCATCATTTCCTTCTGTTACTTTTTGCGACTTCGAAGATTTTTTTAATATATCGTAAAACGCTTCTTTGCTAAAATAATGTATCAATTAAAAATAATTTATTTAAAAAACAGGTCATTTAGCCTTAATAAGAAGTTGACCTATCACTTTCCCCCGCTCGTCAACCGTACGTTTTGTTTCAGTCAGCGGCCCCCTCCCAGTCCTATGGTGATAACGAATCGAACAAAAGCATTTGCGGGTTGCGCGCCAAATATTGGGTACTGAAGCAGAGAAATAAATGAAAGTTATTCCAGGATTATAATATTGTTAAGGACTGAGCAATGGAAATGACTTAAAAATCAAGGCAACAGCATTTTTCTAAATAACAACGTAACTAAATTTAACAGTGAAAGAAAAGGCTTGCTTAAATAATCAGAATCTTAATTAAATCCACCACGCAGATTAAAAAACTCACTGGAAAGCATTCCTCAATTAAAATGTTCACAATTAAACAAAAAAAAAAAAAAACTACGAGCTGAAAAAATATAGTACAAAAGCACTAACTATTCAAACGTGAATAATTTCTTAAGAATGGATATGCTCAAATTAATAATATCAACCTAAATTTAATGAGAATGAATTAACAAAGAAATGGATGTTTAAGCATTGAAAATGAGCAATATACACTGGTGTGCAAAAATTGAGGACGAGACGGTTTTTTCAATATAACTTTGTACAAAAACTTTCCAAATCAACACATTTAATACCGTAAGATCCCCAATACGTAAGGACATGAGTAATGTAAGCAACACTTACTAAAAGGGAAATCAGAGGGTTAAAAAGAAGCTTTATTGAAAACGTAGCATGGAGCGCAATGCGACAGAAGGCCGAAACATCCCTGTGATGGGTGTCCAGCAAAAAACATCCGGTCTTTAATAGGGGATATGATCTCCTCTAACTGCTAGGCAGGTTTCACATCATTTGTGCATGCTGGATATGTGGTTGTTAATGAGCTATTGAGACACTGCTGCTCGTTCCTCTTATAGCACCAATCGCAGTTTCGCAATCGTTACTGGCGATAAGTTACGTGCTGCCATGGGTCTCCCTAGTAAGTTCCGTACATACTTCACGGGATTTAGATCCAGAGACCTGGCCGACCAATCCATGTGTTCAATATCTTCACTCTCCAACAATTCTTCGACAGTAACTGTGCGATGAGGTGGAGCGCTGTCATCCATGAAGAGGAACTGAGGACCCATAGCCTTTGTGAAAAGATGCATGTAAGGAAGAAGAACCTCGTTACAATAGCAGTCCCAGGTGACGAACCTCCTTGGGAGATATGAAGGTCGGTCCGGCTACCAAGCATTTTGTCTGCTCGAACGAGAACTCCGCGGCCTCCAAAACAGTCCCTTTTGATGATGTTGAAGGGGTTATTGCGTGTTCCCCGCTCTGTCCAGATGTGTATGCATCTAGAATCGTAACTCAGACTAAATCTGCTCTCATCTGTAAAGCGTACTCGTCCCCATTCATTGTCTCTCCAATTCCGGTGTTCTCGGCACCACAGAGAACGCCTTCTCCGATGGGAAGGCGTTAGAGGTACACACCGTACAGGGCGTCGTGCAAACAGACCACCACCGTGCAGACTTCTGGCCACGGTAAAACGCGATATCGGTGGTCCAGTCGCCTATGTCGTGTGTCTAGCGATTTCTCCCGCTGTCTGCCACCTGTTTCTTCTGGCCTGTAAGACAATATACCGGTCATCTGCGGGTGTGGTTCCTCGTGGACGACCACTACTAAACCCCCGGATAGCTGTTCCTGTAGTTTGAAATTGTCTCCAAAGTCGTGAAACGATGCTGTGAGCAATTCCGAATTCTGAAGCCACACCTGTCACACTACGGCCTTCCTCCATCTTCCCAATGATTCGATCTCGGGTAAAAGCATCCAAATGTCGTCTAACAGATTGATTATTCGCCATTTCTCGCTGAGGCAGCAACTCGGTGTGATTTTAACTGCTATACGGCGTGCAATCTCTTTGCCAGAAATACTGATCTTACACCGACAACATGCTTTTTACTACTCAGACACTCCCCATTACGTCTACTTGCATATCTGCGCATGTGCTACCGTACATCGCCTTACTTGATCTCCTGATTGGTCATTCTGTCCGCTCTGCCTCTTCGTTCAGCTGATATGCTAATTTTTGGACTTCGTCCTTAATTTTTGCACACCAGTGTAGTTTAAAAAATTTCGTTAAAGCTTCGTTAAACCTGCCGTTAAGCTATGTAATTAAAACGACTAAGAAGCTAATGCAGTCCATTACCTACAGTACGAATAAACAGTAAATCGGTGATGATGTCAGAAAGTCCTGCGAACATACGTAACTATGACGTCACAAATTATCACGCGATGTCTGGCTTCCTTTGCGATTTTTGTGATTTTTGCTACTTCAGTTGAAAAATTTCTGGAAACACTGGTCTTGAGATTGGATATTTCTCTAGACAATTTTAAGAATAAAAGGTCTCTTTTTCATTAGAATACGTCAAAATATGGAGAACGATACATTATTATTCTGAAAGAAGATACGTTCAAAGTACTGTTACAATAATGCGGTATACCTTGTTTTTAAGTTAGGATGTTTGAACAAGATAAAGTATATAAGGGTTACCTGCATAAGAGGAGTAATGACTTCCTTGGAGCACTATCTAAGGCAAACTGAATCGTATTCGCATTACACATGGGAAACATTACTAAAAATAAACATGTAAGTAATCCGTTTTCTATCATTGTGACGGAACCAAGTTCCAATGTAAAAAATTTAGCTGTCTTAACCATTCGACTACTGTGGGGGGGGAGCACACCAACTTTATGAACAAGGAAACGGGGACATATAATCCTTGTTAGCAAGCTTGTGCTATAGAGCCTTGGAAAAAGCATTGAAAATCCTCCATCTGTGTTTGTTTATTTCTCTGTGCAACCTTGTAAAAACACTGTGCCAACTATACCCTGTACATGCATATATCCTTCTGCATAATAGTGCAGAAAACTGTATAATTACGCAACTATATACGCATATATATACGCTATGTAAGTTAGTGACGACTGTGATAACTGTATATCATAAATGTATCAATCCTTTCTCATAATGCAATAGAAAACCATGTTTATTGGTTTACAGTCTTCCAGCCCCTCAAAGAAGTTCCAAAAATTAAAGTTTTATGCGTCATATGTTTGGTAATTGAGCAGAAGTTAATTTAAACATGCAAGGAAACACGGTAGCTACGCATCATTATTTCTAGTAAATTTCAATGTACTACACTTGATGAATTATTACACCAAAACAACTAAAAGCACAATTACAAATTAGCGGGACCACTTGAATTTCACTATTGGTCATACAGGTATAGTTCCATGGCACTGACTCTGTTGTTCAATCTTCCACTTTCTCTACCATCAGATTAATCGTGAGGGCTTTCAGTTCTCCAATATTTTGAGTCCTGCCTCTGTGCCTCACAGAGTACATTTAGAAACGAACACTATAAGGTATTTCTCCCGCCTTGTTAGCACGCCTTCGTGATGTAGTGGTTAGTACGCACCGCGCGTATTCCAGAGTTCCGTGGTTCGAGTCCCGGGAAAGGCATTGCGCATTTTTCATGTTTCCGGCTTTGAAATAACCTAATGTCTCTACAGTGGCGCCCGAACTAAAAAAGGTGGTGGATAATAATTCTCCACTACCAGGATTTGGTGATTGTGTCAGCTAATTCACAGTTGTCCTTTAAAAGTAAAAAAAGGGGAATATATAAGGTATTTCTCCTGCCTTCTTAGCATGTCGTAGTGGTGTAGTGGTCAGTACGCTCGGCACGTATTCGAGGGGTCCGTGGTTCGAGTCCCGGAGAGGGCACTGCTCATTTTTCATGACTCTTGCTTTCAAAAATACCTAATGGCTTTACAGCACTTATATACTTCCTTGGGTTTTCTAAGACTGGAGTCTGGGTACATGGTAAGGCAGTCAGTTATGCGTAAGGCAGTCAGTGTTGTTAATGCATATGCCGATCAGTGCGACACATTAAAAGTACACGAGTTCAGCCTCGTGGATGAAGGGATACTGAACCATCCATCTAATTATTAATTCTTCATCTATAAAAATCTATTACATCTATCAAAAATTAGCACATTTTTATTTTTTGATTTGGTGAGTTTTATATGCTATTTGTGTGAATAACGGCTCTACAGTAGCCCCTAAACTAAAGGGTTGTGGACGACAATTTGGAACCAGTAGGCTTAGGCGATTGTGTCCTCTCCTTCCCAGTCGCCCTTTAAAAAGGTGAGTATGTAAGATATTTTCTCCCTCCTTACAGCTGCCTTCATGATGTAATGGTAGCACACTCGGCGCGTACTCAAGAGATTGGAATCCCAGCGAGTTCATTGCAGGTTTATTTGGATTACTGAAATGAAGTTAAAAAAAGAGCGAAGATTACCTCACTTTATGGATAATTTCCGAAAGGAACTTGCATGGAATTAGTTACAAGAGAAATAAAACAAGAAAGCATCCATGCAGCCCTTCCTTTCATCTTTGGATTTCAGTCCGGACCAAACTAACAGTTATCACTTGTCTACCGTCAGTCATTATTTTGTTATAAAATATAAAAATGTCACATCAAAAATGCAATGTAAAAGTTTTTAGTGAAAAAAAGTTGAGAATGCAAAAAATGTCTCTTTTGTACAAATAAAACAAGAGTAAAATTAATGAACCGATTATATAAAATGTGGATCTGCTTTTGCCTATTCATCCGCAAAGAAGAAGATCACTATTGGTAAGAAAAGAAATACTATTGGTAATCAGAAAATTTTTCTCATTTGTGATAGCTAAATTTGAATGTCTGTTTAAGGCGTATTTATATAATGTTAACTTAATCCTTCTAAGGAGAATAAAAAAATATCCTCCAAATGCTCATAAAGTGCTTTCTGTCTTATAATCAATAAGTAGTATATTGAAGTGATGAATAACCACTACATTTCTGTATACGATATGGTAATTTCTAAACTTAAGACGAAACACACATCCTAAAGTTTACGAAATCATTCAGGATGTCAGTTTGCTTAAAATTCAGTGGCAAACTACTATTTTGCAATGCACCAGCATTATTTCGATTTCCAAAACAGGTACAGTATTTTATTTCTCTAGAGATTACAAATATTGAAGTACTCGGAGAAGCATTGACAGCTGGTTGGTTGAAAACCAAAGCATTTACTCATTTATTCAGATGAGATAAAACCGAGTTGTCTGTGTAGCATTCACAAAGCACGAAACATGTGATTGACATGCCATTTGTGATTTGTTTAAATTAAGCTCGTAAGCCAAATGTTAAATACATTTTAAAAAATAGCTGTTTTTTTCATTTCTGCTAATGGAAAAGAAGTTATTGTTGAATAATATTTATAATTCAACTTTCAGTACAGGTTGAGTTTTAATTTTATGAAGATTTGTAATTAAATAATAAATCTACAATACATGGATGGCAAATGAAATCTTCATCTGATTATCTGAAGTAAACTTTATTAATAGCATGACAATCTCGCGTTATCCAAGTGAATAAAAGCGCTTAATAGCGGAGCATACGTTCAGCGTGATTTTCAGAAGAATTTAATTTATGTACCGAAGGATTGAAGTTCTTGTCTTGAGTACGATACATTCGCTTGTGAATGCAGTGTTTATACAACAGGGGTTCTCAGCCAGGAGAGAACTTCCTCCTAGAAGACAATTTCATAATTTCAGGGAGAGAAATGTGATCCGTCTTTAGTTTAGCTGCTAAGTATTTAGTTTTAGTTGTAAATATAAGAAACTATTAAATATTATTCAAGTTTTCGTATTTACGAACATTTTCTGTTTAATTTATAAAATATACTAGGAAATGATTGAAATGTGAATAAATGTATATATGTATTTTTCATTTTTTGGAAACAAGAGGGGATAATGATCTTCTAGCAAAGGTGAAAGTAAAGCATGGAGCAAAAAAGTTGAAAACCACTAGTCTATATGGAGTAAAGATTCAAGAGATCTGTCATAGTCCTCTAAAGTAGTTGGTGGTAGATGAAAGGAATACGATATATTCACATTACATTTTGGGGGGATATTTCAATCAAAATTAGCTCAGAATAGTAAAACCTCTCTTTTTAATTTTTAGTGCAGAATATTGCCCGGTTATTGTACGGTATTGTTATTTCACTAATCAGTTATTCTATGCTTTGGATCTTTACTGCCAATTATCGTTTCAGTTTCCTTACCAGAATGTAAATAAGGTAGAAGGATATAATATTTAAAGGAATGTTTCGGGAGTTTAATTTAGAGCGTGTTCTGACTCTCGAGGCCACGCTGCTAAGTTAAGCTAGCTTAGATAAAATTGTATTTTCGGCTTTGGATTATAGTTGCCTATATTTAAACTGCTGGCGACCAGCCGGTAATCGGTTAGTGACCCTGACTGCCATAGGTATGGGCCCGGGTTCGAATCCCTTAGAAGACACGGTTGTAACTGTTCCTTCCTTCGTAGAAGGCAACGGTATCCACGTATTAGGTGCTTCCATAATGAAATGGACATCACTTTAAGTCCTTGTTGTGGCTATTAAATAAACTGCCAGGCCATTAAAAGTTAAATATTTAAATTGTTACCCGGTAAGATTTCTTAAGCAAATTTCGCATTAAATCCCAAGTGTAGACCTGAGCTACTAGACTTTAATGTTGAATTTAATTTGAATTTACTATTTCTTTAAATTATATTGGCAGATTTATAAGAGGCAGTTATTTGTAAGTGGTTGGAAGGTTTGTAAGCACGAGTCGTGCCTTTAGATTCAAAAGTTCTGATTTAGTAAAAAAGTCGGTTTGAACCTTCTCAAGTCTTTTTCTTTAACTTCAGACATAGCTATGATTATCTCCCACTTTATTAGGAGTATGTACTTAGTTTATGCTACGAAAGCAAGTCAAAGTTTATAATGGCATCCAAACAAAATCTCAGTCTATGGCTGAATACAACGAGACTTTCAGTCTGTCCCCCCAGTGTCACAACCTCCATCGGCTCTAGTAAATCCTCCAGAAGGATTTGGGTTCAGCGTAGATACAATGCTCACATCAATGAAACCAACAATTGCCTTCGAAGGTAGAAATACTGTAATGAACGTTTTTGAACAAATGCATTCACACTTCTTGCTTTACTAGTCGGCGAAATATAAAAGATCACTACAGTAACGCGGCAGTGCGAGGACAGGAACTGAGCTGAATTTCTGTCGATAACTTCATACGTTGCGAAAATTGTTAATTGATAATTCATAACTGTTATTCTTACCTACTATTGTTTTGTCCAGAGTTTCAAAGCGGTCCAAACGGTGAAACTTTAAAGGTGGTCTTTGATGATCAAAGGGTCTATTGCAGGAGTCGGTAGTTGAATATGTACTGGTGTATGATAGGCATAACCAAGGTTATATTGATTAGGAAAAACATATTAATAAAACCGATAATTAAAGTTTTATCGATCGATACAAAACGTTATCATACCAATAAGACAAATCTTATTAAAAACGCTTGGGTAGGCTAAGTTTTGAAATTTAAAAGTTATCCAAGATAAATATCTAGCAATTAAAGTTGGATCCTAACCAAATTTATTGAATTTTCCTTCTTCTCATCCAGTGAAAGCAGGCTTCAATCAAGTAAATAATATGCTACGAAAAACAAAAAAAAGCAGATGGAATATTTCTGAACGAGGTGATTTAAGAACCAAGATAAGCAATTTTATCCCAAATATTAAAAACATTTCTTCCGTACATCAGGCGCAGTCACCACAGTAGTTAGAATCGAACTCTTGTGCAAATAGAATTTGAGATTTTTTGCCTGATGATTTGTTCATGTTTGTAAAATTAAAAATAATAATAAAGAAAGTCTAATGAACCATTTTCTCAAAATTTTCGTTCATGTTCTTAGTCTAATAATTACCTTTAAAATAGATGCACCGATTTATTTATTGTGTTATGATTATGTTGCATGCTGCATATTATAGAGGAAACTGTAAGGTGGTCGATGAAAAACAGGGGGTCGTGTTTTCCTGTGTCTATGCTATAGAATAATATTAAATCTATAGACTTCCAAGCGCAATGTCTCATTTTTCGTTTAGTCTCATGAAGCATCAAACTCGTAGCTACATCTCTTGAGTCAGCCAGAATTGTAATCAGAAGATCATTGCGATTCATAAGAAACTACCATCTTTAAAATTACTGTCAAATAAACCTTTTACCAAATGCCATCAGCTGCGTTTATATAAGCTTAGTTTTGCCGTTTGCATAATTAAAGGAAAAAATATATATAAGAAAGAATAATAGGAAGATTTTACTTTAAAAAAGAAAACAACGTATCACCTGACTTAGACATAGGAAATACAACCTTCTTGACCGAAGCTCTGATACCTCGTGATAAATGTTCCTCTGTCTAGAGAAGATAGCTATCCACGAAAGGAAGTAACTAAGTTTAAAATTTTGAGCAGAAATTAAGGATAATTCAACAGAATTTTGTTAGATCCTTCAAAAGTTTTGAAGACAAATCCCAACAGATTTCAGATTCTGCAGTTTTGGTTAACTTGGAATTCTTAGCTGGCGTAACTTATTAGAATAATACTGCCTCTGAAGGATTTAGACGATTTTAAAATTGCATGGCTTTAATATAACAAGCTAATCGTTTAAATCTCAAACTAATTTCTAAAACGAGTTCGCATTTTATGTAATTAGAATTCGAAAATTTGCCGTTGAGCGAAACTTGAGTTAAAAGAAGGAAAGGAAAATGAGCTTATGATTGGAATTAGCCTCGTCAACGTTCTTTTCATTCACCAAGACTGCAAATTCAGCGTTTATCCATTTTGACGCTTAAATTATTCTTGATCACTTGGGGTTTGTTTTGCATTGATTGTAATTTCTTGGGAAAACAAACCCAAGCAGAAATTTCTTAAAGAAAATATTATTCAATCCTGAAAGATATGTTTCCTATCAGAATTTTTAGATTCATTGAGTTCTCTTTCTTTTCTTTTAAATAAAATACCTCCTTATACTAAAGTTTGTTTCGCTGATAATTTAAGACTGTGCATATAATATGTAATTAAACTAATGAAAGTAATTTCTTTGAAAATAAATGTAGGTATAAAATTAGTGTTCTTGACTATCAATTCTTAGGAGGTATTTTTTAAAAGAGGCATAATCTGTGTTAATGTTGTAAACATTATCTAATATTAATAAGAATATTATTCGTAAGCAGGAAATTAGCTGAGAGTTTTATCTCATAAAATATGGTAATTCTTTTGAGGGGGGATTCACCTAAATTAGAGATCTACAAATGACACATTATTGTCACATCGCTGGGAGAATATCTAGTAATATTTCCAACTGACTATTGAAGTACTGAAATACACTCACGTTTGTGAAAATTGCAACACCAAGAAGGAATCGTCATAATTGAATGCAATTTAATACACAGTTGAGTGGTAGTGGTACAAATAAATGATTAAATGTTCAAAGCAAACAAACAAGAACAAGAGATCAGAATCAGTATTTTGTGTGGCCACCACGCGCCGCAATAAGTGCTGCTACACGACGTGGCATGGAGTCAAACAAAGTTTGAATGTCTGACTGAGGAAGAGCATTCCATATCGTTTGTACGCGTACCCAAAGTTCGTCTGCAGACGCAACAGGACGAGGATCACGAGCAAGACGCCGACCAATGACATCCCACACATGTTCAATTGGCGACATATCCGGGGAACACGCAGGCCAAGGAAGAAGCTGTACCTGCTGCGCTGCAAAGAAGGATTTAACAATCCGAGCAGTATGAGGGCGGGCATTGTCCTGTTGAAATACAGCGCCTGGCAAGCTTTGAAGGAAGGGAACAGCTTCGGGCTGTAGAACTTCACGGATATACCGGTTGCTGTTCAGATTGCCCACAATTCGTAGCAATTGAGATCGTCTATGATATGCTATGGCGCCCCAGACCATAACTCCGGGTGTTCGTCCACTGTGGCGTTCGATAATGCACTCCGGAAGGTGGCGTTCACCGGCATAGCGTCTGACACGAATGCGGCCATCATGGTACCACAAATTAAAGCGGGATTCGTCAGAAAACACGACATGCTGCCAATCAGCACGCCAGTCTCTATGCTGATTGGCCCATTGTAGCCGCAGGCGGCGATGGTCGTGCGTTAGGGGGATCCTGTATAAAGGAGTCCGTGCGCGCAGTCCACACTGCAGCAGACGTCTACGAATTGATGAAGCACACAATGAAACACCTGTAGCTATTGACCACAGTGCTGCCAATTGTCTAGAGGAAGCTGTACGGTCCGTCCGCGCCATGCGGACCAGGTGTCTATCATCGCGAGCTGACGTCACATTTCGGGGTCCACTCCCGGATTTCCGAGTTGTCCGACACTCGTCCGTCCACTGCTTCCAAACGCGCATCACTGTGCTGCTGTTACGCTGCACACGAGAGGCTACTGCACGATACGACAATCCAGCTTCACGAAGGCCGATGATTCTCCCTCGTTCAAACTCTGTAAGTTGTTCAAATCTCGCTCTCTTTCGTCGACGAGGCATAAGTACAGATTGAGTTAACGTTTACCACTAGCAGATAACCACCGATAACCATACACGCCTCCCTACAGCCGTCTATTTATTCGGATCCATCAGCCGTTCAGAGGGCGCTGCTCAGCATACGCATGCGCTACGGATTTGCAATTCTAATCATTTTCATATCATGCGCTACTTTGCATTTCCTGAAAATTTCAGCTCACTCGCGTAAGTCCTTCATGGTGTTGCAATTTTCACAAACGTGAGTGTATATATAGTGAAATACTGAAATCATTTCTTAAATACAGAAAATTATGGTTTGACAAAAGAAATACTTTTCCAAGAATATTTTCAGTAATGCGGATCGTTATTAAAGAGTATACATATTACCGTTAAAGTATATAATGCAGTTATTTCATAGAATACCTAGTTATTCCATGAAATAACTGATCGTGTCCGTTAAAGTGTGTAATATGTTAATAATTTGACACTTTAACTAGTTATTCTAGGAAATAACTAGGTATTCTATAAATGAACTAATGAGAGACAGTTAAAGTGTAAAATAAACAATTTATCTAAAATGAAATAACTAGGTATTCTATAAATAAACTAATGATAGACAATTAAAATGAAAAAGAAGCAATTTATCTAATTTATGCAGCGTATAAATGGTATTTATGGAAACGTACCATAAAATCATTTGTTACAACAAGGATTACTAAAATGACACTTGGAATCACAAAGAACATTATTTCTAAAACAAAAACATATTTTGTTGACACACTGGGTTTTACACGAAAATTCCATATTGTTAAACGAAACATAAATACCCCTTATACTAAAAAGCGAGATATATGATATAGATTATTTTACACTTTAACTGGCTGCAGATCATTATTCTATGAAACAACTAGTTAAACCATGAAATACAAGCGAGTTTTACACTTTAACGGACACGATCAGTTATTTCATGTAATAACTAAATTTTATATAAAATAACGGATTTCATACTTTAACGGTAACATATATATTGCATTAATCATAATAATAACAACTATAATGATGACGATGATGATGATAATTTTAAAAAAATTAAATTTTATTGTTTATCTCATATAAATCATAATCTTAACAGACCCGAATATTCTGTTAATTCTTAATAGTACCTCGGAATTGTGAAACAAAAATGCTTGATAAGAGGCAGAAGAAATTTATGTATGTATATATACATATATGTCTTCGTGTATTGTGTATTAACCTTTTGACGTCCGAAACGACCTATACAGTCTTTCATTCAAACGACCACATCTGCCGGAGCGGTTGTTAGGTTGTTATTTGTTTTCTTCATCTGCCTAAGCTATGCAAGCAGCAGATGAAGTTTCTCTAAATGCATTGTATCAGGAGAATGGAAGCTTCTTTGTTAGGAAGTAGAAAGAATGTCATTTCGAATCTTCAGAACTGTTTTTGCGTTAATGGACGGAGAGCGGAGAAATTGGGCGGGACAAGTAATGGACGGGGACGGACATTTCGGTATTTTAAGCATACAGGTTAGGGAAAGCTTCGGTTTCCTAAGGGTTAAAAGACACAACTCATCTAGCATTGCATGAATGCCATATCTGCTGAATCTAACATATTTGAATGAATTAATTTTAATTCATTTTAATTGCAAAAATTTTTTAAACTGTTCTAACTGCATTTTGTGTTTTATGTTTTTAGGTATTTCAAACTTTTTAATGAAGCTGTTTTGCGTTTTATGTACTTTTGCCTTGCTGCGAAGTGACAACTAACTGAATTAAATAAGAAATATATCCAGAAAGAAATTCGAGGAAATAATTTTAAATGAAAGGCAGCAAAATGTGTATAATTGAATAACCCGTACTAGTAAAACATGTGGTGTCCACATCATATTTTTTTAAAACAGTACTAATTTGTGATGAAAACTGTATATGAAGCAAGTTTTGACGTAATGTATCATATAGTGTCTTGGGGGAAAATAACTGAAAAAAGTGATAATATGATAATCTAAAGTTACAAAACTCTTTCGTACAAGGCTCGCTATTGTGCCTAGCAAACATCGCAAAGAAGACTAATTAGTTTGGAATCTCTGCTTGTACATTGTCAAACTTCTTTGCATTTAAACTTAAATTACACCAACGATTTATAATACATATATGAGAGCATATAATTTATGGCTATGAAAATTTAACAGGAGAAGAGTCTGATGAAGGTATTGCGCCATTTTAAGAAATGTGTATTACAGACATTAATGAAGCACTTTTTGCTGAAGGAACTACACAAGCTTATCTTCTGCCGCCTTCCCAGATGTGCAGTAAATTTTTCACATTCTTTCGGAAATATATTTATTCTGAATTCAAAACAACGTTCTTAATTTTACCCCATATTTCTTATCGCTATTATACAATTTACAACTGCTTATGATAGTAACAATATTGATGAAAGTATGTTTTTTCTTCAGTACTCAATAGCTTTAAGCTGAAAAATGTTAAGCTGAAATTTATTGTCAATTTTTCATAAATAAAAATTTTTTTAAATATGAATAATTTAAGAGATTTTTAAGAGATTTATGCAATGGTTTGCATTTAAATGTAGTTTATTACAGATTCATGGGTTTCATTCATGGAAATTCATGGGTCAAATATTTAAGTATAAGACAACATATTTTGTGCAAACTACTTTCAAATATAGCGGAACTGGAGATGTTTAGCAAAAATGGTAATTAAATTCTGCCTAAAAAATAAAAATTGTTATTTACAGGATCTCTATCAAATTAAAAAAAAACTACATTTGGGAGAAATGTATTGCACATTAGATGAAATTATGGCATAGACATTCGTCTCAATTTACAATTCCTCAATCCTCTAGCACATTTATACTTCATTCTAACCACCCATAAGCATTGCAATCAATTACTGGAAAACTGCCTGAAGCATACCATCCAGAACAGCGCTACTGGCTAACACAAAAGGCTTGCACGTCGCTGGATGAAATACCTCTTTTCAAAAGGTTGCAACCGAAATTTCTCCTGCAGATTGTTTCTGACCGCTTATGAAGATAAATGATAGGAGCACAGGGAGAACAATGGGATGTTAAGAGGGTGATGGGAGCGTGATACAGAGATTGGTGAACGCGTGGGTAATTTTCTGGAGGCTTTCAACAGTCACTTAACCATGACCATCTCTTTGGGGGACAATTAACTTCACAGGGTCGGTTTATTTTATAAACGGCCTTGATGTATATTTTGAAGTGAGAGCTTTAATAGGTGGAGGTACAGACCCAGAGGAGGATTCATAAGGTAGCATTACGTCCCTCAGCAGTTGTTGATGGTTTAATGCATTTTTAACAGAGCGGAAAGTTTCAGAGATATCGTCTCTAACAGTGACATTCCTTTTCTCGGGTTTAGGAATTTCCCAGCTAATAAATGATACAGCAGTATACTTTGTTTCATCCAGTATAACTAAAAAATAAAACAGTATATCTATCTATCTATCTGACTATATATATATATATATATACATATATGTGTGTGTGTGTGTGTGTGTGTTTGAATTTAATGCACGACTGTATAGTGGCCTTCTTTATGTACCATAGAGATTAACTAAATAGAAACTTCTCTACTATTTGTTATGCTAATCTTACAAATTAAAAAAATACAAAAATAAAATTCAATGATTAAAAAACATATGATGTTTATGATATAAGTGCTACTGTATCTTTATTAATCTATTGTAAATATAACCTGGAGAACTGAACTAAATTAATGAAGTGCCGTTAAAACACAATGCTGCATATTCCCAGCGTATCAAAGAAGCTTTATCAATTATGAAAAGAAAAATAGACCATATTCCAGATTCATTAGAACCAATTTTTTTAATTCTGATGTCATTCCTGATAATAGCACTATACTAACTTTTCCTATAGATATCACTTTAATATGAACACAAAAATACTGTTATTGCTGTAATAGAAATTTCCGCCGTCCAAAGAGTATAGTGCTTAGTGTCGTTGACTGCCGTGCTGAAGAGCAGGATTCGAATCCTGGATAAGACATGGTTGTTTGTAAATGTATAGTGTCGGTGAGGCATGGCTTCACTCTAAATATGCGGGGAGCCGAAAGCCCTTTGGAGAGGTTGGTGGTAGGTGAAGTGGAGGGGCAGTTTATCGGACTTGTTTCCACGAGGAACTGTCCTCCATCAGGTTGGAATTTAGCTAAATCACCTACAAGGTGCTCAAGGCTGTTGCCAATAATAGACACAAACTTGTGCTCCTTGCCGCGAGGAATTTCGTGGGCTTTGGTTGACTTGGGTTGACTCAGACAAGGGAGCATTAGCAGCAAATAACAATAATACAAATTTCCAAAATGATACTGCCATTATAAACCGAAAAAGTAAATTTTGATCTTACTAGCTATTGTTTAATTGATTTAGAGATATGCACCCTCAGTCAACCTGCTGGTGGTTCAGTCTGATTTCTTGTATAATTTTCTAATCCAAAAAGTCTTAATGGCAATAAATATGGGAAAAGTCACTAAACACATGCATCGACAGCTTATATTAGGGAAAAAAGAATACAACTAAAACTGAACGGTGTACGTTTGCTGATAATCGATTCTTAATTAGTTTAACAAATTCGCAAGTACGAATAATTGGCAAAACGTTTTCTTGACACAGCTTAACTTCTCTTTTACTTAATTGTACGAAGTGAAAACGAAGTATTGTAATCGCGAAAAATTTCGGGTTTCGTATTTCAACGAAAATACCCATTTTGACCGCTATTGAATGCGATTTACCGATGTTTTTGAGTGTCGTTTGTACATAAGAACAGAATAAAGGACTCCTTTTTCCCGAAAAAAATATAAAACTGATTTAAAATAGATTCTGAAGAGATTCTTTCGTGGCGTCTGCTCGTATATACCTACACATATATTTAGCATAACTCAAAAAGAACTAGCCCCAGAATGCTGGAATTTTTTGTATAGGAATGCTATAACATGTAGATGTGCCCCTCTCATTTTGGTTGCAATCGGCGGCACCAAAAGAATATATATATATATATATCCATTTTGTTATTCGGCTCAGTGAGCTCAGTTTCTTTATTCTTAAAAGTTTGTAAATTGTGCATTTTTTGCTTTAAAAATGATTGAATTATGTTGTTCTTATCTTTCGGTTACGGTTTTTATGCCCTTAGTTAACCTGCATGCAATAATTGTGGAATTATCAACAATTTAAAAGTTTTTTTAAGTTCGGATAAGCCTAATTTTGGGGTATGATAGCAGCCATATTTGCTTACGTTTGAAACTTAGCAGAACTGTACTAGATTTGTTGCCAGTCTATAGAAACGTAACTTCGCAACAACAAAGTAACTTCTTCTTTTATTATTGCGAATTAAATTATGCTTGATTCATTCTGGAATTATAATTATTATTAATTAATTTTTGCGTACAAATTGTAATTTTAATTGTAAAATTTTTTAAAAAACATTTTTAACTGTACTTGTTGTTTTATGTTTTTCTATATCTTTCACCTTTTAATGAAAATATTTTGAATTGTTATGCATTTTTGGCTTACCGCAAAGTGAGAACTGAATTAATTAGCAGCGCATGCGCATTAGGTGAGCGGCGCTAATTGTCTGTGAAAAATTGTTTCTTTTTTATTTGTTTAATTTCTTTTATACATCGGTTTAGATTTATTATAGTACTTGAACAGAACTTGCTGTTCTTCAGATTCTCAGAACTCTTCAGATTCTATAAGTTTTGCTCACTGTGCTTTATGAAAATGAGATGTAACACTGTTAAGTGAACCTAGCGCCGAAGTGTGACTATGGTTCTATAGTGAACTTTAAATAGTGCGTTTATTCTATTGTGGTTTATGCGTTATCGATGAAGAAGTTTTAATTCAAAATTCGTTAACTGTTAATTCAATATGTGAAAATGAAATGCAGGAAAATTCCGTATAATTTAATATTCCGTACAAGGAAGGCGTGTGGTGTATAATACATCAAATGTTTTAATGAACTGGATCACTTATATATGTGTGAAAGCTTTATCTTGCAAAAAGAAACATGGTAGAGAAAATTAACTTCATTCTTCTTTGGAATTTTTTTTTTTTGAGATGACGCAGATCATTTTACATATTCTGAAGTTAATGATTTATTTCACCTGAATAAACAGGTATAAGAAAAATTTCTTTTGATGCTTGAGCTGCAAAACTGATACGAACCTTTTTATCGCTTTACTTTCAAAAGCTATTATGCATGGATAACGAATTAATGCACTACACTGAAGGATTATATTTCATATCATGATCCAGCTCTTAACAATTAGCATTAAATCTGCGAATAACATAAAAGTGGATGAGAATCCGAAGTTTTCCAATGAGAAGCACGTGGAAATTTAAGAAATAGGAAATAAATCTGCCAACAAGAAGGATTTTAAATGCTTCATTGCGATTAGTCACAAATTTATATTATGCACTAAATGTAATGCAAATCTATGATGTTATGTTATAAAGTATTTTCTCCTTTCTTTCCTCATGCCTTCATGATGTAATTGGAAGCACGCTAGACACCTATTCGGGAGGGCTGGAGCCCGAATCCTAGCAAGGACGTTGTACATTCCTTACGCACCATCATCTATACAACCTGTTAACTCTAGGAGGCTTTGTGAAACCCAACTGTAGAAGCTCGGGCCTCGTAGGTCCCGAACAAAATACAGAAAATTTCGTAAGTAAGGTGCTAATGGGAAGAATAGAGAATATATCAGGGAAGAATACAATATATCAGGGAAGAATACAATATATCAGGGACTGTTCATGTGATCTTCACAAAGCCTACAATATAAATGCCAGATTTAAAATCTAAAATTATATCAGGTTAGAAAAACTTTTGGCACAATGGCGTCTTATTGCGCTACTGTTGTTTTGATTTGTTCAAAGTTATAAAAATCACTGTGCATTGAAAAAGTAATTTAGGAGCTATAAGGTACCATACTCTCTTTATGCACTAATTTGTATTCGATAGAGAAGCATTCATGTAAGAAAATTATTAGAAGAAAGTTTAGTTATTTAAATTATTTTACAAGGTTAGGAAAATTTTCTGTATAAAAATTATTTTTTCCATTCTTTAGATTTAAACTTCTCATTAGTGATCTTAGTATTTTTGCGGCTGATCGTATGTATACAAAAAACTGCTCAGAAAAAATTTAAGATTTTTTTCCATGTAATAAATCTCCCAATAAACATTTCTACAAAGAAGTATCATTTTTCGTTGGATCATCTCTATATATTCGTGTGCTGTTTTCAAGTATAGAAAAAGATGAACATTTATAATTCAGTGGTTTATTTAAGAGTCGTTTTTTGAATTTATTCAGTACTAATGCTTAAAACGAGCACGATATGTTCAGGCGATGTTCAAACTCTAGATGAAGTCAAATTTCCTGTATACTTATTTCTTTTGTAAAGATAAAATCTGATCACGAACATGAAGAATACGAAATATGTTTCCGTTTTATTTTATTTGAAAGTACTTGAGATAAATAGCTACTGGAAACCTATATTCATAGAAATTTTTAAATGACAAAATCTGATGTGAACACCGCATGGTCTCCTTGTATGGCCCATTAGATTATACACAATTTTTGCAGCATTTCATTTAAATTTATTTCACCAAAATTTCATGAGAGATATATTTCGCATTCACTTAATTCAGTTCTTACTTCGCGACAAAGCAAAAATGCATAAAATCTCAAAACGTTTTCATTAAAAATTGTAAAATACACAAAAACATAAAACATAAAACACCAAATACAATTAAAAACAGTTAGAAAATCTGTACAATTAAAATTAGAATTTACACGCAAAAACAAGCAATTTGGACAGCTGACAAGAAGGCAGATATTTCGTTGCACAAAACTGAAATTTTACTTTTGGTCCCACTCCGCAAAAAGACATGAATGTGCAGAAACTGACTTAATTTGCTGTTCAAATGCAAACAAATGGCGGTTCATTAGGCTTAACTTGTTAATTTTAAATTGTTGATACATCTACAACTATTGCATGCATACTACATAAAGGCATGAAAATCTTAACCAGAACATAAAAACAGCATGAGTCAATTATTTTAAAACAAAAAGTGCAATATTTAGCAATGTATAAGAATAAAAGAACTAAGCTCACAAAGCCAGGTAACACAATGGGAATATACATATATATATATGGAACTGGTGCAGCCGATTACAACGAAAATGTGTAACTGTATATATGTACAACAGTACAGTATATATGTATATATTACAGCAGTCCCATATATAAAATTTCAACGTTCTATGTCTATTCCTTTCTCAGTTGTGCGAGATACATACACACATACATACATACATATGTACGTACGTGCGAATGTCAAAATTCTTTCTTCTGAATCATTTTAAAATTTATTTTACACTCCTTTTTAGCAAAAACAGGCCATTATTCTTACGTACAGATATCACGCAAAAACATCGTTTAAATATTTTCGAGAAAGATTGAATTGGAAATTTTCGTTAAAATATGATACCCGAAATTTTTCGTGATTACGATACTGCCTTTAATTCATGCAATGAAGTAAAACGAAGAATTTGTGCTGTTAAAGTTTACAATGGTTGCTCTTTCATTACAAAGATAGAAAAATTAATGCATGTTTAGCAACAAAAAGGTCGGACAATATAAGAAGCAAAGGAATATGCATAACTTTCATATTTAAAAAAATTAATTTAAAATGTAGACTTAAGTTTTGTATAAAATGTTATCCAATATAGAGATATTATTCCTAATTTGTCACTGTTCAAGGCATTTTATACAATTTTTTCAAAGATTATAAAATACCAAATATTCCTTCTTTGATAAATTATACTTTTGAGACCATGATGTAGACACATGCTATTATTACATGCAAATGGTACAATAAAGAGTTTCTTTACAGATATGTAAAAATGATGGACTTTCAAGCATGCAATTTTTACACAAAACAGTGCATTTCCAGGTACACTTAAAACTGTATAAGGTTGTGTTGGAGGCTTTTGATCTTTTGTGATCTTACGGGATATTAACGCTGCGTGATTAAATTATGTTTTCAAAATGCTGATTACTTTCCTAGAAAGTCGACTCAGGTAAAGGGTAAGCAAAGAAGTTTTGTAGAAATATAAATAAATAATGTAGTATGTAAAATATAAATTAAAAAAAGGGCCATTAAAAGCTGATTTTTACGTATTAAAAATAGGCAGAAAAATATAAATGAAACTTGAGAAAAAATATTGAATAAAATTTAATATTATTTCGCAAATAACTGAGATGTTAAAACAGGAATAATGAAAACATAAAATTTTCAAAAAGGAAAACTAGTTTTAGTTTTGCTAACAGAAATATCAAACAATAATGTACCCTTCAGATTAAAGTGAAATAAAAATAATTAGAAATGTGTTATCTGCTTAAAATATGCACTATAAAAGTAAACTTTGTGGTAAGTTCAGTTTAAAAAAATGTCATTCATGTGCAGTATAATGAGAAAGGAGATCTCTATGGCCATCAGCTTATAGTAAAGTAATGATGTGTAAATAGTCCTGATCACAGGACTAATTATTACCATATGAAATTCGGAAAGAGATATAAGTTCAAATTAGACAAGAAACTGAAAATATATCGAAACACAATCGATACTTATACCAATAAACACGAAAATACGATTTCAAAAGAAATAATTAAATAAATATAATTCTAAAAATATGAAATAAAATAATGAGTTTAAAATAATGAGAATTCAGGAAGAAAAGACATTAGCAAGTCTATGCTGCACTCAGAAATTGCAAATTAAATAAATGTCCAAATGAAAGAGTTGAAAACAAATATAAAGTAAAAGAAAGCATTGAAGAAATAAAAAAATAAAAAATATATATATAAGTAAAGTCTGTAAAATTCATAACAGGTCTTGTGGGAGAATAGGAGCTTCAGAGTATAAAAAAAAACAGGTATGAGTAATACATATTGTACATATATTTAATACATAAACACTGAAATATACTACTCTGAAATACACTGCACTGAAATATACTACCCCGAAAAAATAGTACATTGAAATATTCGGCTGCAAAACGTTTACGAAATAATATATAACCAATAAATATATTAAATTATTATCCCAAAGGGGCCTTAACTCAGAAGAGCTATTATTCTTGAAACGGCATTTTGTGTCTGTTCATTATAATTGTACGCTGCACTTTTTAAATTCTTGCCATCAAATATTATCACCTTGTATTATATTTAACGAAATTAAAAAATGAAGAATCTGTATGAATGTATGTATGTTTCTTGCCTTGTGAAAAAACAACGGTATCAAGAGCCATCAAATTTTGAATAATGGAATCCTCCACCCAAATAAGGGAACCTGGAAGCCCGAATTTGGCAGGTGGATTTTGTTTTATTGTCTGTTTCATATTTTGTAAAACTTTAACGAATTTTTGATTTAAAAAAACTCAACTATTTCAAAGCGAGCAACGGTACGGTAAAAGAGCGGCCGAGATTGTCTATCAAAAATTCTAAAACCATATTGTTCCTAATTATTTTAGCTTAAAGGGACATTAGTATAAATGCTCTCAAAACGTGTATGTATGTGTATGAGTGTAAATGAAAAAAGGAGTCACTTTGGGCGTAATATAAAATCTGAAATCTTTGAGATATTTTTATTTTTTTATACTGTAATTTGGAAAGTTTGCAGCTGCAAACATTTGTGTAGCATAAAACTGCTAAGCAACGATCTAAAGTTAAGTTCTTCTTCACGAAAATTACTTTGTTTTATCCATATTTTTAAATCGCTAAATTTTAATTTTGGTACTTATTTCGCGACTGGAAATATTAAGGTATTCATAAGGAAAATATTACAATAAACTTTTGCCTACATCACTGGAGACCTTCATGGTATATTTGGTAACACGTAAGGCTAGCAATCGGAAGTTGAGGAGTTTGCATCTAGACGAGGGTGTCTATGATGATTTACGTTTACCGGCTTTAAACGAATTCTAATTCGCTATAGTGTTGCCCGATTAAAGTGCGTTGGACGATAATGCTTCAGCACTTAGATTTGGCGATTAGAGTCTAGTTCCAGTGGCCTTTTGTTGGAGGGAAAGCGTAAGGAATTGCCTGTCTTATTGTGTGCCTTCGTGATGTAACTGGAAACACGTACGACTAGCAGTTAAGAGGTCCGCAGCTCAAATTGCGAGGAGGGCATTGTTGATTCTTAAGGGATTCCGATTTTTACAAAATTCTAAATCCACGCTACAAGTATATAAAAAATGGTTTAAATTACACGGATATAATTAAACGGACTAAAACTGAAACCTGGTTTGGGTTATAATAATATTTTAAATCCTAACAGATTAAAAATAGAATTGTGAGAGTAGATAGTGTTTTAGATTGGAATTGTGAGACTGGATTGTGAGGCGGGATAAAGCAATAGAATTGAAATCAAAATTGCCTAAGAGAAATTTAGACAGACTGAATGTAATATTTTTTTGTACCATTTCTGTGTTAGAAATTATATCATTACTGTAACATGTCTAGTTCCTGTACGTGAGCTCAAAGATTTCATTTTTGTTACAATCGAAAATATTTTCAAAGCTAAAGTTCATTTTTAACTTTTAAAGCATTTAACTGAGGAATTTCAAAAAGATTTTGCTTACACTTTGTGAGGTTCAACCCTTTTAGCTAACAACTAAATGGGGAGGAACCTAAGAACAGCTAAGCAAATATTCGCTTTAGTTCATGAACAGAGGCGTAAACTCGAGAAGGGGTAATTACATTTTATTGCTCAAAATAAGAATTACAGATGGCTCCTTTCTCAGAGCGTACAGCAAAGCCTCCACTTGGACTTGAACTCAAAATAATAAGAACTAAGGCTTAACTAATGCTTAACTAAAGAGATTTAGCCGAAGCTATCAAAATTCGAAGTAGTTGGCCCCTAAATATCGAATAAGCTAGTGAAGCTATCGAGTGTCTGTAATAGGGCCGAGCGTAGTAGTTTAGAGAGTAGCAGTTTAGAGAGCGTAGCAGTTTAGAGAATCGTAGCCAAAAGGCAAACGCTCGCCTGTCAGAAACTCTGAGGCTCTTTCTCCAGCAGTGGAACTTCGAATTTTAAGTTAGTGGAACTTCGACTTAAATACTACTTTCATGTGCATTAAATACGATTCTAAAAACACATTCTGGTAGGAAATTGCGAGCTGAAAATAGGAGGGACAGGAATAGCTTTAACTAAAGATAACTGTAAGTCAAGTATAAGTTAACTCAAGTTAAAACTTAAGTTAAAAATCTTAAACATCCTTGCAACGATACTTTATACTTGTCACAAGTATATTGTTTTTTAGTCTCTGGAACTTGAAAAAGTAATATTCATTTATATTTTTGTTTGATTTAGAACTTCAGTCTCCTAATCTCTTAAAATCACGTGCTGCTAACGAGGTTGAGTTAAATTTCTTGATTTGGAAATCTAATATTACTAACTATTGCTCGGTAAGGATCTGGTATTCCTAACAGGGAGTTGACATAAAATCAAACGATATTTGAAAAATTTTCTAAATTCTACAAACTGATATAGAAATTCCGAAAACCTTCATTTAGGAAAACTATTTTAAATTTACAAGATAATTTTTAAATTAAATTCTGTAATTATTAAATTTTTGCCAAATAAGAACTTGTAACAAAAATTCAACATTGTGTATAAGGTACCTGATAGGAACTTTTATACGATACTGTGCTATCATGAGTAAAATACCTTAATAAAGGAGTTCGTCGGAAAGGATCAAAATTAATTTCAAAATTTAAGTTCAAAGAACATAAAAATCAGATAAAGTTAACTAAGCAAAAAGGAAAAATGTATTTTACAAATAAAACATAAAATGTGATTTTGACTCTTATATTACTTATTTTAGCAATTTTTAAATGTTTTCACTTTTTTCCATTATATTTAAGTTAATATAGATTCTGAATGAATACATTTTTAGTTTAAAGTATATGTATTCTTCTGTTTCTTGGATTTGGATTTGATTGAACACAGAGTTGATATTCGTATGGTCACAATTATTCCTAATTAGGATTAATTTATTTTAATTATTTTCTACCCTATTGATCATTTATTTTCCTTGAACATTAAGGCCGTTAAATATCCTGAAAGAGGTTGATAAATTGCAGTGTAATTACATTGTACAGTATTCTGTTCTTAAATCAACAAGGTATTAATTGTGTAATTTCACAGCATTTTATATAAACTTAAAATGCATTTATGATATATTATATGCAAAAATATTGTTGCGTGCTTACGGGATCGCAATACATTGAATGCACAAGTTCGATAATAGGTTAATAAAATTTATTTTTATCAAAAGAAAAATTTCATAACTCAGGAATTTTCCACAGAAATATTCGTACAAGTGCTCACAGTATCACACACTATAATCCACACTACAGATTACTAAGGACGTTAAACACAACGCAATGCTTGGCGCAGCTAAAGAGAAAGCTAATCCGATCTCAAGCTGAGCTCGCAACAATGACAACAGCTAAGTAAGCACCTGAGAACAGATGCTCTGCCTTTGGTCTTAAACGGTTTCCAACCGGCTGCAAGATATTTCTAATACTTTCTGCTTCTCGAAATGACTGGAAAGCAATACGAAGATGGAATTAAGATTACAGTCAACATAGTGATCAATTACGTATTTTCAGTTTCAATACAAATTACCGAGATATCCATTTACTGGATGTTAAATACACGTGTCCCTGTATTCTGTATTCTTCCGGCATAGCTTTCTCTTAAAATTTGTCTCGTGCTACATAACACAGAAAAATACAACAATTTTAATTATAATTTTACTAAAATTTCCTATTTAAATACAAAATTTGTAACAAAATAATCCGAGCCAAGAAAAACAGAATACATATAGTTAAGTTCTTTGAATATAATATTTCTCACTTCACTCAAATGTTTACTTTAATAGTTTTATTTTGCTCTATGAAATAGCATTGGAATATTATACGAAAATAACCCTCTTATTCCTCTCCATTTCCTGCCATGCTTTTGGATCGAAGTCACGTAAGATACTTTTTGAAATGTATAACAGTGATACGTTTTTGAAGCATCTTTTCGCAGCCTTTAGAGACATGTCATTATTCGAAACAATTTCCGTCCTTCGCCCTTAAGCCACAGAAACTTTTCTTTTGAATATAACTCTTAAGACTGATCTACGATACTAGACTGACAAGTGCGTGTAAATAAATAAAAAAGAGGAGAATGCATTTTATGAAAAGGTGAGTTGAATGTTATAATGAAAGAAGTTAAGGAAAAATACGAAGAGTAATAAAAGTTCTCTTGGGTGAGGAATTTACTCTTTCGAATAGTAACAGAAGGAGAAAGAGATGTTTATGTTTATCTGTAACATTTAAGAGAAAAATAACTAACAGTAACAGATGTAGACGGAATGTGACGATTTCCCTTGAAAAATATTTTCAGTATTTTGCTTAGCTGAATATAGCCTTGCTATCGATGCTATTGTATTTTCCCACAAATGAATGCTTTCCTCCTCAAATAAGACAGCATTCTCATATCTCATTATTATAAGCAATTTGCTAAGAATAGCCTGCGTAATGCATTTGAATATGCTTCACTTAAATATCTCTGTACGACATTTTAGGAAGTTATTGTTGTGGGGATTTATTTAAGATACTTAACAGTTAATTTTATTTTGAAGCAACTTTCCTACTACTCTCGCTCTTGTCAGAATGTAAGTCAGATAGCATGCGTCTATTCAAATGAGCAGAAAGAGGAAGAACCTCTTTTGGAATTTTGATTCACAAACGATTAGATTTCAGTGGCGTTGAGCGCTTCTAGCCATTAGGCTTGTTTACGCCGAATTTTACGAGTCACAGCCTGCCTACGCGTTAAGTAACCTGCAAACAGCCGTTAGGCTATGTTAATTCGATTCTGTTTTAAATTATTTGTTACCGTTTGAGTTAAGTTAAAAGTGTTGCCTTTTGTAAGCACAGGTTGAGGCCATCTGTGAATATATTGAGTTAAAAAAGGCTCCTTTATAGCCTTTCTCTGGACTTTGTCGTACTTAAGGATAATTCCTTAACTATCTATTAACGTCTAACTAGTTTATGCTTCCTAAGAATATTAAAGTTAAAATGTTTTATTTAAAAAAATTACTGGATACATTCTATGCATTGATATTGTTACGTTGTTCTCTTCTTACGTACGTTAAAGGTTCGTGGATTTGGAGTGAATGACGACGACACTCAATGAAGTATCGAAACAAACTTTATTGGCCTGTATTTTTCAAAACAGCTCCAAAATCACGCTTACAGTTGTCGAAGACAATCAGCGACACAGCCTATAAACACGCTGAGACAATCAGCGACACAGCCTTCAGACTATCAGGCTATAACGGTGAAGGCGGCTTCACAACAAAGCACCAGAGTACTGTTCCCCACTCTGCTCGGTCGTTCTCGGAACTCACGTACTCTCGAGATTCTCTACGCTAGAACTCGCGATGCACACGACGATGAACTAGAGTACAGCTCAAGACTCGGTTCAGTCGTTCCCGAAGCTCAACACACTCTAAGATAAAACTCTAAGATTCGCTAACTCGCCATACACTAAGAGATTCTCTTGATGCACTCGACGACAACTCGGCATTAGACTACGAGATGCTCGCTGACTCGCACTGACCCGCCGACTCTTTGACTCGTAATTGACTCAACTGACTCGCACCAATTCAACTGACTCCGCAATGCACTGAACACTCTCCCCACACCAACAGAGTTTATATAGCTTTTGGCTTGTGTTCGAGAACGTTTTGGGCTAAACCAGGAAGAAGTATTCGTTCTAGAAGGTTCTCCATGCGTCTATAGCATATCACCAATTTTGTCACCAAATGTCGTGTAATAGGCGATTTCTCGCCAAATATGGCAACCCTACCTTCTTTTACTATTTTATGGCAACCCTAAACATGCTTTGCGGGGAAGCTATCTTACCGCACGTGGACATTTCATAACAATATTTTTATGTGTTTCTTGTGCACAGCCTATGGTAAGAAACTCAGCCAGCAATGAAAGGGTTATTGTTAGATATGTTAAAAAATGTGGAATAATATATTTAAAAAAAGGTCCTATAATTTAGACTCTATTCAGGAGACAAATGAAATCATAGTTTTCGTCACTTCTCGAAGCTGGAGTATCAGATCCGCGTTAAAGTATAATTTCAAAATAACTGTGCGTTGGTTTAAACCATAATGAGACAAACAAATAACCAGAGCATAAAGCTACTTAAATATAGTAAAAATACGGTATTATAAAAGTTTAAGTAAAAGCTAATAAGTTTGCTAACCTTATCAAGTCGCGTGCTTTGAAAAATACGATATTACAGAGTTTAAATAAAAGTTAATAATTTTATTAAGTCGCGTGCTTTGACAACGAAATCTTTGTGAATGCCACCTTAAATGCATTAAATATCACTCTGCTTTTATACAAGGTGCTCCAGCAAATTGGTCGCAAAATTTTAGGAGAGATAGAGTACACCTAGGCGAAGGAAAACCACACAGCAATGCGTGGTCGGAAACGCATTTCTGGCACCGTAGGGACTGCACAAAACACAAAAAAGGAAGGACGTGAAAGATGAGAACAATTTTTATTATACTTAGTGTAACTGAAACCATGAAATAAAAGCAAAAACAGACGATTGTCATAAAAAAAAATGTGTTGGAAATTATGACTCGAACCATGATGCAGGAGCCGTTTGTCATGCATCTTCCATACAATCTTCGAAGAGGGGCCTGAATCACCGTCCGAGGTCGTAATTTCGAACACCTTCTTTAATGACGACCTATTTTTGTTCCGTTCCCTATTTTTGTTTGTATTTGTTGGTTTCTGCTGTACTAAACATAATAAAAGATGTTTTGTCACACTTATTCGTGTCTTCTATTTCTGTGTTTTATGTCATCACTACCAACACAAGAAAGCGTTTCCGACCATGCATTTGCTGTGTAATTTTCCAACGTCTAGGTATATTCTACCTCTCTTGAAAGTGTTTGACCAATTTGATAAAATACTATATTTACTCAATCTTTTTAGTTTTATGAAGTGAATTGGTGTACTTTCATTCTGAGTTCTTTCGTAATGTAACATATTTAAATTGTTTAAAGTACAGCCATAAATATTCGAAGAGCAGTCATGCTATATTAAATACATATTTTAAATAAATTTTTAAAAAATCTTATTCTTTGAGTGTTAATATAATAAAACCTTGTTTTACTTTAATGTTTCCATCTAAATTGTAAGTTAATTCCACGAAAATGGGAAAAAAGAATTGCCAGTAACAAAACTCCGAGTTCCCATGATGAGATGGCATCCGTAGTTCTTCTCCATTAAGTACCACAGGAAATTGGTTTTTTAACTACAAAAATTAACAATTAAATTACTCTCTGCTACTGGAAATGGAATGAGCAAAACTAAGGCGGTTGAATTTACTTCCATTTGCCATTGATTTCTGCTCTTGGAAGAGAAGAAAGCTAAACAGAATTTGAAGCTATTTTTAGAAAATTACAGAATTACGTTCGCAAACATTTTAGTTACGACACTACAGCCTTTGAACAAGGATTTAATTCCTTTTTTTTGCATCTTTTTATTTCCCGAAAACTATTTTTCGAGGAATATGTGAAAGAAATGTAGTTTATAATAGAGTTTATTCTCTATGAAAACTAACTGAAATTAAAGTTAGGAGATAGAAAGCAAATTATAACTAGGCTTGTTTAAAAGTTAAGGTACGTGCATTTTTAATTTATGGCTTAAATACTTTACAAATGAACAGATAACCTCAAATTTAATTTTAAGAAAAAGTTAAATTAGTACTTTTCTCTATTTACAAAAGGAAAACAACAACAAAAAAAAATCCTTCAAAAAAGAAAGCAATAAAAAGACAAAATAACTCTCAGCGATTATTTCTAAAATTGACTGATAATATGTGGTATCTTAATAATACTCTGCAGAGACATCAGGTACTTTTTGGAAGCAAGAGAGATGAAAAATGAACAGTGCCCTCCCCGGGATTTCGAACCACGGACTCTCGAATACGCACCGATCGTGCTGACTACTACACCACGAAGGCATGCCAAGGAGGCGGAAGAAACACCTTATAACTTGTCATATTTTTTTTATAATTTATAATATAGTTATTTAATAATTATATTACGAATTTTGAATTTAATAATAACGTAATTATAATAATAACATAATAATTTGTAATTTTCATAATTTTCGTAATTTTTTTTATGAAAAAGGCATTAAGATTTATTGTAGTTATGAAACATATTTTGACTGTTTGGTGACGTACTACAATATAATATTTATATTAATCTAAGCAGTTCAAGCATGCTCATCTCTATCCATTTATTGTATCTATGCATTTGGATTCACTTGCATAAGATGAAGAGTTCCATGGCAGAAAGTCAGGCAGAAAATGAAACTTTAAACTATGATCTGTCACTTTAAAGTAGGTAGGTTCAGTTTATTAGGTTGTTCGAAAAATAATTTCTATTATTTTGTTTTTTCAAACGGAGGGCTTAAGTGGATTTCTTCACATAACTGTCACACTTTCACCCTTAATTACAACTACATATTTTGACAGTTGATATAGCAAGGCTTGCTTATGAAAAAGTTCGATTGATTCTTCGCAGCAGCTTTTACTTGGTGCTCTTTCGAATATGGAAAGCGAAAAGCAGCATTTTGGGCATATTTTAATTTTTAATTATCGAAATAAAAAACAATCTGTTAAAGCAAGAAAAAAAAATTCGATGTATATGGAGAAGATGTATTGACAAAACTCCAATGCCAAAACTGGTTTGCAAAATTTCGATCCAGAAATTTTTATCTTGAAGATGCACCCCTGGAAGACAAGTTGAAGCTGACGAAGACACATTAAGGGCATTAATTGACTGAAACAGGCGAATAACAACTCGTGAGATAGCTGAGAGATTAAAGTTTTCGAATTTGATCTTTCACGCTCATTTGAAAAGTTATGTTTAACCTCAAAACTCGCCACACGTGTTCCTCATGCTCTCACGGAACACAAAATTCTGCCGTGGCATTGACGTTTGTGATTTGCTTCTCAAACATCAAGAAAAATGACCTATTTTTGAAGCGTATCATCATCACTGGGCACGAGACGTAGGTTGCCTACAACAATGTTAAACGCAAGAGATTATGGAGCAAAAAAGATTAACCGGCTCAAAGCACTTCGGAAGCATATATACATAAAAAAGGGATGCTATCCGTTTGGTGGGATTTCAAAGGAATCTTTTTATAAGCTTCTACCGGCCAATACAACTATCAATTCTGAAGTGTACTGTCATCAACTGGACAAACTGAATGATTCACTTAAACAGAAAAGATCATAATTGATCAATAGAAAAGGTGTAGTGTTCCACCCAGATAATGCTAGACGTCGTACAAGTTTGGTAGCAAAAGCTTTTACAGCTTGGATGGGATATACTGCCACACCCACCATATATGACACCTTCTGATTAGTATTTGTTCCAGTCTCTACGACAATTTTTAGACGATAAAACCTTTAATTGAAATGAGAAGTTCAAAACAATCACCTGAATCCTTGCCAGCAAAGGAAAACAAATATGAGCGTGGAATCATAATATTACCAGAAAGATGTCAAAAGGTATTGGACAATATATAATTGAAGAAAATATTTATTTACTATAGGAAAATTTTATTTCATTTTCATGGGTAAAAAACAAAATTACTTTCAGAAAAACCCAATATTAGCGAGTCTCCTCTAGTTTATAGTCATAAAAGGGAAGAAATAAGGAAATTTAGCAAATTAAAGCATTCGGCCTTTTTTCTCCAGCAATCGCTGCCATGGTTATGAGTTATGGTTGAGGGGGAAAAAGGCTTGAATTGCATATTCTAAAGCATCTGACTATAGGTGATTCCCCGTTTTATTTTACCATCTCCTCTTTTTGCATATGCCAGAGTGCCACTTCCTCCTTTCAAACATTTTTGACGCCACAGTGCATGCCCCCCCTAAAAAAAACGAGAGAAATAAAAAAAAATAAAAAACATCCTAAATTTCTGATTTCACGTAATATGTAACTTAGTTTTAAATTGCTTAGATTATAAAAAATTCTGGTAAAATTGTAGAAACAAAGATTCAAGTAAAATTTAGTTTGGTCTAAAGTTTACTTAAAATTTATAATTAAATTAAATATAAACTAAATTAATAGGCAAAATATAAAATAATTCTAATATTTTGAAACTCAAGAAGATGAAGATAAAAGCTATGAGAAAAATCACTGAGTAACCTATCGCAGAGACATTAGGTATTTTTTTCGAAGCTGGAAAGTGAAAAAATGAGCAATGCCCTCGCCGGCACTCGAATTATGGACCTCTCAAGTACGGGCCGGGTGTGCTCACCACTACACCACGGAGGTATGCTAAGAAGGCGGGAGAAATAACTTATGCAATGACTGTTGTTTCTTCATCAAATCTGAGGTACGTTGAAAATTTAAATAACGCATGACGGAGCCCACTTTCAACCTCCAGGATACTTCGCTGTGTTATTTTCCTTTGAATCATAAATGAAAAGCCTGATTCACAAAGATATGTCCTCGTAAATGAAAGCAACACACAGATATGTACTTTTGTGAGTTTTAGTAGAGTCCTTCCATAAAAAGACAAAAGCAATGACTGACTTCTTATTTATTTTTTTAATCAGTCTTTACTTTCGGAATACCATCTTGGTATACATCAGATCGAGATTTTTATTCGAATACTTCAATAGATTTCCACCTCTTCATTGCTGAGTTCGTGAAGCTACCGAAGGAACTGTTCTGATACTGTTACTACATGTCGCAAAATTTCATTTCTTAGAAATTATTGAAAGCCATTTTTTCTTAACGTAAAGATGAAGGGATGACAGTTTCCAAAATTTTCAAACAGTTTCAAAAATGACATTTTTCTTTCAATGTTCTACCTTTCCATTAAAAGCTTTCAAAAATTCAATGAAATTTGAGATAGTAGTGTTCTTTCCCTGCATCTGGAGCTTCAGTTTATTCCGAAGCTCAGAATTTGAGTTATGTAAGAGAAACATATGATTCGTTCTTCATTTTCTAACTTCGAGATAAAATCATTCTTAAGATGCGTTTGAAAGCATAATTTTAGACCGTTGAATTGTTGAGTAGCCCTCTGAAAAATAATGAAATGATGGTCTATATCTATGCCATAACATTGTTTTTAAAAAGTTGTGTGTTTAGAGCTTCTTTACAAAATTCGCAGTTTGAATTATTTAATCCTAAACTTTTTTGAGTGTATTTGGATGTGTTTCTGAAACCGGTGCTTGTGGAAATGGGGCAATGTACCACCGCCGTTTCGCCGTCGCCGCTTCGCCGTCATCACCTTTGGGGCAGCTCGCCGTCGGGCCAATTTGCAGTCAAGACATATTTTTCATTTGCATACTTACATTATATCTTCACATGATATACTATATCAATTTCGTTTGCCTAGTTACCAGCCTATAATCTTGACTTAGAGAGTACAGCTAAGATACATGTATGCAGATGTGTATGCAGATAATTTCATCATCAGAAATGAAAGAAAATGTGGCAATGTTTGCTTAAAACGTTTGTCATATATTTTATGAAGCTTATCAAATTGTGAAATTTAAAATCATAGTTCGGTAAGCAACTTAGGCTTTGGAAGTGGTTAATAATTTCGTAACCTAAAATAAAATAGATATATAAAAATGAAACAAAAGACGCACTCAAATTTGTTACAGTATCTATATACAAAAAGAAGAAAGTGTGTTGGTTTGTCTTCAAATGACTCAAAAACTACTACAGCTATCGTCACCAAAGTTTCCAGAATTCTTTTCTAGGCCCTGGGAAGAGGTCGTCGTCCACTTTTTTTGCACAAAAAGTAGCTAAAATCAGACATATTAATTAAAAACTCGGAAAAACAATAATTTTCGCCCTTATTTTTCCGAGTGGCAACAGTCTCGCAAGCTGAAGATGAAAATGTGCTTTATTTCGAAAGCTGTTGCCATTGCCAGCTTTCAAATTCCGCAGCTCGTTAATAAAAATTTCTCAGTTTTACAATGAAATAAAAATAGCATTGCCAAACATTAAATACGTTATTCCGGATTCCAGAAATTCGTGGGAAGTCATTGCGACTATTCCCGACTACATACTACTTTAATCAATCGAAATATTAATTAAAAAGTCTAAAAGCCCTAATTTTCGCACTCATTTTTCCGACTGGCTACACTCTGGTGGGTTGGATATAAAATTGTTTATTTCGAAAAGTGTTGTTATTACTGGCTTTTCAAATCCTAAAGTTTATTAATAAAAAAATTCCATGTTTTGCAAAATCTATACATATAAAGAAGAATATCTGATTGTGTGTTTGTTAGCATTATTGATTTTTGATCAATTATGATAAATTTTTGCCACATTATTCGACTAAAATTGAATGTGGGTGAACTATTGGAGGGAAGATGGCCTTCTACGACCATTTGATTAGAAAGACGAAAATCATTAAAAACGGCGTGCCACTGTTGCTGATATAATGAGAGAGCATTAGTTCATTTTTCTATCGAAACTTTTCATGTGGGTTCCATATCGCATCAGACTGAAAAATATATGACTATGAATCTTTTTTTTTGCATCGTTATTAGAGAAGGATTACAGAGGTATCATTCTTTCTGTTTTTAGATGCATTACTCTCAATCTAACGTAACTGGCATCCGATATTTCTGCTAGTAAAAGACAAAATAGTAGTCATAGTGACTCAATTGTCACAATGATTTGAAATTCCGTTGCAGAAATAACTATATTTGAAGTATTATGGAAATGGCTTGCTCGTGTTGTGAAGGAGAATATATAAAATGTAGAGTTGTACTGAGAACCAACCAAAGTTTTGATTTAAAGACATATTGTAAGAATTATATATTAACATATAACATTCTCTTTTTATCAGTGTGTGTAAGTATTCTGATACATTTCAAGACTGGAACACAAATAAGACTAATATATCGATTACTAAAAATGTAGCCACGCGAAAGAAATTTTGTTACAAATGAAGAAAGATGCATTCGATAGCGATAATCCCTTGAGAAAGTCTGTGAGTGAAATATAAATGAAGAAGCGGTGAAATTATTCTGAAAGAAATCAAATGATGATATATAATGCATTATTCCATTGCATATCTCCATTTTACTGAGAAGCACAAGGCATTGCGAAGTATATTTATAAATGCATAAATTGGCATGAAAAATTAAAATTCAAAATAACACAAAATTCTTAATATGGGAGATTGAAGCTCATTTTTATCCAAGAAATTTAAAATATTAATGTGGTAGACAGATGCGACATCTTCAACAACATAAGACATTCTTATTAATAACGCTTAAAAAAAACAAAGGAAACATTCTTCTCAACTTAAAAAATAACTTTTCATTTAAGAAATATTCTTAACAGATAAATATTATCAGTGTAGAATTATTTTTATTCATAAAAAATATCTAATCTTGGCAATATAAATTTATTGAAAATCATATAATATCCGAAATACATTCATGAGAAACTTGCAAGTATAAAATAAAGTAAAAATTCCCTCAAGCACAGAAAGAATATTTATTGCTTAATAATATGAAACTGACGTACAAATGAGGGCACTTGCTTGCAGTATCAGTTACCATATCAACCTACATCTAGACAAAAATATTTCTGAAATTTATGAATTTAATTTCCTTTCAATATTGCACTCACTCTTTATTAATATACTAGCGGACGTACCCGATGCCAGTTAAGTTACATGAATCTAACAACAAAGAGAACGATACCGCTGTAATCCTTCTCTAATAACGATGCAAAAAATACGATTCATAGTCTTACATTTTTCAGTCTGATGCGATACGGAACCCACATAAAAATGTCGGCAGAAAAATAAGCTAATTCCCTCTCATTATACCAGGAACAATGGCTCGCAGTTTTTAATCATTTTCGTCTTTCTAATCAAATGGTCGTAAAAGCTCAAGTTTCATCCAATATTTCACCTGTATTCAATTTTAGTCGATTAAATATGGCAAAAAACTGCTCATAATTGATCAGAAATCAATAAAGCAAACAAACAAACAAACACACAAACAGACATTCTTTCTTTACGTGTATAGATTATGTAAAATTCACAAATTTTTAATTAACAAACTTTAAGATTTGAAAGTGAGCAGTAGCAACACGTTTGGAAATTAAGCCTTTTTATCTCCAACGCGCGAGACTGTTGCCACTCGGAAAAATGAGTGCGAAAATAACAGGTTTCAGAGTTTTTAATTAATATTTCGGCTGATTAACGTCGTACGAGGATGGGAATAGTCGAAATGGCTTCCCACGAATTTTCGGAATCGGGAATAATGTATTTAATCTTTTGAAATGCTATTTTTATTTCATTGTAAAATTTAGAAATTTTTTATTAACAAACTCTACGATTTGAAAGCAAGCAGTGGCAACGCTTCTCAAAATAAAGGAGATTTTTACCTCCAACGAGCAAGAGTGTTGCCATTCGGAAAAATGTGGTCGCAAATTATAGTTTTGAATTAATATCTATGATTTTAGCAATTTTTTTTGAAAAAGTGGACGTTGACCTCTGCCAGGACCCAGAAAGAATTGTAGAACGTTTGGTAGCAATAGCTATAGTAGTGACTGAGTTATTAGCGGACAAACAAACAGACTTTCTTTTATATATATACGTAGATTACACATCGACTCGCTTGAGGAAATTCAGTTATTAAGTTGTACCATACCGTTGTAAAATAAATATATTTCTTCGTAATTTTAAACATGAAAATAAAGATAATAATATGTGAAGAAAATTTTGCATCCAGAAATATATAACAAAATTATTCATTACTGCTGTGTCGTTAATAATATTATTCATACTAATTTATGATATACTATGCTATACATAAAAGCATTATTAACTTATATAGGTGAATTATTAGTATGAAATAACTGATAATGAACTGGAATGTAAATAGAACTGAGCATTTTAATTATTAGATTAATTTATACGTCGATCGATTGGTTTCGAAACATTTAGTAATGTATATCAGCAATATAAAACCATATTTAAAAACAAAATAAAAATGCCTTAAAGAGGATGCATCAGTTTTGTTTCAAATACAGAATGATGTTCCTCAAACATAGCGCCAATCTAAATTTAAATTTTCCTGAATTTTAAACTTCTCTTCCATCCACTAATAAAATGATGCGTAAGGATTATTAAAAACGAAAAAGTCTCTTCGAGTTGAAATTTCCTACATGAGACCTCATTAAGGGAGAATCTGTGCTTTATTTGGGATTTCTGTCAACTAGTGAAGTACTTAGAAAAATGTAAATTAGACAGGCTATCACACATGCCATTCATACAAAAACTGCTTTAATATCCGCGTCTTGTTAGCATGCGATGCAAGACACAATTATTCTAGATCCCAGGAAAATAAAAGACATTTTCATGATTTTAGTTCTTTGCAATTTAAAAGCGAAATGAAAAAATAGAGTTAATAATTATCTTTGAAATATATTTAGAAGCATTTTGCTATTCAATTGGAAATAAAAGAAATATGTTTAAACATTTATATATATCTGAGTCTTCCTTTCAGAAAAAATATTTAATGAAAAAAGTGAAAAAGATATAAGTTATTACCTAAAAAAAGATTTACTCGACGACAGAAGTGTTGCTTTGAACGGTGGATTATATTTTACTAATTAATATTGTTGCGTTTTACGGGTTCGTGGATTTGAGAGTATCCGATGAAAACACGATGCAGAACAATAAAAAGCACAATTTATTTACAAAAATCACTATTTACAGCACAGTTCCAAAAATACCTTTAAAAGCGTCAAAAATCTACAATAAATACGCTGAAACAATCAGCAACACAGCTTCAAGCTGTAACTGTAAAGGTAGCTTCACGGCAACACTAAACTTATAATAAACACCGTGGAACAATCACCAATACACTATCAAGCTATACTGTAAAGGTAGCTTCACGGCAAAGCACTATCTCGATTGCTTTCCGTTCACAAAACTCTCGCGTAGCTTAGCACTCACAGTAAGCAGCTACTCTCACAATTCTCACAATTAATCACACTCTCATCACACACTCGCAGCTAATCACACTCTTAATCACACTACTCGCAACGCCGGCTCTCCGAAACGCAAGGGTTTATATAGCTTTTCCTTAAGTTCCACAGGTTTCGAGAAATATCTCGACAGGAAGTTATTCTAGAAGCTTCCCGATTGGACCATGGGATATCGCCGATTTGGTCGCCAAATGGGCGATAAATTCGCCAATCTGGCAACCCTACCATACACTATTTTATGGCAACCCTAGTGCTATGCCGGAAAGCTTACATACAGGCGCAACCGCCGAACTTTTCGCAACAATATTTCTTTTTAATTTCACCTCGCTAACCAAACAGAAGAAAATTGGCAAACTTGAAGTACATCAGAAAAGAAAGATTCTGCACTGGAAATAGAGTTAACTTAAGAAGCGTGAAGTATATCGAGACTGGTCTAAGGAAAACACTTTCTCGATGTTTAAGAATTATCTTCTAAGTGTAGTAGCATAGGGTATCTTAAAAATTGGAATCCATTATTGTAACATTAGATTTATTTTTAAAATAACCCCATCTTGGCATTAAGGAGTTATATTTCAAATTCATAATTTTACATTAAAAATATAATTAGTTGTTAATGCGGCGACTGCGCATAATCATCTTGTTCAGATTATTTTTTAATAAGTATGGTGTTATGAACTTCGGCAGATCATTCATTCTGTAAAATACTTTAATTTGCATACCTATATACCATCATCTCATATGTCATTAGCATCATATATCAGCATTATATATATATATATATATATATAATGATGATACATGACACTAATGATATATTGGCATATATACAGGGTGTTTATAAAGTCCCGGACCCATTTTGATGTTTAATAACTCATAAAATAATGAAAGTATAAACAAACTTATGGCATTTATTGATGGAATAACTTATATATTTTCCTTTTCAGGTTTGAATATCTTTTCTTTTGTAAATATCGTCTGCGTGTGTGGATAATTCCAGATAATTTCATTTTCCAGTCTAAATATCTGTAATTTTCTAAATACTATCTGCTTATTAATTACATTTTTCTCTCTTTTGTTTTTGGCAACTATTGCAATGCTATGTTTGCTTTTGACGTGTTTGTTCTAGTACTTTTGTATGCGATGTTTTATTTGACCGGATATTTAGGAGAACGCATAGACCACAAGAGAAAGCACAGATTTTATGGTGGTTCATAGAAACGAAATCCATAGTGCAAACACAGAGAAATTGCAGAAGAATTTACATGAAAAATGTTGCATCTAAAAGCAGCATCTTGCGGTGGAAAAAGAATTTTCTAGAAACTGGAAGTGTCGCAGATAAGAAACGTTCCGGACGTCCCTGCACAAGTGATTATGATGTTGAGCGTGTCAGAGAGACCTTTTTACACAATCCTAGAAGATGCGTGAGAAAAAGTTAAGACTGCATGCATACAAAGTTCAAATTGTTCAAATTTTGGAACCGGACGATAGGCCTAAGAGAATGGCCTTTGCAACAGATATGCTAAGGAGGATAGAAGATGATGCTGAATTTCTGAAGCGCATAACGTTCTGCGACGAAGCATCCTTTCATCTTTCTGGCAGTGTTAACAGTCATAATGTGCGCATATAGGGATCTGAAATCCCCCCTGAATACCGTGAGGCACAAATGGATTCCCCAAAGGTTAATGTGTGGTGTGGACTAATGCACGACCAAGTCATTGGGCCTTCCTTTTTTACAGAAAAAACGATCTCATCAGTCGTATACTTAGACATGTTGGAAAACTATTGCAACTTCGCTTTTCCACAACTAGAAGAGCTTCAGCTACATGTCTTTTTGCAACAAGATGGTGCACCACCTCATTGGGGTACCATCGTTCGTAGTTTTTTGAATGACCATTTTACAGGAAGACGGATTGGGCGTGGAGGTCCAATTCCTTGGCGACCCAGATCACCTGATATAACGCCGCTGGACTTTTTCCTGTGGGAATTTGTAAAGGCCAACGTTTACAGGAGGAGAGTGTCGAACATTAATGATCTAAAAGCCAGAATTGCAATCGCAACAGCCTCTGTGGATGCCGACATGCTTGACGGTACCTGGCCTGAAATTGAATCTTGACTTGATATTCTCCGTGCGACGAAGGGGGCACACGTGGAAGTTCATTGACAAGGGTCATGAAACTTTTTTAGTCTATCTAACCATTTATGTTAGTAATTTTAATCTATCTTTATTATTTTATGAGTTATTGAACATCAAAATGGGTACGGGACTTTATAAACACCCTGTATAATGTTTTCCCTTCATTTTGAGAAACATCATGAATCATCATTGTAAATATTTTTTTCAGTTTCATTAAATCTGCAGGTTTTATAGTTTAATCTTCAGGTAAATAGTTTTGCAATAAAAATGCAATTCTTTTACAAATAATATTTTTTTTCTTTTAATCAGTTGCAAAATATTTTTATGATATGAAATGTAATGCTTTAAATTATCGAGACAGCCTTGTTATTACTTGTTCAAAAATGCTCCAGTTTGATACTAAATTACTTATTTAGATGAGGTCATTACGTTTTCGAACTTATCTATGTTTTCTTCACTTTTTCTTTTTCAATTTATTGTAATGTGTAGATTTTGTTTAATTTCGGAATACTTTCAGTACTTAGGCATTTGATCTTTATTGTTTTTCATACGTATGCTTGTTTCTAGGGTACGAATGTATATATAGGAAGCTCTGAACTTGTTTGAGAATGGCTGTGATATTATTTATCAAAATGGTAATTTGTTTAAAATAGTTTTATGTCTTAGACTGTCCATTGGAGCGAAATATGTACTCGGAACTCATTAATCGACAAGTTTTGTGTTTCAAACACTTAACCCTTGACAAGTTCTGTTTGATGCTGTAAACATCGGAGATTAATATTTTATTTTATTATTTTTTTGCATTTGCATACCATGCTTCATATGTATTCATTTTTCAGTGTTGCTTTTATGGGTTTTTTAATTTAATTCTAATTTAAGTTCGCAGTTTGGTTTTAGCTTGTTCAAGATTCCCGTACGAAAGTCTTATTTTTTTTACTACTTTAATTTCTTCACGACACCTTTTTCCTTGCATAAGATAATCAGCATTACTTTTCTGAAGCTTAGACTTTAATTTACTCATACTTTACATATGTAGTACATGCTGGATGGATTTAATAATACTAATCAGTAAGATATATATTTCCAAGCAGCATATATCATATCAATTCGGCAAATGTTTATTACAAATTATTCTAATAAAGGACGTACGTCTTTGCTTCTGTATCTAACGGTAAATCGCTCCTAGCTGCATAAGTCTTGTGAACATCATTTTTAAGCTAGCGCAGATTAAAGTTTTCTAAGATATTGTACTGCTAAAGGACGAGTATAGAATGAAGCTTTTTTAGTCACATCCATCAACGTTTCTAATTAGGATTTGAAATAATTAGAAACATTTCAATCCATTGTGTTATAAGGTAGTCTCTCCCTTCTTTCTTAATGCCTTCGTAGTGTAATTGTTAATACTCTTGGCGCGTATTCGAGAGGTACAGCTTCGAGTCCAGGTTATTGCTTCGAGTCCAGGAATATTGCTCATTTTTTATGTTTCCCGCTTCAAAATACTTAATGATTATACAGTGGCGCCCGAACTAAAAAAGGTTGTGAATGATGTTTCTCCAGTACCAGGATTTGGCAACTGGGTTCCCTAATCCCCAATTTCTCTTTAAAAGCGGTAATTATATAAGGTTATATATAAGGGGGATTATATAAGGTATTCTTTGCCTCCTTTGCGCATGCCTTCGTGGTGTAATGGTTAGCACACCCGGTGCGCATTCGAAAGGTCCAGGTTTAAGTCCCAGAGAGGGCATTGTTCATTTTTCATGTTTCCCGCTTTATAATATCAAATGACACTACAGTATTGCAAAAATAATGATTCTGAATTATAAAACTGTTTTCAACATTTAAAATAAAATTAAGAACATGTAACAAATACGTTAAAATTTAAGCGTTATCATTTCTCCAAATGCGCAAATCTTTTGTCCAATACAATAAACAAACTCTTTACTGATAAATAAGAGCTGATAACTAAGAAAATGAACAGCATAAACACAATTTCAAACTGTCGTTCTTCGTTCAGAACAAAATCCATTAAGCTTGAATCTTAGGCTTCCAAAGTTTCAAGTTAAAACCGCACTACATTTCTGTTTTGTAATAATGAAGGTATAACACCCGAAGCCTGAATCTGTTTAAAACTACTATTTGTATGCTCTACCGAGTACCCCTACTCTCTCGGTTGCATTTTATCGGCAGGAGAATAACTCCCAAAAACATCGTTTTGCTTTATTTGCAGATAATAAAGAAGTTCGCCATTTGCCCCATTTATTCGTCTCGAGGTTTCCACATTACGTGGTTTATTTCTTCTTAGAAGTAATAGATAACAGTGTAACGCTGTTTAGCGCTTAAAAATAATGACGATTCTTTACGCGTCTATTAAGAAATTTAATAGATGTAATTTAATTTTCGAAGGCGCATTTTAAACGAAATGGGATCCCTTTAGCTCACTTACGAGCGCGTTAATATAAAATAACGTAAAACCAAAGGGGACTAGCTAAAAATTGCAAAATTTTGTTTATCGATTACAGATTTCGCAGAAAATATAATCACCTCTTATCATCTATAAGTAATTCTTAGTATTGTACGTAGATTAAGACGACAGCAACAAATACTTTCTACAAATTGCAGATTCAAAATTATTGATCAGATAGTTCATAAAATAGAGAGTAAATAAATAATGATGACTTATGACATTACAAGTCACCAATAGCTGTTGTTGTGACTTATCTCACTTGTCTGATAGTAACATAAGAAAAAGCCCACGAAATTCATCATGGCCAGGAGTGAAAAATTGCTCTTGTCGTTGACAAGAGCCTTGAGCACCATACAGGTGACAGTACAACTTTAGTTAGTCCCCCCCTCAAGTTTGATGGAAAGCATCCTGGGGGGACGGGTCGGAGGATTTTTCAGTACTCTTCCCTGCATCAACGATGAATTTGGTTTCGCAGCATATCTAGAGTGTCCCCCATGCCGCACATACAATATACACGGAAGAGCCATTACAATATGACGACCTTCCATCTATAAAAATGGGCTCGCCCAGGAACAAAAACGCTCTGCGTGCGCGGCTGATGTTGAAGTATATAAAGCACCTGTGCATTGTCTTTCCAAACATAGCGCAATTAGCGACATAATAAAAGCAGCTGCTTTATGACTTCGATTAATGTCAAATTGTTATGGCTCTGTGGCTGGGAACATCAATATCAGAAACGATGTGTTGGGCTGTCCACGTACAGTTGTTGTGAGCACACATCGAAAGTAGTATATGGATGGTGAACTTACAAGTCACCGGCCAGCAGTGTGTTGTCGACGGCGCAGTGATTCCAGATGAGATCGGAGATTGCTACGAAATTGTTCGGCGTGAATGAAGAGTTACAACAGCCGAAATCATCACCAGCTACAACAGTGGCGACCCAGACAGTGCACTGTGCAACAACTCTAACACACTGTGCATCGTACATTTCTGCGCATGGGCATACATAGTCGAAGGCCGAAGCATGTTCTAGCACGTCATCGTGAAGCGAAGAAACACCGGAATTGGATATTTGAAGAATGGAAGAAAGTTGCATGGTCCTACGAATCACGTTTTCTGGTCCATCACATTGGCGGGCGTGTGCTAATGCGCCGATTTCCAAACGAAATCCTGGCTCTCGGATGCACAGTTGGACAGAGGCGAGCCGGTGGCCGGAGTATTATGGTGGGCAATATTTTCATGGAGCACATTAGGACCCATAATTCCAATAGAATACTCCCTGACATCTGAACATCGTTGCAAACCAGGTATCGCAACATTCATGACGATAGATTTACGGAGGAGGACGCTGTTTACCAACAGTATAATGCACCATTTCATAAGGGTCGAATCGTCAGAGTGTGGTTCGAAGAACATTCCAGTGAATTTTAAGTCATATCTTGGCCTCCAAATTCACCTAACATTGATCCAATAGAGCATTTGTGGTCACACCTGGAAAACTAAACTCGTGCTGCCACGCTACCCCCTCGCAATGTGCGGGAATTGCAGGCATGACCAGATACCTCAGACTACGTATCAGCAGCTTCTGGAGTCAATGCCACGCCGGGTGTTGACAGTTTTGAGGTCTAAAGTTGGTCCTTCTTGTTATTAAGAGGGTGGTAATAATGTAATAGCTCTTCGATGTATATTTAAAAACTTCAATGACTTCTCAGGGATTCGAAATTGGACCCTTCAATACGAGACTCAGCGCCGCTAACCACTATCCTGGCTGGGCGGCGGTTACCAATAGTTATGTTCTCGTTAGGACAATTAAAACATGCGATCAATAAAACATGCGATAAATAATGCTTTACTGGTTTGTTTATAAGACTCTGCATTCTGAAGGTTTCTTAAAAGAAAAAAATAAGATGCATACTGTCTAGTACGAAATGCTTGACTTATTTAATCTGGATATTTAAAACAGAAATCATGTGGGTATTTAAAAGAGAAATCACGCCTCTTTTTAGGCCATGCGCCTATTTTCGATTACGCAAGTAAAAAATTTATTTTGAAAGTAAAGTAAAGTATTTTTACCTCTTACAGCAAAACACAGGACAGTTATTTTTTTTCGAAAAAATTAAACAAAAGATATAAATTGAAAAATAAAACCCACTAAAGTCAAATTTAAAATTACGCACACACACATACCATTAAAGAAAATACCAGCGTCCGTTTAGCGTAGATTTAGAACAAAACCCTGCGTATTTCTAAGGTGACCAATTACAGTTTCCTTTTCTTCAGGAATAAAGAAATTCTGCCAAGAGAAATATTTTAAATTACATAATTTACATTAAGGGCATTTAAAATTCACACAATTCTTTTAGCTTATTGTTTAGAGACTAGCTAATAAGCCAAACACTATATCGAATGGATTATCTAAATTGTTTTAACAATTTTCTAGAAAATATATAATTCAGATGTACGCCTTTATATTGTTTACAAAAATAAAAATTAAAAACACGTTAAAAAATTAAGAACAAGCTTAATTGTGTAGTAAGAAGAAGAATCTATCCAGATCATTAATAGTCCAATTAATTGAAACTGATTGCTGGTTTGCTATATTTGTTTATGTCAAAACACTCGGGAGCTATTTGCCTAAGGGGAGGGATGCCGTCGTGAAGGACGTTCTAAGGAAAACTGTCTTATATACATGTTACACATGTACAAAACGCACATGCAGCCAGCTTATTCGTCTGCAATGGTGGATGGTAACCGTGTAATATGTTTCTTTTTTTTAATATATCAATTTTCAACATCAGGAAAACAAAAACTATTTACGTATGAATGCATTCCCTATCGAAGTTATTGTTATAGCAAAGAATCGCAACTGAGGGTATTTTACATATGCAGAATTTCGAAAATTTTTCATGAAATTTCTATCTTAAAGTCTTTGAATATGATTTATATCACATTATAAATTAATTATCTCCATTTGTAGTTTTCTAGGCTGTTACTCACGTTCGTTTGATCGACAACGAAAACGATGTAAAATTGGACTCAAAGTCATCTCAAGTTTAATCTTGTTTTCTCCAAATTTATAACATAATAATTAACTTACCGGAAGTAAACTTGCGGAGCTGCATAAAATTACTTCGAGGCCGCATACAGCCCGTAAGTTGGTAGTTTGAGTCTATAAAATATACTCTGGGTATTTAAATTGCAGAGTCATTAGGTATTTTTAAAGCAGAAGAGATGAAAAATGAGCAACGCCTTCGCCGAGAATCGAACCACGGACCTCTCAGTTACGCGTCGAGCGTGCCAACCACTACACCACGAAGGCAGGTGAAAAAAAAGACGAGGGAAATACCTTATAAAATGTCCGCGTAAAATTGCAGTAATATGTTACGAAAAGTTAGTATGTTGTACGTTAAAGCGAGTATTTGCAATATTGGAAGATCAGCTTTTCAATAATAATAATTATTTATATCTTACTTAATGGTCTTACTACACGGTTTATTACTTACGTCTTACTTAAAACTTAATGGCCTAGTTCGTAGATTAAAATTCATGACTATATATTTTTGTAAAACTATATTTAACCTTTATTCTAAAATGTAATTGCTTCCGTATTAAGAAGTGTACTAGAAGTCATAAAATAGTTTACAATAAAATATATGCCTCTAATAGTAAATGACTCGAATTTAAAATTTATGTTTATTTTAATTCTGTAAGTGATCTAATACGTAAAAGCGAACTGTAAAGGATTGTTACATCAATAGTGTTATTGCACACCTGCAGGTATACTAGGGCAAGTTTTGAGAAGAATCTGAAGAGCATTTTTTGGATAGCACATTGCAGAGAAGTTGCCTCCTTCTTTTGTTCATTTTTTTTAAGAAATGCCAATTTTCATACAGCTTCGTAACACTTTGTGATATTGGCTAAGAGAAAAACTGTATCTGTTTTTTTTTTTTTACTTTAAAAGAGCAAGTTAATAAAATAAGGACTAGGCAATATAACTGAATTGCATAAAACACCATCAAAGAATCTGTACATATATAACTACAGTTTTTGTAATAAAAGCTTGTTTTACCCAGAGAAATCTAGTGTAGTTTATATGAAATTACATTATTCTTACGCTGTACACACACAATTCTCAGCTAATAAAGCAGTGTTCTGACAATCCTAAGTTAAGGAGGTAACATGGAATTAGTATACAAGTTTACAGAACTAAAATTAGCAGCAACGCTTCCTTAATAATATGAAGGTCAGTGCTGATATCATATGAAGAAGGAACACATAATTAGCACAGGAATAACTGCACACATATAGTTTTAAATTTTGCAACTATAAGGTCAAAATGGTACAGTGAAGAATTATATGCACATTTTCATTACATTCCTATGAGAGGTAGCAATTTTAACCTAGCTATGAAGCAAAGTTATGACAGAGCCACCAATTATAAAACCTGACCTGAGTAAAGGTTCACGGACAGTGGCGATTTCAAAAAAAAATTTTTGCCATTTTTTAATCGAGTCACACCTCAGTATACCATAAACGATCCCCCTTGGTTAACTCCTGGCATTGTTTAGTGCAAACTAACGGCAAAGTCTGCTCTCTAGAACAATGGCATTTTCTTTTGCTTTCATAAAATGGCAATTCTGTTAGCTTCCCCATGCGTTTATCGTCTCCTTTCACACCTTTATAGTACATATAAAACAGACAGAAAGAACAAAAACCAGAGCTTGGCCACATTATAAAAGCGACGTTTTGTAGCGTTTAAAACTTTTGAAGCAAACATTAATAAACGGTTTATAGAGATAAAAAGGTAAAATGGCGGTTTATTGTTCTTTCGTGACGTCACAGTTGAATGGAAGTATACCTCATAAAATATGATGCGAGTAAAAGTAAAAATAAAACAAAAAAAAAGCATTAGTTAGCTTTCTCTCTCTCTCTCTTTTTTTTTTGTTTTTTTCACACTTTTATTGGCAAGGAAAGGAATCTTGCTAGATTGAATCTTACTCAGGTGTTCAAAGTTTTATTGGTGCAGTATCTGCGAGCGTCTCCATTTTTGTTGCTGTTGTGGCGCTTTTCTTTTGGGCGGAAACATTAAAACCGTCATATTTGGCGATAAAACTCTGTTATTTCTCGCCACATAAAATTTCTAATAAAAAGCCACAAAATGATTAGAAGTGGTGTCGTTTAAAAGCGTAAAAAGGAACCCTATGACATTCTTTTTCATTACTAAATATCCGTTACTTTGTCCACGCTTTTCAACTCTTAAATGTTTTCGGGGCGATATCGCCAACATTTCGCATTTTAACTCATTAATGTTAAGTTTTAATGGTGTCTTCGAAAGATGAAACTTTTATTTTTCTACATCAATTAAGAATTCGATGGCACACTAAATGGTCCATCAAAGTAGGCCCGAGAGATTTCAATTCATATTCGAATCCCGATAATGCGTAATATTTAATGGTTACTTATCAAACAGCTGAATTTCACTTCCACCGCCGAGTCTTTTTGATAGCTATAGATTTCGTAAAATAAACCTTTTATCACCTTTAGAAATGTTCCCAATTTTTTTAAACTTCGTTGAGAAGAGTATTTTACGTCTCCTACAAACTTTTCGTGCATGATACGTACGTAACTTCATAATTGTAAAACGTTTATAAATTATTTTGTATAATTTTCATTATTTTTTCTCTCATATTAAGGCATACTTAGGTGTCACCAAGGTTTTAGAAAATTTGGTTATAATCTGATCGAATCAGTATTAACATTGATATCACTACACAGTAATATTTATGCTGTAAGCCATTGACTGAGATTTTATTACGCTGAATAATGAAACTAAAGTAAGCTCTTATCCACAAAATCAAAAATAGATCTTTTCCTAAAGGAAACGGAATGGCGCTGCAAGTAATTTATTTACAAAACCACTTTTTTACACAAATTTAGTATTTAAAGATGTATTATATAATTTACTATTTGTTTATTGCAGTTGTTATTTTCTATATCTTCCAACCAGTGGTGAAAATTTGGAAAGAAACTTTAGGCATAAAAGCTATAATTTTGAACGGATTATTTTAATTTTTTTAGCTTGTAGACACATTAGGAATTTTTTTAAAGAGAGATGAAAAGTTGAACAATGGTCCCGCCGAGCGTGCTGACCACTACACCACGAAGGCATGCTAAGAAGGTGGGAGAAATATCTTATATACTTCCCCTTTTAAAGGTCTCCTGTGGATTAGAGATGGATCCTATTTCAGAAAAAGACCGATAATTTTGAGACTGCATCAAAGAACTATTCATTGAAAGGATCTGAAATCCCTCTTACCTTCTGTTCGAATGACTAATATTTGAACAAATCTTGGAGGCGTTTCAAGTTTTTCTCATTCAATTCTATGTTACTTGATGCCTATTTTTCTGACAAAATTTTTAAAATGTCTGCAATACTCTGATTTCTTTCAGTACCTGAGATCTAAATTGTCGAGCAAAGAATCAGATTTAGCAGACAATTTCAAGAGATCTAGTGAATTCTTCTATAATGCTAAACTAAGTTTATTCAGTTTTGAAAAATACTGAACATTCATGCAGGTCTTTGTAGCCATTCATCAGTAAGAAATTTCAAGCTTAATGGGTGGTTTCCAAAACCGTGCTTTGCCAAAATCAGAATAGTCATTCACGAACAGTTTTGTTCTATTCAATCATCTCTTTTATAACGATTTATTCACTTTTATATAAACAAGAATTAAAGGGTATTGCCATCCAAATTAAATTTCCCAAAAGGTCTAATTTCCCAAGAAGTTTTCGATGACTGCAACAAACCAGTTCTCTTGGAGCACTGCGAAGCAACTCAAGGACAACCTGCTACAGTGCCTAGCCATTTAGACTGGTGCTTTGCCAGCTGGACATCCTTTTCCATTTAGATCATTATCCTTTGTCATTAGATGGCAATTAGACTGGTGTATTTTGAAGCAGGGCGAGCAGCTGTACACTGCGGAAAAAAAAAAAGAGACAGTTCTATATATCCCTTTCTACTCGGCTGGTTCACAAAATTCAAACTGAGTTTTTCATGTCTCGAAAGCGCGACTTAGGATATGTATTAGATTTATATATAGCGTTGTTCCGACGTAGGTATTTTGACACAAAATCGGACTTTTTCTGAAATGACATGCCAATTTGTTTCCATATTTCGATTCTACAATGCAAGTTATGCCAAACTGCCAAGTTTTGTAAAAATGGCACGAGTATTTTTTAAACAATTGGTTCTCAAAATTTTAGCTCCTCAATGTTAATTCAATTTGGTATGTATTTATTAATATCTATTTTTTATGAAACTTATTTGGTTCTTTCATATACAGTTCGGAATAGGATCATTCCAAATAAAATTGACCCATTTTTTATGATTTATTTTTAAAATTTTTTTAAATAATTTATATATATATATATATATATATATATATATTTTGTTTGAAAAAAAGTTTGAATTGTAACCTACAAAATTTTACAATCATCTTAAAGTAGATGTATTTCTAAGCATACCTGCAAAAAATAAATTTGCGAAGATATACGTGAATTTATATATTGACGCGTTTAGAAATTTGGCATATTTATTGAAAGCGATAATAAAGAAAATGTGGTTTCCGCACTTTGTTAAAATTATTTGAAAGTAAGAACGATGTGATTTTTTTCCGCTCATCCAGAATTAAAATGGTAGGAAAGATGTGACTTTTTTCCGTCCTGCAGAATGAAAGGGATAGGAAAATAAGCTGCCATGTATTAAGAAGTTCGCCAAGTGAATTATTCGCACCAAAGTTTACAAAATTTAATATTTAGGCATAATTTGAGTCGTAGAATCGATATATGGAAAAACAAAATGGTATGTTATTTCAGAAAAATTCCCATTTTGTGTCAAAATACCTCTATTAGAACGAAGCTATGTATAAATCTAATATATATCCTAAGTCGCGCTTTCGAGACATGGAAAACGCAATTTGAATTTCGTCAATCGACCCAGTAGAACGGGAGATATATAACTGTGCCATTTTTTAGGGGGTAGTACGTCCAAGTAAATATATTAGTATCGCTGGTCTTTTCACTACTAAGTTTCCGTCTCGAATGGAAGTCCCACCGCGGGAAAGTGGGTGCTCTGAGGATTCACTATTCCTCTTCTTCTACCCCTGACCTCTGAAGAAGATTTCAGCTCGTCGTGTTACTTTGAATGTACCCATCGCGCCCAGATACCATATACTTACAAACAGTCAGGTGGACATTTCTTGATGGGTTCATGGAAGAAACCTTTTCCGGGACTCAAACCTGGGACATTAATAATTTATTAAGTTAGTAATCCCATTCTGAATTCATTTTAAATACATTTAACAATCCACTGTGGAAAAAAAATATCCATTTTTCTGGATATACCATTATTCTGGTACGTATAGGTTCCACCTCAATGAACCACTCCCAATGAATTCGGAAACAATGAATGAAATATGATACCTGAAAATTTTCGAAATTACAATATCATAATTACCATTACAAATTTAAACTTTAACGTATAGGCAAATGTATATTATTTTGCTGAACATTTAAAAAAATAGTACGCATGCAAAATTTGTCCACAGTTATAATTAAATCATAATTCTAGCTAGGTATCTTTCAGTACATTCGTAATATGAACAGAAATTAATGCAAAGCTTAACGTAAAGCTGTAGTTTATTTAACACCACGATACGATATTCGTATGTTAGTGTAAAATACGATTTCAGATGAGAAATAATACCGATTTAATTAACATTTTCAAATTTTTAAAACAGACGATTCTTTTTTTTCCTAAAGAAAGTATCTTTAATTAGAAGTAAATTAATGTAATTTATATCAATGTTCAGTTACTTCTTTAATTAAATTATGAAATTTATCGCATTCCTGGATTTCTAACGTATTACCACAATGCGTGATTGTAGGTTGCGACTGAAAGTAATTATTTCCGCTATTTCAATAAAGTATGCTGTTTAATTTCTATTAACTACAGATATATTAGAGGAATTTGCTTATCCTTGCGTTATTTAATTTTCTAGTAACTAAAGCTCTTATAAATATCAAATAAAGGAAATGAAATTCTTTTCTGTTCGAAATATTTAATTTTTCCAATGCCCGCATAGTAATATATTTGATGTAACTTTGTTTCTGAATAATTGATTTGGCTTTGTTTATTTGATTCTTGCAAAGCATTTGAGGGCTATCTGCCTTGGGAGATGGACGCCTTCGAGAGGAATTTTCCAAGGGTAACTGGCTCGTATATATGTTACACATGGGGAAATCCCGAAAACCGCATGCAGCCAGCCCATTCGCCGTAATTCCAGCACCGAACCGAACTACCAGTGTTTAGCGACTTTACCGCTCGGGAGCTGCCATACTGTTTCTTAATAAAATAATGTGCATTTTAGTTCCTTATTAAACAGTTGGAGACTATATTTAATATACAAAGTATTCATACAGATTTTTAAAATTAACTTTGTTATATTTCTGATAGAGCCGTGATCATTGGTCATGAAAGTTATGAGACAAAATTAATTTTGCGTTAAAAAAATCCTTCATGACATTAATCTATTCAGCAGATATTTGTTAAATTTATGATTTTCTTAGTATTTGTCTAGAGTAATAAAAATATAATGCAGTGTCTTATTCTAAAAATTCAATGTTTATTGAGTATTTAGTCACAATGATGCACACGATGCTAAGAAGATGCATGCATATGGTGATGATAAGCGCAACGATGTCAAAGAACCTGTTGTGTTTATTAAATACTTGAAATTATTTTATAGTTATGGATTTATAAGCGAATAAATAAAGCGAATAAAAAAGCGAATGTGCCAATTATTTAAGGATATTGATAGTAAACCTTCAAACTGTTATAAAAGTATTATTTTTAAGAAAAAAAACTAATTTACATAAAGACAATGACTACACGCATTTTATTTAGCATTTAAAAAGTATCGCTTAAAAAATAACGCAATACTTAATCCTTTAATTCGTAGAGCTTTTAAATATGTATACCTTAAAAAATGGTTTCAATAACTGTTCAAATAAATGCGGTAATATAATTATCAGATATTACATAGATCAGTTTCAAAAGATGAACCCCAGCTGAGGATCTTTTGATCCCAATTTATTAACCACTGAATATTTACTGTGTGAACATTAGACTATTGCAATTTTTAATTTGGCCATTTTATGCCCCTGGAGGCGACCATTGCGTATGTTTCAGACTAAATCGGGATTACATCTCTAATTATTTTTACTCGATCAGTAAGGCTTTGATATCTCAAATTTAGCTCATTTTCATTATGCGGTATGCAGTTATGAATTATAGAGGATATGTTTTAAATCGAGGCAAATGCAGACTTGCCTAGCTTTTAACATCTAATATTCATAGTGAATATAAACTAACTAGACGTCAATAGATTGTGTCAGCAATTATACTTAACTACAGCAAAGTACAGAGAAAGAGTGCAAGGGATCCTTAACCCGTGGTAAAGCGCGTGGGGTATATCATACTCCAAATCTACAAAACAGTGGAATATTCCTAACTTGCAAAACTGAAATTCTGTACTACATTAAGTAGCTGAGTTTCTAGTAGTGAGTGACTTTCAGAACTGTTCTTCCGTTGCCTTTGTGTTTCAGAAAAAAAAAAATTGTCGGCATTTTATTGCATCTGTGGTGTGACACACCCCAAGCGCCTGTCCACGTAAGTGTTTTTCTGACTGAATATTTATTTTAAAAATTTATTTCTAGAGTGTAACAGTAAATGTTTCTACTCGCAAGCGATTTTAAAGTATTGTAAATTAAATTGCAAAAGATGTCTAAGCGCATTATGGCAAAAAGAATGCCTCCCCGTGAATTGAAAATGCAGCGGCTATGAGACTGATTAGAAATATTTGAAAGTGAAGAAGATTACATTTCGGAAACCGAAAATGAAAATAGGAATATTTTCTACACTATTTGGTTTCGAAAAAGATAAAGCATTAATTTCTTATGTTCCTAAAATGAGAAAAACTGTTTTTATGCTTTTAACATTACATAACGATGATGCTATAGATGACACTACCGGAGAAAAGAAAACGCCAGAAATTATATATTTCTGTAATACGACTAAAGCAGTGGATATTGTGGATGAAATGGCAGGAAGTTATTCAATTGCCAGAATAACAACGAAGTGTCCAATGGTAATTTTTCTTTCTGCACTGAATGTTGCTGCAATAAATGCTCGAATTATTATATTTCTGTTTTTGAGGGACGTAGCATTACAATTAATAAAATATATATATATTAAACAACGATCAGAGATTGATACTTTACCCAGAAACTTACGTACTGCATGCAAAAGAAGAGCAGAAGTTTCGAGGTATAATTCAAACGAATATACGAAATTCGAAGCAACTAAGTATAAGTGTTGTGATGAATGATGAATGCCCTGGAGCCAAGGACAGAAGTCCGCGAATGCTGTATTTAAAACTTGAAAAACCTTCTGTGCTAAGAAACGTGAATGAATTTTGTTCAAAGTGTAAACAAATAAAATAAGTTGCATTGTGTATTAGAGATGCAATAGAACTTAGAGGTGTGATGTTTATTTTGTTATTATTTTCACTTATCTTCATTTTAACTGTGTATAAGCTTATTTTGGAAATTAATGTTTTGTAACCCAAGTTTCATTCGCTTATTATAAAAGAAAAAAAAAGCTTTAAAACCAAATACAACTGTTTTAATCGTATTTTAAACATTGGGGTGTATGATACCGCATGCGTCCACTCTAGTAACTTTCTTGATGCGCCTTCCGCCGAGTTAACTTAATATATTCACAGATAGCACCGACTCATACTTACAAAAGCCAACACTTTTGGCTTAGCTCGAAAGGTAACGGGTAACTTAAAATGGAATAGAATTAATTTAGTTTAGCGCTTTTTGACAAATCACATAAGGCGCTGACAGTCTCTGACTCGTAAAAGTCGGCATAAACAAGTCTAATGGCTAGAAGCGTTGAACGCCACAGAAATCTAATCGCTAGTAATCAAAGATAACAAAGAGACGTCCAAGCAGAACACGCTGTCTCTCTCTCTCATTTTTTTTCTAAATTTACCTTCCAAAATCGTCCTTTCTATACTAACTACTTACTACCACATTAGAATCTATGCGCTCTACCTCATTTCAATTTTGGCAAGAACTCGTGGATGGAAAGCGAGGGTAATAAGGAAGTTGCTTCAAAATAATATGAACTGTTAAGTAATTTAAATAAATCCCCAAACCTACAGATAGAAAAACTGCAAGTTACAACAAAAGACAATCTATTTCTCCATGAATGCTTTTTTTAACAAGACTGAGAGACCACTAGCAGCGGTAACATTGTTGAACACTGGTAGTTTGGTCTGTGGTTCGAAATCTCGGAGAATAATCTAGTTGCATTAGCGTTTTTATGGTTTCTCCCCTGTGTAACTTGTATCTGAGCAAGTTTTCTTTAAAAATTCCTCCACGATGGCGTCCTTCTCATTAGGCAGATAACCCTCCAGTGCTTTGCCATATTCAAATAAAGCAATCTATTAAATGTGAGTATAATAAAAAATTCACAAATAATATCTTTATGCCCGTCTAAAATCTCGGAAATCTCTTCTGATTTCAGCAAGATAAACCATATACCTAAATAAAATCTTAACTGTCAAAAACCTAAGCTGAATGACTGCATGGCAAGGCTCGTCATCTTTCCCTTAATTGCAAGAATATTAACATAGCATATACAGAATATTAATGTGATGCATAATGTTAATAGATATATAATAAAATCCCGAGTAAAGGGATTTTGTTATATATCTATTAACATTGATGATTTCAGATTAATTTGACCACTTTAAAAGTATTTAGGTCATATATTGGAGAATGATGAAACTATGAAAAAATTGCATATATCTCAGAAATAGAGAGTTTTGGCAAAAAAACAAAGTATTCTAGCCGACGTCTTTAAACAAGTTTGAAATCAACAATGTTCATTTTTTTTAATAATTGAACTTACCCGCTATATTAAACTGATCAAAAATACTGTTGGATTCTTAATAATTGGTTATTCAGCTTTCATGTATATTTTAATCACCTACGGATTTAATTTAATTTTTCATTAGCCGTGCACATATTTCCGAGTATTACCTCGGTTAATTCGTATTTCACTGTATTTAGTACTTTCAACATTCAACGCAGAAATGAATTTAATATACTTAGCACACAAGCCATCGTACATCTTCTCTTTATGCTCTTCTGACTATTGATGGTCACCTTTATCATTGGAAATAGTCAAATAGTCTGCTAAAATGAGAGCTGGCTAACATAAAGCCAGAACTAACTTTGAAGAAACAATTCTATAGCATACATTTATGATATAGTGCAGCTCTCAGAATTGTTGACCATTCTAACAATGTTTATTCATTTCGACCGGAAGGATATTCCTAGTTACGTAGATTTCTCTCTCTGCATGAACAGTTCAAAATGGAATTTTGGGTAATTTGATGTTGCGAAGTATTGGGATGCAACACAACTGAAGCGAAAGGCAAGCTCCTTCAGAATAACCCTCCAGCTCCAAAATTTAGCTGTATCCCTTATTGAAAATGCAGCTCGTCTCAATGGTAAAAATTGTTTTACTGTCATTCTTCTCAACAGTAACATTTAAAGTTTTTCATAATATTAACCATCATTAACCATAATTTGGGTTCGTTTGTGTTAAAAGGCGTGTCGAATTCCTAAGACGTGTTGCAACATACCGTCGAGTTAACTCAAATGAGAGTTGGACTGCAAATTTCATTTTCTATAGCGAAACTGTTTCTTAAAAACCGCCGAAACGCAATTAAGGATAATTATGTTGTAAGGTTCCTCGCTTTTATTCTATTAATTTATGTGTCGAGGAACTAGTGAACTGCTATGCGAATAATCGCTTAAGTCCAGAAACAGAAACGTATACTCAAGAAGGTTTAATTGCACTTTATTTGCTTAAAATAAGATTAGAAATTGGCCCCTTTCCTTGAGCGTACAACAAAGCCTCCACTTGGGCTTAAACTCAAAATATAAGACATAGCAACTAAATAATGACTAACGAAAGAGATTTAGTCGAAGCTAACAAAATTCTAAACTAGTTGGCCTGTAATATCAATTTAGCCAGCGAACTATCAAAAGACACGTAATACGGCCGAGCGTAGTAACAGCTTAGAAAGGCCTAGCCCAAAGGCAAACGTGCTCTATTCAGGAATCCTAACTCTCTCTGTCGAAGTTAGTAGAACTTGACTTAAATACTATTACATTTAACGCAATTCTAAAATCTCATACTGGTAAGGAAATGCAAGTTGAAACTAGAAGAGATAGGAAAGAAACATTAAATTAAAATAAGTGTTATAAAATTAAAATATACCTTACAATGATTCAAACATGTTAGAGAGGAGACAACCTTTCTGTAAATTACTAACCCAATGAGAAATACATTCTGCAATGTATTAAATAAATTTTAATTACGCAGTTTTCAGCTTTCAGCAGTATGCTGATCCATCATAGAGTATATTCATGATTTTAGTTCCCCTTTTTCCTTACGTAAAAATATATATTTGAATTTTCAAAAACTGAGCATTTTAAATTTTAAAGTAAAAGGCCTATGCTTTTTTAAAAGTTTCGAATCAGGCTAGTGCATGTCACCTACACTGCACAGACTGTTAATGAAAGAAGACAAAAGCATAAAAACCCTTACTTTCGAGAATTCTTTAAATTGTGATATCCTGCAAATGTTACACATTCGTTTATCCGATATTCAGTGTGTGTTCGTGCAACAAACATTCCAAAATGCTGCATTATCTCGTGGCTTGGAATTCAGTATTACTTCATACAAACAGGAATACATTTTGTGGCTATATGGCATGATAACCGACCTCTTACGAAAGCTTTTCTTTAATGTTTGTTATATGTCTGAATTTATGACATTTTTTATTTGATTGCACTCACACTAAAATATAATCACTAGAAAAGTGATAAAAAATTCATCATTTAGCGAAATTTATGCAAAAAAATTGAAAATTTTTACATTGAAATTAACAAAAACTTTATCCATCACTGACAAGAAAATAATGATGATAAAAATATATTTTTGATTTTATTTAGCGTATATGAACCCTAAGACTACTGTGAAATAAAATAATTGGAAAATATTTATTCACTAGTAATATATGGCTAAATATGTTTGTAAAACACAAAAGTTTAAACAAAAATGTGCACGCTGTTGAAGGAAAAATCTTGTAACTTACATTCTGTCTGGCTAATTTTTTTTTAACTCTTAGTCTACATCATGCGTAATAATATACAAACTCTGTGTACAAAATATTAATTTATTCTATAAGGAACTTTTAGATTTATCATAACTGCTGGGAACATAAATCATAAAAAAATATCAAAAATCGCATTAAAAATTCTCAAATTAACATTATATACACAACTATTCACGTTACCAAACGAAAATAAGAACATATAATAAAGATATTTTGCCAGAATCTGCAGACTAAATGATATGCTTAACAATATTTCATTAACATGTAAGGTTTATTTTAAGTTTATTAGCAGTTATTTTAAGTTTTGTATCTTTCCTATCTTATTCTAATTTCAGCTTACAATTTACTGCCAGAATGTAATTTCTGAAACGCAGTAAATGTAAATGAGTAAGAGTACTATTTAAGTCGAGGTTTCACCGACTTCTAGAGAGAGAGTCTGGTTTCCTGACTAGTGCGTTTGCTTTTGGCTACGTTCTCTCCAAGCTACTATGCTCGGCCATGCCTTAGTCCCTTGCTTGGCTTCGCCAATTTAATTAATACTTAGGGGCCAACTATTTAGATTTCTAATAGCTTCGGCTATACCCTTCAGATAGCTTAGTTGAGTTAGTTTACTTTAATTTAAATTCATTATTATTTAAGTTCAATGCAAAGTGGAGGCTTTGTGTAAAGTTCCAAGTAGGAACCGATTGTAAATATTCTGAGAAATAAAGGGCAGTGAACTCGTTTTAAGTCTTACGTGTTTTGTTCACACACTTAAGCGATTATTCGCTTGTTAGTGTTCGTGTGGTTCTAAGACAGAACTTAAGAATTAAATAAGTAAAACCCCACAAACAAATAACATAAAAAAGGGGCGGGGAATTGCGTTTTTATTTTTACCTTTAAACTTTCACTTCCGCTGTGGAAAGCAATCACTTCCGTTTTGTCGTTTCCCAGAAAAATTGCTTTATCTCAATTTCTAAAAACGTAAAAAGAAAAGAAAAGTTGTTTTTGATAGCTAAGAGTGTGGTCTTTAAAAATACGAAATAAAAAAATTTGAAATTTTTTGCCAAAATCGGCATTTTGAAAAAATTCGGTTACCACTTAAGTGCAACTTTTTATTCCATTATCATCAGTATTAATTTATCCCCATTTACGGCTGATGTGCGGCCAACAAGAATGGAAATCCAGGCAATTTTTAGTAAAAGATACCGATTTTTTAGAGAAGTCCAAACACCTTGATGATTATTTTCTGTCATTGCATCATCGTGAAAAGTTAGGCTCTGCATTCCATCACTGGCATGCAACAGAGATGATGTTTACTTCCCAAATCCATCTCTTATTTATCCCGAAATGAAATTTTAAATATTCTTTTTATTTTACAAAAGCTGATAGACTGACCTTCATCAAAATAAGCCATTTATTTTTAATTATTATCGAAGCATGAAGTACCTTGAATAAATGTGCCTCTCTAGCGTTTCTTTGTTCAGCTATCTGAGTTGCGATAATGCTGGCAGGCTTTGGGCAAGTCATGAAAGCATTCGTCTAAATTTGCATTTGTAATGCAGCTTTAATCATTTGCATAGTTGAACTGGGATTTAACCATAGTACTATTTGCGAGCCATTTCCATACGTCTTTCATGATAATGCATTTTCCATGGACAGCAGCAGATCTATCACATCGTATGATTAGCGAATATATAACGTGAATAGCTCTGTTGGAGAAACGAATACCTCTATTGCAGAAAAATTATCACAAAAGTTTCACAACTGTAGTAAAACGTCTCTCAGTTATCTGATATATGGATGAATAAACTGAATCCGCATTTGCAAATTTATAAGGTATTTCTCCCGCTTTCTTAGCATGCCTTCGTGGTGCAGTGGTTAGCACGCTCGGCGGGTATTCGAGAGGTCCGTGGTTCGAGTTCCTGCGAGGGCATTGTTCATTTATCATCTCTTCTGCTTCTACTAACGTAATGTCATTACTCTGGCGCCCGAGCTAAAGAGTGTTTATGGATGGTGATTCTTTACCACCAGGATTTGGTGACTGTTGAATGTGGTGCAGCGGTCAGCACACTCGGCGCGTATATTCGAGAGGTCGATGGTTCAAGTCCCGGCGAGAGCATTGCTCATTTTTCATGACTCTTGCTTCGAAATAACCGTTAATGTTTCTACAAAGTAAATATTGTCAATTTTAGTTCATCTCACATTAAACATGCTTTGTACTTTAGAAGCTGGTTATTACAGACTTTCCTTTTTTCCCCATTTCAGCATACACTTCAGGCAAACAAAATCATAGACTAATGGTAGACTTATATCAAACATGTGATAAATTACCGATGATCAGCTTGTGTAATTCCTCAACTGAAGTAGAATGATTTTTTCCCTCGAGGTTTTTACGTTTGCTTTCACGTGTAACATAAAATCAAGCCAGTATAATTTCCAGAGAGATCCCCAGGAATAGCCTTTTATAAAGGAAACTGAAAAATTCCAAATGGTTTACTATAAAAATGCTACATTACTATTATATCGTTTTCAGGTTGTGTTAGTCATAAAACTGATCGTTATTGATGCATTACGTAAGTACCTCGACTTAAAAAAAATAATTATGATTTCTCTTTGTGATTAGAAATCGTAAAATAAAGTTTATTGTTTGTTAATCAGTAATTACTCACTTATAGAATAGGTGCATTATAACTTTGGCTTATTGGTTACAATATTACCATAATTAAAAATCAAGTTTATTCTTAATGCATATTATATTTTAGTTTAAATACACTTGTAGAATTAATTTTTATATTTAAGTATTGTTTATTGATTTGTATTCTTTAACTACATAGAGGACACATACGCGTAACAGCACTTTAATGAAATCAAGCACTGTATAATTACTAGTGGTAATGGTGGTGTAATAGTCAGCACACTCGATGCGTATTCGAGGTCCGAAGTTCGAATTCCCGGCGAATGCATTGTTCATTTTTCAAGTCTCCAGCTTCAAAATACTCTAATGACACATACAGTGGCACCTGAACTAAAAAAGTAGTGGATGATGATTCTTCACTACCAGGATTTGGAGACTGGGTCCCCTAATATCCAGTTGCTCTTTAAAAGGATGTATATATAAGGTATTTATGCTGCCTTCTTAGCATGCCTTCGTGGTGTAATGGCCAGCCCACTCGGCGTGTATTCCAGAGTTTCGAGGCTCAAACCCCGGAGGGCATTACTCATTTTTAACATCTCCAGCTTTAAAATAGTATAGTGACTCTATAATGCTAAAAAAATTCTCAAAGAATATTTTGACATTCGACACCTTGAAAAAGTTTCCACTCAAGCTTTAAACTTCATCAAGTTAACAAGATTAAGGGTATAATCGAAACGTTTGACGGAGAATCAGAAAAGAACTCACAACGAACCTCTATATACCCACGACTAAGAATTTTATAAAGAACAAAAACAAACAAGAGAACAGTTTCCCTGATAACCAAAACCAGACGAAAGCAATGACAGCACTTAAGCAAAAGTGTCAACACCTGATGTAGCAAATTCTTTTGGAACACTCAGCAGAAATGTAGAAAATGCATCAACATCAGTCTGGGACGGTGTAATTAAAGTTATACAATATTTAAGCGCTAGAATTAATTACAAAATTCTACAAAATCAAATGGTAAAGCAGTAGTCAAAGCTTACAACGATGATGAATGTGCCGAACACAAATTTGACAAAAAGTCACCATCGGGATATATATTTCAAATAAGAAATAGCATAGTATTGTTAACAACTCCAAGGGATTGTTAAATTAAATACTGCAACAGCAAAATGATGTACGCAGATATGTTAGCAAAACTTTTGCCTAGACCCCAATTAGAATTTTTGTTGAAAAGGATTGGCCTTATTGCGGTTGCTGCAGCTCATCCTTTGGGGTATTGTAGAATCATTATTGGAAGCGTAAATTAGGAAGCTGCCCATCCGACGTTACAACCCCCTTTAAGTAAAACATAAACTGAACCGAATAGAAATTCTTTCTTACATAACTTATTAGACTCCACTGATACTCTTCATTTGATAGTGCTTGTACGAGTACGATAGTTCTTGTACGATAGTGCTTGCTACGTATTGTAATATCTGTCTGTTCTATTCCACATAAACTAAATGGATCCTAGAATGAACCTGGCGAATTTTCGTGCAGGTGTAAATGGATTACCAGCACAGAAGAAGGGCAAAAGATAACCCTTTATTAATTCACAGTCGAACAGAAAGGCGCGCTCTTCGTGCTTTACAAAAACACCGTCAACTTGAGGTGAAACTTAAACGTAGAATATAAGTCAATTCAAATCTAAATTAGAATAGTGCTGGAGTGGCACGATAAGTTACGTATAACAGGCTGACTCTATCAGAACTCCTATTTCTTTTTATCTGTTTGGCGAACATGACGTGTCCTGAAATGGACAGTGAGTTGACTGCAACTATGTCCTATGGAGTGTAAAAAAGACGACAAGATGAGAAGGGTTAAAATTACCCTTTATTGTTCCACGATTTCACAGTCGTTCCCACACTTCGGCATACAAAGGCAAAGCACTTGTGGTCCGAACGTAAAAATATAAGACTACTAGCTAACTAAAATTTAAATAAGAGCCAACTTTTAATATTTTACACAGATGACTAACACTAAGACTGGCCTTTTAAATTTCTATGTCTGTAGTACGCGAACTGTGGAAAACTACAATACGTCTTTAGCTTTCAAGAGGATTAAAACCTCTGGCCTTAAAGGCAGACAGTAAGTGATGGCAAGCTCTCCTGAAGACTCGCGGCAAGATGGCTCACTCTCTCTCCTTCTACTACGCTCTTGGCAAAAAGCCACAACTTAAATATTTAAGCGTTAGCAAGTACAGTTTGCGTAAACATATTCACGCGTTAATTCTGTCCGGAAGTGGAAAATAAGAGATGATAGTAAAGTTTTAAAATAAAATAAACATTAGTCAAACTTAAAATCCTTACAACTCAACAAAAACCTAACAGGTGTGCGGATAATTCGAAATGGTCAATAGGCGTACAAGCGTAACAGCGAGATAGGAACGAAACGTACGCTATCTAGAGAAAACACGCTCTGAATAAACTCAGAGACTCACCCGTTTAAATACTCTCTTGACTTTAAAATTTATATCATTGCAAGAAAATCCTAGGGGAAGTTGAAGAGTTCAGGAAAGGTATCAAATTTAAAATAAATTTATTATGCAAAATAAGGGAAATCCTACAGTATCATCTTGCGATAATTTTGCTTTCTTAGAACTAATGGTAAATGTGTTAATACATTCTAACTGTGTTTCTCATGTTCACAGTTTGGACTATCCGTTAATGAAATAAGAAGCTTTAGTTCTACTTTTAATATTTGTTTGTCGCCAGTTAACCGCATTTAGATGACAAGTAGATGAACTAGATATTCCTTCGACAATCTTCTGGCTGAGGTTTCTAATACTCTTTTATTTACATTTAAAACTGAATTATGTTTTTGGAGAATAATAGTATTAAAGCAATCTTATCATCTCTGGACTATAACAACCAATCATTTCAGTTAATTATTCAAAACCGCTCGCAAGAGCAACAAAATTATTAGCAAAGTAATTCAAATTTTCCAGTGCAGTGCCTGTGGTTGTAACGCTTGTTTCATTGTGAAACTCTCATTAAAAATACCCCATTCAATACATTTCTGTTGGAAACTAATATTGTCTGCAACATCACCTAAGCAATTCATTATTTCAACGTCTTCCAAGAAAATAATGTCTAAGATCATTAAAAAGCCATTGTGAGTTATCTCACAAGTAAAAAAATGCGGCTAAATTATATATATGTAGAAGCTTAGGTCATTAAGGAATGTGCTGTAAACCTCCTGAATTAGCACTGAATGGCGCAATAAACTTATCGCCTTCGCGTGTAACTACATCTAGCAATATTTTTATTGTTAGGTTTAAAAGAAAGACATAAAGATTTTTAATGTGTAATTATCATGGTGTTACTTTTTAATTTCTTATACGAAGTAAAGGAAGTAATGTAATGGCGAAAAATTTGTGGTATCATATTTCAACGAAAATATCCATTTTGACCGCATTCGAATCCATTTGAACGATGTTTTGGGTGAAATCTATACATACGGTCAGAATAAAGGACTTATATTTTTAAACGTATTGAAAAATGGGTTCAGAAGGAATTTGTTTCGTGACGTTTGTACGTACGTATGTATATATGCATCTGGCTTAGCTCAAAAACGATTAGCCGAAGAGTTTTGAAATTTTGTACGCTGCAACCAGGTCAAATGCTAAATGCTGAACGCTTCACAACACAGTCAGTTTGAATCGCGCATTTAAAAGCAAACGCTTGTAATATGCTCAGAGACATGACAGAGCGATAATGTCTCATGACGATGCTAAACCACACATTTACAGAACCGATTGAAGGAAACCTAGCAGGTAGTTCGATGAGACGTCTTACCTCACATCACATATACACCAGAAATCGCCATTTCCGATTATCATTTGTTTTGATCCGTATAGCATAGACGATCTGAACAATACTTCACATTTCAAAAATTGTCTCCTTGATATCATCACCTCAGAAAAACATGAATTGCTTTATTGCGAAATCCATTTATTAGACGAAAGGTAGGAAACGTTTCTAGCAGCCGAAGGACATTTTAATTTCAGTAAATTATCGTACACCATTCTCTTAAAATAATTATGAGTTTCCTGTCCACAAAGAACGAGAATTAATTCGAGTAAAAATAAACCAGAGTTTCTTAACTGTGGATCGTGATGCCAACTGGGGTTTCAGGACCTGCAACTGCAACATTTTAGCTATTTTGATATTTCTTTAATTTATAATAATTTTACAATTATCAAATAGTTTTACACAATGTATCTGGAAAAAAGATAAAGATAAGACAATACAAAGAAAAAACGAAAACGTTTCGAAGTATTTTTATTAATAGAAACGTTCATTTTACTTGCTTTGCACGTGACGTTGGCAGTTTGTCAAAGGCCCTGCGCAAGCAAGATGCGAGTGTTCTATTAATATAAGCGCGCTGGGTCGTCTTTGAGTGCAATCGTCGCGTTCAGCCGTCTCGCTAGTGTCAGAAGGTCGGCCGTTCTATGCGAATCGTTTTCACACGCCTTAGTACTTCTTCACTCCGAATATAGCCGAGTGTTTGGGCAACATAAGCACGCTGTGTCACCTTTGACTTCAGTCGTCGCGTTCAGTCATCTCCCAAGTGTCAGGGGGTCGGCCGTTCTATGTAGATTGTTTTCACACGCCTAGCACTCCTTAACTCCAAATACAGCCGAGTGTTTTGGTAACATAAGCGCGCTGGGTCGTCTTTGAGTGCAATCGTCGCGTTCAGCCGTCTCGCTCGTGTCAGAAGGTCGGCCGTTCTATGTGGATCGTTTTCACACACCTTAGCACTACAGGGGTCAGAATAACCTGTTTCCTAAATGAGCGTTGAAAATCTAGTGGCGGCAAAGTAAGAACTCTCACACCACATTAACCAGTAATAAATAATTAAATCCGCCACATTAACTAGATGTAGCGTGTCACGCTACAAAGGCACAGTTTTCGCCCACACTCTCTGTGTTTCCCTTCTAGAACTCGGTATTTAAAGCAATCTTCCTCATGGTAGAATTTGTATTATTTCAAGCGCGCTATCAAATTTAAATATTCTGGCATTGACAATTAGGGGAAATGTTGTTGTTGTTTCAAATCCCCTTGGGGCAGGAAAGCCTACACCAAGTCCAAGAGACATTGTCGCATAAGTAAATCACTGACGTCGTCCTGCTCAGCCAACAGCTGTCTACGGAGAGGCCTATACAATCTAGTAGGTGAGCGAGAGAGGCAGGGAGGGAACAGGCACACAAGGGAAAGGTCTTTTCTCCCTCTTCGAATTTCATGCATCCAAGATGCCTACTTCTGAATCTGGCCGTGGCCGTTTTTATAGGCCTAGATCTTTTACTCGGAAGTCACAGGCCTTAGGGAAAATGAATGCTTAAAGTAACGTAAAATTAAATTGCTTATTTAATATATATAGATATAAATCCCTACAATGTAATTAAAAAAATAAACATGCCCACCCTTCCCATTGATACTTAATTCTGGCATATGCGCTGCTAGAAGTAATTGGGTTTTCTCAGTTGTCACCTTCGAAGAGGTTACACATTCCTTTCACTCACGGGTATGTCGCATTTGGGTAATGCATATGGTGGTCCCAAAAACATTTCGTAACTATTACGGGGTGCCCACGCCGAAAAGTTTAAGAAACAATGTATAAAAAATAAAATGAGATTAATATAAAGAAATGTTAAATGTAAAACCAATCTGAAAATAAGAAAAAAATACTACGCAATGTAATAAAATTATTAAAATGATCTATAAATGATCTGTCTAGAAATTTTGAGAAAAAATCTGTGATTATAAATTTACAAAAGAATAGCTCAAAAATTTTTTCAGAAATAATTGCCATATCTAATATTAAAATCTAATCAGTTCTCATGGGCTACTGATATACGCTTTCTCCTATCTAGAGCATGAATAGCAAATATAGATCTCGCTCTGAAGGTTACTGCATTTATTAAGCATGAAAGTTAGGATTCATATAATTGAAAGCACTGTAAATGTAATTATTTGATGGTTAAATGAAACGGATATTGAAAAAGACCTAACTATGTGGGTTTTTTCCGCTGCTCATCTTTGATATCTATATCTGCACTTATTTTCCCTGTTTCTCCATTTACAGTTATGAACTGTCAAATTTCATTATCTCATTTATAGTATTCAAGTTAATAAATGCTGTTACTTTATTAGTGATGAAAAATTAATAATTCAGTTACTTCAGTCACTATCAAATTTATTTAGTTGAAATCTGTAATGATTTTAAAATAGAATGTATGGAAACTATGAGGACTAAACATAATTTTAGAATCCCATTTCTTCTTATCCATAAAAAATGCGACGAAAATTTACCTATAAATTGCAAAGAGATAAGAACCTATCTGGCAAAATGAACAATGATGAACACTATGTTTAAAAAATATAAGGGGAAGGAATAAAAATCATGAATAGCATTGACTACAAAATTATTGGAATGCATATAAAAATAAGTTACTAAACAAGGCTAACAAACAAAAAATATTCGTAAGTAAAATTAACAAAAAGAATTCATAAGTAAAATAAAAAGTAATGCAAAATAAATGTAAACGAAAAAATGACACTTTTATTCTTAAACTAAAATCGGAAGAAGTAAACTGGATGTTTTAAAAAGTTTATCTGCTTCAAAATACTGATGGATAAACAAAATTTTCTCACATGGATAAAAATGTATATATAATTAATAATCCCAGGTGATGAAATAAACAAAGTTTACTTTATCACTTGACCAAAAGAATTATATTAAGAGTCAAGAGGCATCTATTTGAACTTTAAAGCAAAAAGTAATATATGTCATAAATATGCATTCGTGTTTTTTTAAATGAAACTGAAATTCTTATATTCAAGAATAAATAAAGTAGGTAGAGAAATGCAATTTAATTTTTCCTTAAGCAAAAAATTATTATCGCTCAGTGATTTTTTTACGTTCTCTAACTTCAAAATCACACTGATTTTCATATCATAAGCCAACTACATGCATTCGAGTGATATCAATATATAAACTCTCATGCTCTGATGATATTACTATCTCCTGGCGCTCTAGCGTTATATTGAACGATTTCCCTAATGCTGTTACACTGATACTGCTTTCAGATTACGCAAAATCATTATTCATGGCACTTCACGATAACTTCACATTTTCGCTTCTACAACTTCCTGTAGATTGGGCTAGTATACATTATGAGAAAGCTTCGGTTTTTATATGTAAATTATGAATACCTTTCTAACCTAATTTAGATAAAGGCATATTTTAATAATAAATTGGAGAATTTAAATTCTTTTCGGTATGCCTAGAAATTTTTTCTTGCATTTGCATTTTATTTTTTCGAATAATTTTGCTACTGTGCGCTGTTGAATATTTTTTTCTTATCAATTCTGGACAACCGATAAGGCAGATAGAAACATGGATTTTGTAAACTGCTTCTCAGAAAAATATTATTTTGAGTTTTTCTTTCTTTTTGTGTTTCGTTCAGCAATTTTATGATGTAACGGACATAAACATTTTTATTCTGGGGTGTAAATTTTAAACAGAATTTAGTGTAAGGGCATTTTTTTGTAAAGTAATACAACGGGGTAAAAATACAATAAGTATTTCAAATCCTCAATATTTTTAATTTTATAGAGTTTCGTCTTTGATCTCTTAAATAAATACTCCGATGGGAAGGAAAATGTACGATGTTTAATTAAGCTCCAAAACTAGAGATTCTGTTTAAAAGAGGTGAACATAGGTAGCCGAAGAGTAGAAGGTTTTTCTAGCTTTTCTGAAGACACTGAAAAAAATTCCTCCTTCGAATAAGAAAGAATTTTATTAATAGACAAAATTTAAT
>KK121748.1:788726-819547 GCA_000611955.2 Stegodyphus mimosarum | reverse complement strand
ATAGGTACGCGGTTAAAATAAAAGACGTCAAGATTAAAACTGGCAAACTGCAAACGAAACATTTTTGCTCGGATAAAAATCACGATTTTTGATTTACTGCAATGAATTCCACATAAAAGTGTCATAGCTCATCTGTGGCAACATCTAAATGTACAGCAATTCATGCTGACCGGAAGACAACCAAAAAAAATTTTAGTTTGGCGAAATATCACAATTTGTTTTTGTAAATTCTGTCGCCAAGCTTTTATTTTATATCTAAAGCTCTCATGCAGTTAGAAACGGTAAACACGTTATCTTCATTTTATTGACATTGTTATGAAATGTCCAGGCGCGGTGCGATAGTTTCCCCTTCAAAGCAGATTTAGAGTTGCCAGAAAATAGTAAGGGAAGTCAGGGTTGCCATTTTTGGTGAAACTTCGTCGGCGATATTTGGCGCCAAAATTGGTGATAATGCTATAGAAGGATAGAGAAAGTTCTGGACCGAATTCTTCCTGGTTTAGCCTAGAACGTTCCCGAACACAAGCCAAAAGCTATATAAACGCCAAGCGTTAGTCAGCGTCTGGTCTAGCGAGTTGCTAGTCAGTTAGTGAGCGAGTGTCTCGTAGTCTGGTGCCAAGCTGGTCGTTGAATACATCGAGAGAATCTCTCAGTGTATCGCGAGATAGTGGATCGTAGAGTTTTATGTCAGAGTATGTTGAGCTTTGAGAACGACCCATCAGACTGGGGAGCTGTACTCTGGTGATTTGCCGTGAAGCTGTCTCTCCCGTTATAGCCTCATAGCCTGGAGGCTGTGTTGCTGTTTGTTTCAGCGTGTTTATTGTAGATCTTCGATGACTGTAAAAGTGTTTTGAAGCTGCCTTGAAAAATACTATCCTATAAAATGTTTTTCGATACTTCATCAAGTGTCGTCGTTATTCACTCCAAATCCACGAAACCTTTAACGTACGTAAGAAGGAAAACATAACGTTTAATTTGTTTTCTGATACAGTATTTGTTTACTTCGTGAGACTCTATTCATTTTACAGAGAGAGAAGGAGTATTAGGAGACGAGAAATTTATGCTTTCGTTCTGAACACATAAATCAAATGCGGGATATCAGAATAATATGTTCTTTCTACTAACCGCTGCGCCAAAAGGACATAAGAGATCAGTAGTCTTTAATTCTTTAAACCTTCTTTTAAAGAAAGGCGGAATGACTCCGAAATGACCAACTAAATCTGTTGACCACCAGACACCTGAAAACGTAATTTTAAGATATACAATTTTTTAAATGAGGTGTGCTTTTACTGGGTTCAAAATATAGGGACCCGTTCTCTTGCCAATGATGGACTCTTTGTGAGATCGTCAGGCGATTTATTACCCTATGTTAGTGCAACAACTACAAGCTCAAAAGGAATTTTAAAAAACCGTCCAACCGGGATAGTAAATAGTGAATCTTTCTGCTATACAAAGAATACGAAGGGTCTAGGTTCAAATCCTGGGAAGGTATGGTTGTTTGTAAATGTATAGTAGCTGTGTTGCATGGGGGCACTCCAAATATTCGGCAACTCCTCTCGCAAAAATGGTTAGAAGGGACGAGAGCAGGGACACCTACCAATCCATTCCCCCGAGGTGCTTTTCCTCAAAAGTGGGGGCAGAACTAAGCTAAAGTTGGATTGTCACCTATGTGGTGCTCAAGTCTCATGACAACGACAAGCGCATTTGACTCCTTGCCGTGATGGATGTCGTAGGCTTGCGCTGACAATTGACAGGTAAGTAAGGCTGATAACGACAACAGCTTTGAACAACCGTTTTATTAAATCTTCAAACTTAAAAATTTTACCAGGTCACAGATCCTGCTTACGAAACAATCTGCGCTGCTTGCAGGATATAAGCTTCGAGACATTAGTTATTTTTTTCAAAAGAGGGAGAGATGGTAAAGGATCAATGCCTTCGTCGGGACTCGAACTACGGATTTCTCGAATACGCATTGACATTGCTGACCGCTACATCACAAAGACATGCTAAGAAGGCGGGAGAGATACCTTATATATCACCCCATTTAAACGGAGATTGGGGATTAGGGAACCCAATTGCCAAATCCTGACGGTGGAGAATCATCATCTGCCACCTTTTTAATTCGGGCGCCACTGTAACGACATTAAGGTATTTCGAATCTGAGGGGATGGAAATGAGCAATGCCCTCTTTTTGACTCGAACCAAGGACCTCTCGAATACTCGCCGAGCGTGTTGGCCGCTACTCCACGAAGGCATGCTAAGAAGGCGGGAGAAATACCATATAAGCTAACATTTGATTAAATAATAGAACTTAAGGTTGGCAATAGAACTTAGAAAATTATTAACAAACTTTGGCTTGTAATATTTACAATGAGCGAGCAAAGTCGGTAAGCACAAGTTTAAAATTATTCTCAGGAATGAGTAAAGAAATGTTACTAAGGTCAGAGCTGCTGCTAATGCTCTCTGCTTATTTTTCAATAACTCCATTCTCATGATTTAAATAATTCTTACAGCATTTATAGAGTTCTGTGTCAAGGACTCTCTTGTTTGTACTTCGGTAGCTAATTTCGACCCTGGAGAGAACTGAGGAAACTAGTAGCGACAGTTTAGTTAAAATTCTATGAATATGGATAACTTAATATAAATCTTGCGACGGGATTTTTTTATTTTAGAAAATGTTTTAATTTGCTAGGTTATAGTTTGCGCTTGCTTGTTATTATTTTTTTTACTTATTTAACAGCAGTACAAACATAATTTTTAAAACCATTTGCAATTTTAATTTGATATGAAAGTTTCACATAAATGTAAACTAGAAATCTTAGTATATGAAGCAGTAAGGTTGTAATTTTGAAATAAAATACTCACAAAAGCATATATATATATCACAGATAAACAGTATGGTTGAAAAATCTCAATATCCCACTCTTGCTAATTCGCTTAATTCCTTATTCCCGATAATTGTAGCGTTCTGAAATCTGTTGTGTCCCTTTTTCAAAGAAGGTGATTAGTTGAGAGTGAAACTATTCTTAAACCCTTGTGATATTTCAATGGATTAAATCTCTTGGTCTAAATCTGGATCGTAACATGGATGTGGTAGTATGTCTGCCTATAAATTCTATGTATTAATATTCATATTATATGCTAAAACCAGTCGATATTTGAGAGTTTCAGATCTTTTGCCTTCTAAAAACATACTTTTCCCTCCAAGAGTACAGAAGATTTTTTACTCACTAAACAATCTCCCAGGCGCCCAGCAAGACATTATACGAGCATATTTAGAGAGATCCTACGCCGCACAGACGCTATACATTTACAAGTATCTATGCCTTCACCGAGATTCGAACCCATGACCTTCGGTACAGCAGTCAGATTCGCTAACCACTATTCCGGTTGGGCCGGTCCTAACACATTTGGATGCTTGGATACAACAGTATAAATGAGCCTTCTATGCTAAATAATGCTTCTATGCTTCTATGTCAAGTAAGGTATCTATAATCTTTGAAACGTATTTTTAATCTTCGAAATGCTAGAAATTATAAACTGAATAAATTAAAGAATAAAATGAATCAATCATACAATTTGATTTTCTCTGCGGAAAAAGAATTCCAAGCTTTAGTTTTAACAATTCTTAGCACAGACGTTGATTTCCTTTGTCTCATTTTCTATGACGGCGAATAAAAGAATCTGGAGACTAAGTTTTCAGGAATTTCATTGGATTTAACGTAAGAGTTAATGGTAAATGACCCCACCCTTTGCTCATTCAGAAAAAGGAAAAGAAAAAGAATAGAAGACTCTCTAATTTAAATCTCTATGCAGTCTTTTGATGGCCCATTTTATCAGGATTTATGCAAATCAGATAAAAAGAGCCAAACGAAGGCACAAAAGCTAATGAAAAACTCTTAATTTTTCGGAAGTATCGCTTCAGTTCTGTAGCACATATTGAATAAGATTAAAAATTTAAGACTTAAAAAGTCTTTATATATTATTAGCTCCCGAGCTTTTAAAGCAAACGCTTTCAAACTTAATGCAGTTATGATCTCAAACACATATACATATATTGCTGATTTCTTTTCGTAGATTTTTGAAAATATGCATTTTAATGTAAATTGCTTAAAATGTGATTTTATTTCAGACTAAATTCTGTAATTTAATAAATATAATTTCTAAGCAATTTAAAATTCCCTGAAGGTTTGTTTCACTTACGTTTTCTCTAAATAATTTCACAGATTCAAATATTTGTTCGTAATCATAAGGGGCGCATTAGAATCTGCATTAAAAATTAATAGAAGTTATTCATATGGAACTGCTAAAAAGACTGATACAAATGCATTTTAAAAATTATCTTATATTGTGCTTAATACAGCGATTTGGATTAAACAATGTGATTTCTATAATTTCCATATCAAACATATCAAACAAAATATTTTTTGAATTAAATTTTTTCCGAGAATACATAATGCATGAAATGTAATCATAAAATTTAAATCAAAATTTAAATTAAGCTTATTTATTTATTTAAAAATATTCTGTAGTAGTTATTCTAAAAGCTAACAAATAGATATAACTGTTCTTTAATTTGATCAAAATGCAAAACAGTTCTCTCTTTTTTGAAGTTAGTAGCGTCTGAAGAATTAGACCCTCTACATTTTCAGTTTCTCACATTAGGATGCTCTACATTACCAAAGATTTAATTAACGACGTGACACGGTAGGATTTGTCATTCCAAGACATATAATTAAAAAAAAAATAATTTAAACACTTCTTACTAAATTACGCTTTGCTACTAAATTACATCATTGCTTCGAATAACAGCTAATCATTGCTTCATTAGTCAAAAACAGAGTGCCATTATTTGAGACAATGATTTAAAAAAAAGAACTTTAATGTACAATATTTCAAATTATAATTTCAGTTGCTTAGTTACAGAGCGATGTGAAGGTAATAAATATGCTAATCTTTATTATACTTTTTAATTAGTGTAATTTAGAACACACGCAATAAATATAATTCATAATATATAAAGACGAAAATTTTTATTGATATTTGTAGACTAAATTACATATTCTCGAATAACTGTGCGTTTAATTTTTGGTGTACTTATTATTAATTCAATTTAAATATGTATAAACACCCTGTATTTCTTTTTTCAGAAAACGGAAACGCTACTTTACATAATTAATTATCAAAGCTCTAAATTTTTGAGCCACCTAACCGAGAAAATGGTTTGTGACGCTGACTGCCGTACAGAAGGGCCCGGGTTCGAAACCCCGGAAGGCATGGATGTTTGTAAAAGTATAGCATCTGTGCAGCATTCTAAATACGCGGCGAGCCGAAAGTCTTCTCGATAGGTTTGTTGGAAGGCTTAAGAGAAGTGGGGGATCCTCAGACCCTCCCTTCGGTGAATGAACCCACCATGAAGTTTATCGTCACTTATCCAATCGTAAGTTGAATCGTAATCGAAGAGCTGCACGTGAGAATGTGAAAATAACTTCTCGCCGAACTGGTTTTTCGCTCTCTTTCTGACGAAGTCGACAAAAGGTGAGCGGGGGCTTCTGCCCGAGCTCTTCCTGTAATGGAGTTCGTGAAGGTACGACGTTGTGATAAATTGTTATTTGAAATCTACATGTCCTTAAAAGTTTGTCGACAAGGTAGTCATCTTCACCATTTGTATGTTTATTGAGTGTTTTACCTTTCTGCAATTTTTGCATGTTTCGCTCGTCATAATTGAAAACACGTGAAGCCTACAAGAAGTGTGACATGTCTGCACGAGGGCAGATTGATCGAGCTGGCTACCGATGTTAATACTACCTCAGGAAATCTCTGTTACAAAAATAATCGAATCATCGTAAATAGTGCAACATTAAAAGTGCAAGTTTGACAATATAAATATTTCCGGAAAATAATTGCGAACGATGCCATCAGATTAACGTCAAATCTATTTTCATGACCGCGATGGTTGCGCAACCAGTTGATGAAGTAATAATGTTCTTATATGTATATTAACCAATATGATTAAATTTATTCATTAGTAATTAAATAAATGAATTTGGTAAAATAAATATGTGTGTTTATGTGAGCAGCATTGTACCAAAGTAGAGGGTAAGTGAAATATTTATGTATTTCTCTTTCTAGGGTAATTAACGCAATGTACTAAATTTTAATGCAGACTAGCAGTTATTGGACACATGTGACTCTCCTTTTGACACTCAGAAACTGTCTTGTGTAGTATTAATTACATACTATCACTTAATGGTACATCATCACCACAGGTGTGCTCTCCATTAAAACTGGTGGCGAAACTAAGGAATGTCGTACTATCACACCTGCATGTTGCTCAAGTTTCTTGACAACGACATGCGCCATTTTCCAGTCCTTGCCCCGATGAATTTCGTGGGCTTGTTCTGAAGTTACTGTCAGACAAGTGAGCTAAATCACATCAGCAACATAAACATCTTATTATTTCAAAAGTAAAATAAAAATGTGTTTATGAATTATTTCTTTCCATTTTGTTAATGCAAGTTTCAACCTCAGACAAATTTGAGTACGTTGCGTTTATCTGATTTTTCATTAGCAACGTGCTAGTTTATCAATGTATCACTGAATTTTTATGTAAGAGATCATACATCAAAAGCAGACCCATGCTCCAAAAGCCATTATTTTTCCAAGAATTTCTTTTATGCATTTTCCTGTCATGAAGATCTAGAGAATTGCGGGAAATGTTTAAGAACTTCTTAGCAAATTAGAAATCATTTTTGTAGCACACACCCTGTTTCTTATATTTATCTGTACAAAAATCTGAAAATGGAAAAAGTGATATTCTTTCCCGGTCTCACTCGTGCAGTTTATAACTTTCATCACATTTCTCATGTCAAGCAAAAGTAATCAATTACTGAAGAATATCTGTCAACCACCAAAGTTTTCAGCCTTGTTTTTCCAACAATAGCCTGTTTTTTATGTTACACTTCGAAAAAATATTTGCATTTTCCATTAGAACCAGAAAGTGCTATGTTAACAAAAATTTTGAATTGGCTTTTAAAATAATTTGAGTTCAGTTTGAAACAGCCTGGTTGTTTAAAAAATAGCTCTTTTTTTGAAGCCATCTCTGAAATTAACCTTCAGAATTTTCTGTCTCTCCCTCTTGGGTAATAAACTAATGAACTTTAAAATGCTATCCATTCATGAAAGAAAAACTGCATAAAAATTTCAATTCATTGCTTAAAATTAGCCACACCAATTATATTCAGTGAAACTACACTAACGTAGCAAATATTTTTATTGATTTAAATATTTTTCTTTCATAAAAGGAATTTATATATAAGGTGTTCACAAAGTCAACAAAAATATCTCAGAGAATTATGCTGCTACATCTATCTACTGCATGTGATGTGCCTTCATATGCTTCGAAGAAAAGCTTACTTACCATTCCAGTGTTTTCTTGAAGTTCCTCGGGTGCAAATAAATAAGCCGAGGACAATATTGAAAAGCACCTCATCCGCACTGCAAACGGGATCAAAGAATTCATACAGAATCTAATATTCTGGTCACCTCGTTTGTATAAGGACTTTCACTTTCTATTCTGCAAGCTTACTTATGATAGGAAAAAGTTCCGCTTAGTCTAGTAATAAATTTCCTTTATTATTTTAATTAGACTGTTTACTTCTATTATGACTCATCAGATTTACAAAATTTCCGTGCTGTTAAATATAAAAAGAACCTCGAATGGAATGGTTATAATGTATAACAGATTTTTGCAAGCAGATTGGTTTAGAGATTTTGCAGCGTTCCTTTATGTTAATTCGACAGTTATTTTATGCTCTGGATCTTTACTGTCACTTCTTCCTCCTGTTTTGTCACCAGAATGCAAATTTGTTCGCGTGTTCTTAAGGTAAGGGCTTTAGATTGTAAGACAGAGCATATTCCGCCTCTCGCGGCCACAGTTTCATCGCCACAAATGCTTGGCTGAGTTGTAAGAACCAGCTGTGCATTCTGTTTCTTTTTTTAGTTTAAAAAAAAAATGGTCTTCTAAAATCTTCACAAATTTCAGATGTTATTTTAGACTTATTTATAATTCGCTGCCATCTTATGTAAAGTTTAGTTAACGTTTATGATTACCAAGATTATTTCTAAACATTATAATTTATTAAGTTGGTAAGCAGTACATTTAAATTTCTACATCCAATGTAAAACTAACGTAATGCACTTCAAAGAAGCTTATAAAAACTCATTCACATTACTCCAAAGGAAACAGTCCACACTGTTAATGACGCTATATATAAATATTATTTCTGAATTTTTTTAAGAAATGAACTATGAAAGCAAAGACTTTGATCTTGCATTATCCTGTAAACAAACATGATGCATATAAGAGTATATAAGGCAAATATGCTCATTCTAGATGTGTATACCTGTTTTCCCACCCATAATAATTAAGGTGGATGTACAGCCACTATATAGGTAAACATAGAAAATGATGCTGGATGACGGAAGTACTTTGGAGGGAATGAAATAATTGGTTTGTGATTAATGTAGTTTAAATTGATTGTTAATGATTAAATAAAAATGTAGTTGTTAATCCTCGCTAAAATGAAGCATCTTCCTCTCCATATACGGTTTAGAAATGAATAACTTTGGCAGAGTTTGTATAAAATGTAGTTGAAGTTAAGCCTCTGAACCAGTTACCAGTCAAGACTGCTCTTATTTCTGTCGCGTTTCATCGTCAGGACGTAAATTAGCTAAAGTGAATGAGTTTATTTAAACTGATGCAGCGAAACGTTTAACCAGAGAATGGTTTCTCTACCATCAGAGAACGTTGTTATTTCTTTCAGTTGTTGCCCTTGAACATCGGTTTCGAATCCTTACTGCATAATCATTATTCTGCGGGTACAAGTTCTGAGTCAACCTGTTAAGTAAACCTGAACTGTGTAGTCTTGCACTATTCTTAGCTTTAAATTTAATAATACGTTACCTTTTAAGTAACACTTAAATTTGGCAGCATTGTTGTTGGCTTTTAGTTGTGTTTATAACGCGGTAATTAGTTTGTAAAAGTGCGAATTTCTGTTTATTTTGTGTTCTTTATTAATTTTCCGTTTCCTATTTTAGTGACTTGTTTTTACTTACATGGTGCAAATTTGGTGAACGTTTGAAATATCTAAGTGAGCTAACCCTAACGTGGAGGCAGAATGTTTTCTTCAGGTACAGATAAGAGCATGTTTTACTGAATTTGCACTGTTTTCAAACTTAAAAATTCTCATATACTGAAGTTTAGTATAGTGAATGTCATTTCATATAGTGAATCCATTTCATATAGTGAATTTTGTGCTTTAAATGTGTACCTCCTCAATTAAGCAAAGAACTTATTCACTTTCACGAACACCTAAGCCTAACTGGAAGACTCAATGTTTATATTTGAATTTATGTGTTTCTATTTGCAAAAAAAAACCTTTGTTGCACCAGCCCGTAAAGTCTTTCTGCACAGCGAGCCGGACATCGAAGCAATTTTGTTGCATCAATTCCGGAGTCTTTCTGTCCGTTGAGCACATTGCTTAATTTATTTGCTAGAATTCTGGTTTTAATTCCAAAAGTTATTTTAGAGCATTTTATGACCTTTTTATGATGAAAATTGTATTATTGTGTTCTTATGTAATATTTTATTGAGCGTTATTTTCTGTCAAGTGAAAATTTTGTAAATTGTTATTCTTTATGTAAGGATTGAGATACTGCAAATATAATGTTTTTCTATTTTAATGTTATGATATCACTTGATTTTCAGTGTTAAAAAGACGATTCTGTTCATTAGTTAGAAAGAATATTTTCCAAGAGCAAATGTTATAAGATTAAATGATACATTATGAGTTTTGGATAATAAAAATTACTATAAGGCAGAATTCAAATTCACTTAAAACCCCAGATTATAGTGCAATTTACAATTCAGTGGGCACAGGTTAAACATGGTAATTTGTATTAATGCAAAATTTGTAAGAGCAATTAAAGATTAACTGCAAGAGTAAATAACAATAGCAACAATAATAATAAGGATGAATCCTTATAATTTAAAAAAATTTAATCTTATCTGAATTTATTTGATAATACCAATCTAAGAGGTAATATTCTAAGAGGTTTTCTTTAAACTGAAGGATACAATTTAATGATTTAGAAACGTTATTTTTGTGCATGACATTTATGAGAATATCATTTAATTTCCAAACGGAAAAATTACTTAGTAATCTTGCAATCAGATCATTTTTCCACAAATAATTGATTAATATATAAGAAGCTTATTCATTCCAAGTGTCACACAGAATATTCTTTTAATTTAACCGCTTTAAAAGCCGTATCATGTCATGACCTCACGCTGAATATCTAATCGCTGAACTCTGCATTGATATTCCTTCACATACTGATGCTCATCACATACTGCTCCTTCTGAAGCTAATTTGAATGTTCCAGTTTTTCTCAAGAAGCTCTCCGTCGGACCACCACGAATGGAAACAAGAACTTGAAAAGAAACAATATGTGATCACAGCTTAAATTCGGATTTCCTGAGAACTGCTAAGCGGCCATTAGAAAATAACCTTTCCGAAAAATTAGGGTTGGTCGTCAGAAAATATCTGAAGACACTACATTTGCAAAGTTTAATCAAGTGAGAGTATAAATAATCCATCTTTTGCCAGATTGAAAATTATTAAAATATTGTCTTTTAGTCGTTAGTATTGCAACATTTCTTTTAATTACTGTTAATCGGTGAAATTTGAGATAGTTAACTGGATGTGTGTACAACGCATAAGGTACTTTTCCCGCCTTCTTAGCATGCCTTTGTGGTGTAATGGTCAGCACAATCGGCGTGCATTCGAGAGGTCCAAAACCAAAATTCGAGTCCCGGCTAGGGCACTTCTCATTTTTCATGATTTCTGCTTCAAAATAATAACCTAATGATTCTACAATGGCACTCGAACTAAACACGGTGATGGGTGATAATTCTCCACCACCAGGATTTGACAATTGATTCCCCAAACTTCCAGTCTCCCTTTGAAAGGAATAATATATGAGGTATTTCTCCTGCCTTCTTAGTATGACTTCGTGGTGTAAAGGTCAGCACATTCGGCCTGGATTCGAGAGGTCCGAGTTTTGAGTCCCGGCGAGAGCATTGCTCATTTTTCTCGTCTCCTGCTTTAAAAAGAATCCTAATGACTCTACAAATGTAACTCAATAAATGACACGAAAACCATGTAAAAACGTAAAAAACATTATAAATTTAATAATAAATTAGAAATGTTTATTGAGAAAATTTCTCTTACAAAAATCTTTGGATAAATTAGTTCACAGTTATATTTTGCATTCAATCATTTTTAAATTACTGGTGCTTTACTTATGTAGTTTATTGCTGGATGCATTTGTAACCGAAAAGAGGATTGAATGCGGATAATTCAGCTGTGGTTTTTACTGGAATTAAAAACAGGAAAACTGGTACACTTTATATAGGTTGTACTGCACAAAAATAAGTCTCTCACCTAACACAGAGGGCTTTGTTAAGACTCCATGCCAAATAAACTTAAATGATTGTAAATTATAAAACCAGAGCAATCAAAATAAAATATTTCCAACATTAGAATTACTCATCTCGGAATCAAGGAGTCAATTATGCACTAAATTTATGACTCAAAAATATTCTTAAAATACAATAGCAATAAAAATTAAGCCTATCGATTACGTTTGCTCTGTGGGATTATTATCAGCTTTCTTACTTTTTCAACTAATCCCTTTTATTTATCTGCACATTAATCATTCCCCGAATCAGAAACAAACAGCGTAGCCGTTACAGACTTTTCCTCTTTTCGATAACCTGAGAACACAAATGTATGAACGAGCACATGTAAGCAACAAAGATTTTCGATATCAAAGACATGGCGCTGCGAAATGATTGCAAGATCAAAGAAAATTCTCACTTTTTCAATCCTTTTGGCCTACAAATCTGCTTATCCATTCTTAGGTTGCTTTCTTTTGCAGGGTTCCCTCTTTTTTTAATGCTCTTTCGCCTCCCTGACTGAGATAGATACAACAAACACTGTTGAAGGACAAGAAAATTTCTTCCTCGCATCATTTCGCTCGTGATTCACTTTTGTATTTTATTTTTTATGCTTCAGAAAAAAAGTATCTTTTCATAGAACTCATATAAGGAGCACTGAAATATTAAAGAAATGTTTCCCGCAGTGTGTTACAAATACATATTTCATATTCTGTTTGGCTTAGAGATTCATAATTTGAGTTTCACAAATAAAAACTAGTAATTAATGTAATTAACTTCTGTACGTTAATGTCATAATATGAAATTTTATATCAATAAAGAACTACTCGACATGTAAGAAACATATCTCACTTTTCGAAAATGAAAAAGCTTAGTTGTATGTTCTTTCATCTTCTCTATTATAACTTATATTATATAACATATCTCATCTCATTATAACATATCCTTCCCTGTTATAACATATATTTAATCTGGAAGCATAAAATAGCATAATTTTGAATATGAAATCTTTTATTGTTATAGCGCTGATGCTAAAATTTACGAACGGCTTATGTTAAACTGAATTAAATAATGGTTTCGTCATTAAATATACATGCGCTGTCCGTTAAAAATCATTTTGAGAATTTTAATTTTCAACAATTTTAAGAATTTTAATTTAAAGTTAACCATTTTAAGAATTAAACCATTATGACCGTTAAAACCATTTTAAGAATTTTAATTTAAAATTTTGGGAAACTGAAAATTAAGGGTTTTAATTTCATTCTGTAATGTTAATATACAAAAAAAATCTTTAGTTTGTTTACTATAGAATTTCAATTGCTCAGTTCTTAGCGGAAACTGTGGTGAAAAATGAAATTGAATCATTTAGTTAAAAACAAATCGGAACCGCATTCAAGCCAAATTTTTAACCTATATTCTAAGAGATAAGTGTATATTATCGGAAATAATTGTTCTCAGTATATTTTAGTTAAAAACAATGAATATATACTGCTTACTATACAACTGTTATATAAGCATAGGCAGAAAAGCAAAACTCCAAAAGAAGATTGCCTTTGATGTAATTAATACGCACCCATTTCCTAATTCATAGGACAAGCTTAAATGCTTTTAAACGCAATAAAAGAAATATTTTTTAGTAAAATATATGTTAGAAAAGGAAAAGTTGAGGACGGCATATTCTGATGTTCTTTATAAGTGAAGCCTGTTGGAGACCATATCAGTCCCTTCTTAAAGTAATTTCCTTTTTGATGTTTAATCTAAACTGATTGTATTTAATATCCTTTTTAAACATTCTCATTTTCCTCACATTTCCGATGCCCTCTCCGAACAAGGAATACGGACCATAAATCATTTTCAACTTTTATATGCAGGTGCAATATGTCGAACATACGTGTAGGATAAAGTATCAAGATATAAACACATCAGTCGCAAAGCGGGTTTCTTCAGAGGTGGATCGTTTTACCACAGCAGCAGACCAGCATCTTATATACGAAGGTTTCGCCAGCAAAGAATACGAGGATTATAACATGAACACTTTTCTCCTTGCGAGTATCGGATCGTAAACATTTGAACGTTTACATATTTCATTTTTGTGAAACGAAAATTTTTTGGTGTCAGGAAGCTTGATTCAGGATGCATAAGAAATATCAGAAATCAAAAATGAAAAATCAAGCCCTTAATAAGTAGGGAAACAAGCAGTGGTATGGAAAATTTTGTACTGAGGACGATTACACTGTTACGATTGACAAGAACACATACATTGAGAATTGAGAAATAGCATCTTCATATCGAATTTGTCCTATGTTTTAAGATGCTGAATGCATTGTATTCTGATATTCCAGCACATTTGCTTTTTATGCATGAAGCTGTTTCTGTCTGAGATGGAGTATTCATACATATGACTCATGTTTATGCAAATGGGAGTTCACACGTTAGGTGGTCACATGTCAATCAGCAACGATTTTTATTAATATTCGGACTAGCATTGTGCCGAGTTTTTGACTGTACCAAACTGATTATGCAGGAGGACTTAAAATGTTTTATACAGGTCGATTCAGGATCACAACGAGGTGCTATAAAAACCATTTATTTGACATTCTATTTTGTTTCAGCACAATGGGATGACATGCTATTTTAATATGGAAATGCATAATTATTTAATTAGGAATTTTAGCTGGGCTAACAGTGTATGATGGAATTCACATGTCTAGATTGCTTTTTCCAGAGATATCTGAAAAGTCTTGAACGTAGTCTTCTCTGATTCACCAACGTATGTTATTATTAGACTACTTTCAGCTACTATCAGGAGCCGGTATTCTCAAGAACCTATGATAATCAATGTATCGAAGCTGTCAGGCTCGGCTATCGTTGTTTTGAACATTTATTGTAAAATTGGGTTCCATAAAACGTTTTTATTTGGACTGTTTCCTGAGCCAGCTTCACTTCAGTTCCACTTCAGTTCCGCTCATACACACTATTTAATATATATATATTATTCTACTCTGAAGGCCCAAAGCTTTTTCCAGATATTTAGGAACACCTGTCATATATGCAAATGTTTTGCAGTCCTTATCAATGATAAACAGATTTTTTTCAATCCCTAAGGCATTTCTCATTATTTAATCAAAGTAAACTCACTAGTTCGGATAAACAGAATTTAATAATAATAAATATGAAAACGAGTCTAAGAGTTTAGTCATCTAGTTGCTATAGTCACTTCAGAAACGTATTAATATTTCTGGTGAGGGCTATGTACGTTATATCCTTACCGAGCGCGGATCTGCGAAAGGCAGTTTTGCACAGTATCCGTTATCTCAATTCTTTCCAGTATACCCTTGCTGAGCTCGAATCTGGAGAACCAGATTTTGCACAATACGAGATATCTTAATTGTTTCCATTTAATTTTCCCAAAGTTACAATTTCGTTGATATGTAGTGCGCTACACAACGTCGGTGGTGTTGTGTAGCGCACTACATACACACAGCAAGGGACTTTTCACAGTAGAGCATTTAGGCATTTAGTCACGTTAGCAAATTTGCAATTATATATTTATCAGTGTTTATACTCTTCTCCCTTTGTATTCAAAACACAGTGACGCAAACATGCATAAAAATACACGTCATGCATAACAAAATGCTATAAAACTATTTTCAAGACAGCTTCAGTATGGTTGCTGATATCATAACTAAACCAGTTCCTAAAACAAAACTTAGTTTTGCAGGAATCAATTACAATTAATTTTACTTTAATCTGCGAAAACACAGGCAATGTTTAGAAGAAATTAGGTCTTTTGCATAGGAAAACTGGGAAACATTGATGAAAATTTCGCAAAATTTAAAAAATTGCTGAGTGAGTCATTCTGCAATCCATTCGGTCTTTTCAGAAATGATTTCGCGGCAGAAGCTTCGCTTAAAAGATAAAAATGATGTAACATTTTAAAAAGACTAAATGAATTTATGTAAGTGAGTTTTAAACATTTTAAACTATCAATTCATTTTATATTTTTCTGTAATTTTCAAATTATTTTGTTTTTTCTCCTCAAGAGAATAATATTTCTTTCTTCTTCAATAAAGAATTCGTTGTTATTATAACTTGTGATTCTTTTGTAACTGTGCCAACCGGTTACTTGTCAAATGCCTTCTAGTGTCTTTAAAGATTTAAGGCACATGCATCACATCTGTTCTTCTTTCAGTCTCAAAAGTTCAGTAAGATACCTAAGCGGGAAAATGAAAATGATAAAGTAGCGCAAAATACAAACCAAAAAAAATATTTCTTAAAGTAGCATAAATAACTGGTAATTTGTTTTGACGTTATCTCAGAAAGTTAAGATTTTAGAGAAACTGAAGAATGGTATGTACATTCCATCACTTACAAGAAATTTAGCTGCAAACAAATGAAGGATTAGAATAATAGAGCAATACAGGAGTCCATCTATTGTCAACGCTTAGGGCTATAATTCAGAAACTGCCCATGTTTGAAGAAGAATTCCGAAATTGGATGAAGGAGGAAAAAACATTAATAGCTTGAACTGACTGTCAAGTAAATGAAAAATACTCAGTTGTTGCTCGTGTAGCAATCCGGAACAAAACCTTGTTTTCTTTCGTAAAAAATGTATGCAATTGTCAGAGAAATTGTTTTTAAAGAGATCAAGGTTGTATTGAGAAATTTAAGGAGACGTTTTAATTTGCGCACTATAAGGCTTTAGGTAAAAGTTCGGTTTACATATAAAGAAGCTGCAGCAAAATTCAATCTTCAAAATTTCAATTTTTTTAAAAAAGGTGTTACATTCCACTACATGTTTTCAAAGTAGTTGCGATATTTTATAAGCGAAAGGGGAAGCGAACCTACATCACAAAGACAAAATATTTAATCCAGTTTTAAAGCTTTTAAGGATATCCTTACATTGCGTTTTTGAGAAAATGCATAAAAGGTTTTCACGTGCAAGCCTCTGCTTATTTATCGATCTCGAATGCCTTTTTCACTGTAAGGAAAAATCCTGAAGAACTAACTGCCCGTTGTGTGGAAGTGAAACAGTAAAGCTTGGTTAACAGAAGCCGTCTTTAACGTCTGATTGAAAATTACTCCTTTAAGCAAGTCAAAAGTTGTTTAAAAGCAGCAAAACCCGAGTATTAACTTCCCTTAATTCCGAATATTGCTCAAGCCATGATAATGAGGCCCTCAAAACATTTTATCCTAATGCAGAGGTTTTATTTCCTCCACCTAAAATCATTTTCTGAATTCAACCAAGGGATCAAAGAATCAAAAAAAAATATTGAAAGCTTATTACGTCAGAGATATTCAAATCTCTCTTAATAAAGCACTAGATGAAGGAAAGCACGTTAATCTAGTGGGACTTTAGAATTAACTGAAGCCACTTCACAGAAGTAATCAAATTCTCATAAGAGCACGTGAATTCTTTAGTGTTTGCAGACATCGTCTCAGACATCATGACCAGAGGATGTGAACGATTTTAAAGGATATTCGCGAAAATGAAACTATAAGGTAATTCTCCCGCCTTCTTCGCATGCCTTCGTGGTGTAGTGGTCAGCACGCTCGACGCGCAACCGAGAGGTCCGTGGTTCGATTCCCGGAGAAGGCGTTGCTCATTTTTTATTCTTCTGCTTCCAAAAATAACCTAATGTCTCTGCACTGGCCCCCGAAGTAAAAAGGTGGTGGATGATAATTCTTCACCACCGGGATTTGGCGTTTGGTTCCCCCAAACCCCAGTCGCCCTTTAAAAAGTGGAAGCATATAAGGTATTTCTCCCGCCTTCTTGGCATGCCTTCGCGATGTAGTGGCAACACGCTCGACGCGTAATCGAGATGTCTTGGTTCGATTCGCGGCGAAGGCGTTGCTCATTTTTCATGTCTCCTGCTTCGAAATAACCTAATGTCTCTACAAAGCCAAAGAAACTGTATAAATTGCGAAAGCAAGTGACCTCGAAGGATATTCAGATATAAAAGAGGGTGAAACCAAAGAAATTATCGAGAGTGATTGTAGAGAAATCACAAATGAAGGCCTGGATGATCTTATAACACCGGTCGACAGATGAGGCAAAGATAACGAAGAAGAAAAGAAAGCGTCTTTAACACACATGAATTGCCTGATTTTGCAATCGAGATTGATTTTTTCAAGGAAAGAAGAAGATATATTATGACAGACATTAGAAAGCCTGCTCTCCTCAACGCGAAATTTTAAAGAGTTGAATCATTCGTTGTCCCAAGCAAAAATCACCGTTTTTTTAAAAAAAAACATAATTGTACCAATAATTATTTGGCCAAACTGTAATAATTGTCTTTTGAAATCTAATTGTACCTACTTATTAAACAGAAATGTCTCCTCAGTAACCATTTGTTTTACTTTCTTGTTTAATTTTCGCAGTATTTAGGTTTTCTTAAACTATACATACTTTCTTAATTTTAATTATACTTTTTTTCGACAGAAAGTAAACTTTACGGAGTCTGATTTAACCGATCGTGGTACTCGCAAAGATATTAAATGAAGCAACCACTGTATTTGGCAAAGTTTCCTATGTAGCCTTATATAGATTACCAAAGAGTTTAAGCTGTTCACTTCAGTATAATACACTTCCATACAAGGTACTAAAAGAAGCAAATTAAACTTTGAGAAATAGTCTTTCTCATAAAAACTTTCCTTTTTAATGTTTTTGATGCAAACAAAAACAAACTGTACAGTTCCACGTAAAAAGATTTATGCATCATATTCATGAATAAAATTCAGTCTGTAAACGCAATTCTAATTTTTATAATCAGAATTCTATTCAGATCTGGAATAAAAAATTGTATGTAAACTTTAACAACTTGCTACAGCGTTAAAAGAAACATTTTTAATTTTTAATTCTGTTCTGGTGTTTTCAAAAGTTAATTGCTGTTCTTTCACTCAGTTAAGCAATTAAAAACGAATAGGTCTCACCGACTTTAGAAATTCCTTCTATGTGTGTGTGTGTGTGTGTGTGTGTGTGTGTAAGATAAAAATTAGTAAATCTCAATAAAACATATGTAAATCACAAAATTATAATTTAAACTAGCAATAACCCCTTAATTCCTTCTCTCTATTCAAAAACAGTATTAACGTTTCTGGTCTTCGTCATTTCTAGATCAATCTATGCCACATGGCTTGCATAACCCTGATGACATAGCTAATTCGGAACTTGAACTTAAAATTTCGAGAATTGAAAACTTTCTCTTAGTAGGCTACCGTACTGGATAACTGTACACTTTTGCCTTTAGCTCTTTTCCCGTTAAGAAGCTACTTCGCTCGCTGATGCTTTGTCTCTGTCGCTCAGTCTCTGCTAGCTATTGTCTATTTTTTTAAAAATATAATCTGTAAAAATTCGTGGTGTGCATAGAGCACCCACAGTGTCGATGTTTAATAAAAACGATATGTGTCTTAATACAGTTATCAAAGAATAAAATGATATGTGGATTTTATGATTACGTCAGTCTTCGAGGGTCATCTTTATAACTGTACAGTAAAGCATCTCTAAATTATTTTAACCGAAAGAACCATCGCCAAAACATAACAGCTTTCTCCAAGTCATCCTATTACATATATACACACAAATATACACGCGCATTATTAAAAAATTGATGGTCTGAACTTTAGGGGGTGGAAGAGATCAGGGCAAAAACAACAGTTTTCATAATACAATATTTCGAAATTTGAACGTGGAAATACAGTAACAGGGAAGAACATGGAAAACGAAAAGTCCTTTCAATCATTAATATTTACAATAAATAATACTAATAAATGCAAGAAATAAAAACTGAGAAATTATTTTTTCCAATGGCAAGCACCAGCCTATAACGGCATTGGCCACTACTAGTGTCAGAAGTGGTGGCCATTTTATTGTAGAAGCACCTAATACGCGGCCACTCTCTACCTCTTATGAAGGGACACACAATTTTGCATCCATATTATATATATATATAATGTGTAAAATGTGTATATATATTATATATATACATCTGTATTCTGATTACATAGTATGCTAATATGTTGAGTTCGTAATGTCTAAGAAACTTGGCAGTCGAAATAGTTTTAATTCTCATTTTATTTAAATTCACATTTGTGGCCACAGCTTACTTGACAGTCTAATCCTGTCTTTCCAGAACATAACATTTTTGATTACAGCTGCAATAGGAAGAGAGCGAGGGATATAGCGTCCAAACACCACGGAAGTTAAAGCTAAAAGTGGAGCATTTATTTAGTATGAAAGCTCTCCAAGAAGAAAGTTTTGGTTTAGTTTAGAAAAGTTTCAGTTTTCAAAATTGTGAGTTCGGTTCCGTATTAGTTACGTCATAGCATTACGCAACCCATGCGAGATAGAATGATCTGAAAATGACGCAATTCAGAGAAGTTACTACGAGTTTTAGTATAGAAAGGGAGAATTAAGGCCAATTAAGGGGTTAGATTAAACTATAATTTTGATTTACATATTTTTTACCTTACATATATATATATATTATTTTACCTTCAATTATTTAAACTTTCTAATCCTACCAAAGTGCCAAAGTACAGAGTACAAGCAGTGATACTAAGCACCTACTAACTTATGATTTTAATCTAGTTTTAGGTTTGTTCAAATTATTCGAGTTAGATCCAGAATCCTCTGGATTAATTTTCCGTATGCTTTGGTTGATAACATGCAAATTATTCGACCTGAATATAAACAGCATTCGGGAGCATTTCTCTGTAATAATGGAGATGTACTAGTGTGCAGTAATGAAGAGAATTTATCAGACATGCTTTCCTTTCGCCCCATCATTTGTCTTAATTTCGTATACTAAACTAAACTAGATGAATGAAGAAAGTGTTATAAGTTAAATACTCCTGTTGATTATGCTTCTAAAGTTAGTTCAAAGTACTTCTAAGTTTCTTAAAAGAACTTAAATAGAATTTTAGCAAAATTTTAAAATAAAATTTGTTGTACAGTCCACACAGTAAAAAAAAATTGCGGACTATAAAATATTTACTACGCTTTATGAAGTTAAAAGCAAAAATATCCATATGCTTACGCGCTAAATTCGCAGATATGCGTAATTAATATACACATGGGAAAAGTACAGATTTATTAATAAACGCTTCTTTGATAAGGATGGAACCATCAATCACAAAGTTATAATATTTTTGACTTATTTCCGAGGTCGGTTGAAAAATATTTAATTCCGTTCTGTAATAATTAATGAAATATAATTTATGTCAGTAAATGCGTCTACAAATTTTGTGTGTAAAAGATGGAATGTTTACGAATATGACTCATAAAATTATCATGAATATTTAATTAACTAAGACTATTCCGCAAGAACATTATAAAAAAGTTGTACATTTTGCTTTCAGATCATCCTCAATTTAAACAAAGTTTAAAGTGTTTACATTGAATCCTCTAATTTTATTTCATGAGATGAAATTTCATCATATAAGTGCCTTGTATAATAAAATTGTAACATGCCGTATCTTCAACAGGACAAATGGTTGAGGATATCATGATTAAACCAACTCTTAAATCAAAACTTCAATTTTGCAACGATCAAGATGAAAAATAAGCAATACACTCTCCGGGACTCGAACCACGGACCTCTCGAATACGCGCCGAGTGTGCTTGACCATTACAACACGAAGGCATGTTAAGAAGACTGGAGAAATGCCTTAGATACCTCCTTTTAAAGGGCGACTAGGGAATAGGGGACCCAATCGCCAAATACTGGAGGTGGAAATCGTCATACACCAATTTTTGTTTAGTTGAGAGCCAATGTAGAGACATTAGGCATATTTTGAAGGAGGAGAGATTATAAATTAGAAATACTCTCGCCAGGACTGAAACCACGGACCTCTCGAATGCACGCTGAGTGTGCTTGACCACAAAGGCATGCTAAGAAGGCGTGATAAATACCTTATAAATGAAACTAGAAAACTCAACCAAGCGTCTGCCAAAAATGTTATATTGGTAGATAAGACTAACTGTGATCCATTTAGTTCTATTGCCATTCTACCATTTCAACTATTCAATCTGTTCTTGTAGCAGGCATGCGTTCATTCCGTTTTATAATTAAGCATTCAAAAGCGATTTATTCAGTAAATGATTTTACAAATTTTACGTGCAAAAGGGCGGAACGGTTTTGTATTTAATTTGCAAAAATATAATGAATATTTTATTAGCCCTCCACGTAATGCTCGATTTTGATATATTCTGGTCCTGAAATACGGGGCTTTTTTTTTTTTAATTTTTCTTTATTTGTATATTACTATTCACATCTTTCCAAACAAAATTATTTATAATGTAGGAATTTTAATTTTTTTAAAAATTTTTACAAAACATATAGTACGGCTCAGGCGATTTTAGCATGCGTGGAATAAAAATATAAAAAAAAATACACAGGATCGTTTTGATTTTGATAAACATAATACATGCTAACTAATTTGTACAGCTAATGATGTTACGTGTACCCATTTATTATTATGCAAACCTTTATTAGCGTGGCAGACTATGAAACATGACTCTAAATATAATCCAACTTTACATTTCCACACAAATGCCAGTCTCTTTATGTATTTTTTCCCATTGTTGTCTTTTATGGAGCAACACACAACACACTGCCTTTTGGGATCCTTTTTTTATAGAATTTGTTTGCACGTGGCTTGCAAAATGCCTCCCTACAAGGCGAATAAAGTTCATACTATCTTCACAAAGATATCCTCGATCACGGCTAGCTTGAAAAAAAAAGGAATTTTTTCGTTTTTATAATTTTTTTGTATATTATATACGAATGCCACATTGCTTAATCCAATACTTAGAAGAGTATTTTGTTGTAATATTTACGAAGCTGTTTTCGGGTACTAGGCTAGTACGACATCTCATGATTGTATTTGTCGACACCACCCATTATAAAGTAATAATCATAAATCGCTTTTGGAATTATTTTTTTCTTCTGCTGTCCATGAATACACTAACACGGATAATGCATCATGTAAAGAACTAAGCATATTTACTATTTTCTTATCATTCCGCAATGAAAGAAGCAGCAGAGTCGATCGTGTTCGGCTGGGAAGAAACAATAGTACTCCAAGGATATAAATGTGTAGTGTCATCTAGATAGAAAACGAAACATGAAATATGAATATTACAAAATTCTCAGACTACACGGAGAAAACGCTGGATCCGTATTGAAAATAAGAAAAATAATCTTATGCACGCTATTTTCACGTACGAGACAGATTTTGTATTCCAGGGAAATCGCGGGGGGCGTATGCGGCGTGCTACTTGAGCTTCATCTTTAACAATATTATAAAATGTTACATATTATACTTTCCGAACATTCTCATCTGCAAGTTTTGAGCTATTTACATACAATTTTTCACCTTATTTTGAAAACGTTTGTAACTGAGATTAATACTTAAATATGTAATATATGTACTGCGGAAATTCAGCGTATAACTTTACAGTTATAGATCCAATAACTCTGAAACAATTATTTATTCGGTAATATAAAATGTGAGATTTTCCCGTCTCTTTATATTTACTAAAATATGGGGAATTTGCCATTTTATCAGGACTCGTATTTCTTTTTATCTGTTTTGCCAACATGATGTGCTCTGACTGGACAGTGAGTTGACTGCAAACTATGTCCTATGGAATAGCAAAGACGACAAGATGAGAAAGTTTAAAATTACCCTTTATTTTTTTCCTTCTTTCACAGACGCTCTCGCACTCCGGGATGCAACGACCAACCACTTATGGTCTGAACGTAAAAATATAAGATTACTAACTATATAAAATTTAAATAAGAGCTAACCTTTAATATTTTACGCAGATGACTAACACTAAGACTGGCCTTTTAAATTATTACGTATGTAGTACGCAAACTGCGGAAAACTACAATACATCTTTAGCTTTCAAGAGGATTAAACTCTCTGGCCTTAAAGGTGGACAGTAACTGATTTCAAGCTCGCGTAAGACTCATGGCAAGATGGCTCACTCTCTCTCCTACTACTACGCTCTTGGCAAAAAGCCACAACTTAAATACTGAAGCATTAGCAAGTACAATTTGCACAAACATATTCACGCGTTAATTCTGGTCGGAAGTGGAAAATAAGACATGATAGTAAAGTTTTAAAATAAAATAAACGTTAGTCAAACTTAAGTTCCTTACAGTTTCATTTACTAGTTTACTGTCTTTGTTTTTTTAAATTAAATTGACTGCTTGTATTTTAAGTTTGAAATTTTCAACGATAGATAAAGAAATACTCTGCTTGAGAGAGAAATTGCAGTGTCATGCAAGCGTGAGGAGACTGTGACGATAACTGGCAAATAAAAAGAGAATACATACATAAGTAAGTCATTTAAATTTATAAAAGATAATATAATCTAATGAGTGATTATTCAGGATGATCAATAAAAACCAGAACCACTTTTTGCAACGACACGAGAAGCAAAATTTTGTGGTATTAAAATTTTGTGAAATTAACATGCGGATAGTATACTGTGATAAGGATGATATCAATATAGCTCCATAACTGGTTTTTTGATTTACGATGACTAATCACGTCTCACACATGCTCAGTGCATGTGAAATCTGGTGACTAAGGACACATACACTGCAGCATCTCTTATTGCAAGACAGCTTATACGTTACACAGTTTGTCTGCTGATGAATGCTACGTATGATCCTCCAATATCTGACAAAAACAAATTTTGCAACCGCTCAGTCAGACACAGTGCTGCAATCGCATCTGATTGCAACTATTTGCCTGCATATTGTCCCCGTGCCTCTGATCCTCACCGGAGGTGTGATTGGGTATCGATAGCGCTTAGATCCTGATCCTCAGATCCTGATGCTGCATCTCAGATTACGATTCCGACTCAGGAGATTGCCCTCTCAGACTTCCCAGGTCACGATGCCAAGTTGTCGAGCAGCATTACGTGTTGCAGCAAGGTAGGTTGCAAATTTAGTCACAGCAGAATCTGGAATTGAGGTGTACCTGTCTCCAAGTTGCCTCCAGATTCGTACTCTGCATCTTTGGTGAAACACAAGAGAGATTTGACACTGTACATCAACTTCGTCCATCCAGTCGTTCTAGTGACGATGCATTGACACCACTGCATTTGTCCGCATTGGCGGCAGTGTCTCAGTGACGTTTTTATATAGCGCGGTATGCTTGCAAGCATACTTAAATCTTGAAATTTAATATGGATATTGAAGCATTTAAATTAAATTAAATATTGATATTGAAGCATTTAAAGTTCTCTGTACATTCTGTGTAATATCCATAGTCGTTATTTATGAGACCATGCATGCCTTCGAATAGATCATTAAGCAGTGACGTATACTGCGACAAAAAAAATTGGACAGTTCAGGATCTCTCGCTCTACTGGGCCGATTGACGAAATTCAAATTGCGTTTTTCATGTCTCGAAAGCGCTACTTAGGATACATATTAAATTTATATATATAATTATTCTAACGTAGGTATTTTGACACAAAATGGATCTTTTTCTGAAATAACATATCAATTTGTTTTCCATATTTCGATTCTACGACTCAAATTATGCCTAAATATTAAATTTTGTGAAATTTGTTTGGCAATTTACGTAGAAATTCAAAAATTTAATTTGGCGAATTTTTTTCAGTTTGCGCCAAGATTAAATCACTTGGCAAACTTCTTAATAAGTGCAACCTATTTTCCTATCCCTTCCATTGTAATGGAGCGGAAAAAAAGTCACATCTTTCCTAGCTTTTTACATTGTGCATAAGCGGAAAAATAGTCACATCGTTCTTCTTTCAAATAGTTTCAACAAAGTGCATAAACCACATTAGATTTTAATATCGCTTTCAAAAAATATACCAAATTTCAAAACGCGTCAATATATAAATTCACGTATATCTTCGAAAATTTTGAATAAGAAGCTCTAATTTCTGTAGGTGTAATTTGAAATACATCTACTTCAAGGTGACGGCAAAACTTTTATAGGTTATAATTCAAACTTTTTTTCAAAAAAATTATAAAAACTATTTAAAAATACAAATTTAAAGAATAATTCATAAAAAATGGGTGAATTTTGTTTGGAGTGAACCTAAATTTCGAACTGTGAAAGAAAGAATGAAGAAAGTGTATAAAAAAGAGATATTAATAAATACATGCCAAATTGAATTAACATCGAGGTGCTAAAATTTTGAGAGCTAATTTTTTAAAAACTCCTCGTGCGATTTTGGCAAAACTTGCCAGTTTGGCATACTTTGAGTTGTAGAATCCAAATATGGAAAACGTTTGGCATATCATTTCAGAAACAGTCCGATTTTTGGTCAAAATACCTATATTAGAACAATGCAATATATAAATCTAATACATATCCTAACTCGCGCTTTCGACACATGGAAAACGCAATTTGAATTACGTTAATCGGGCCAGTAGAACGGGAAATGTAGAGATGTCCCTATTTTTTTTTCGCAGTTTACGTCTAGATGTGCCACTACCGTTCACATCCGATTTCAGGTTCTTCTAACTCTCTCCTACAAATTCATTGCACGTGGATGCATACAGGTGTGTTTCTAAGCTGCCATACGATGGAAGGACCAATCGGCCATTCGTAGCCCTGGAAGAAGACCAATCATGGCACCAAGTCGGGATTGCCGAAAGTAACTTCATTGTGGGGTAGTGTTTCATTTTCTCTCTCAGTCAGTGTAATTCGTTCATGCCTTTCACACTGTTATAGTTTTTGACATTATATACTAACCATCACTCATATTACAACATAAAGTTTTAAAAATAAAATTTTAACCTTTGCAAATATTTTTAAATACTTAACTATTGATTTGTTTGTTGATAAGGATAAAATTGCAATTTATTTCTTCATCGAGAAAAAAAATAAACAAGCTGACCTAGTACATATATGTTTATTATATTACCAATATTTGGAAGAACTTAAAACTTCGAAGAAGGTATCAGTAGTGTGTATGACAATCGAGACAAACAATGCTGGAACTGCAGATTAGTAAACGATCTCTTTTCCCCTAGTTTTGCTATGAGGAACAAATTAATAGTAAAATAATGAAAAGCAGTAATTAATTTCACAGAAGCCTGCGAATGTTGCTTTACTAATCACTTAATACGTTTTCGAGGCTCCAGCCCATGAAACAAGTTATCTTTAAACCTGAACAATCTATATTGGCGAAGTACAATTTATTATTAAGTATTTACGAATGATAAAAGTAAAATTACTCTTTATTAATCATTTTTTAATATATTTCATAATTCAGAATGTAGTTTTTTTATTTAATGGGCAATCACCTCATTATTTCGGGATTTATCGTGAATCAAAAACGCTAGTTTATAGCTGGTTCGTTGAAGAAAATAACATGAAAACAATAATTTTTTAGATGAATATTGAACAAGGGATGACATATGAGAAACACAATGAGTGTGCATTTTTAATTAAAGATTGTAAGAATTAAAGCTGCATCAATAGCAAAAAAAATATTTAAAAAATATTTTCGGGAGATGACGGCAAAGCTTAGATCATGTTTGCAATATTTTTGGCGACAGTGTTGTTTGAACTGAAGTGTTGTTCCAAATGAAGTACATGTTTAGAGCGTTAATGGAAATTGTGATTTTAATTACTTTTTATTCAAGATACTGACTGCGTGGTTGATCTATTTTTTTTTCATTTGGAATAATTAGTTTTCTTTTTGATGATGATTCACAGAGTAAAAATTTAAAATTTTATTACTCTGAATCATAATTAGACAAAGAAATAAAAGAAACGAATTTTCGCAATTAGAAATATGTAATTAATCTCTAGAAAATTCCGAAATTTTTCCATTTCGTATAATTCTCATTGAATTATTTTTTTTGTATTCAGGCTATTAATGACAAAGTACTGAGTGCTTTTTTTCCTCATTATGTTTCAAAGACAGAAATAGAATCTTATTTTTTTCAAAATAATAAAATTCGCAAAATAATAAATAATCATTCGCTATATTTTCAGTGTTTCATTATTTTCATTATTTTACTTCACGTAGTTTTTTTTTAATTCTCCATAAAGTATTCAGCTAAGTCAATAATTAGATGTTTAACTAATGTAGTAAATGTACGATTGCTTTCATTTAAGATTAAAATATCTTACGATCCTAATCAACTTCAATTGTTAGTACTTTGCAAAACGAAAAAAACAATTATTTAAAAATGGAAATATCTTTTTCATTTTTTTTGTCGAATTTTATTTGGGACACTGATGAAGCAGTTTTAATTACTTCGCAAATTAATATAAAGTCAAATTCAGAATGAAATCTTATTATATAATGTTCTATCACCTGATAAGTATGATGATTAGTTGAGTTGGCTACTACAGCTCTGAATCCGGTTTTGAATCCCGGATAAGGCATGGTCGTCTTCAACTGTCCTTCTGAACAATATGAAATTAGCTACCCACTTGTAGAACCTGATAGGCTTTAAGCACGAAACATGAAAAATTAACCTCCCTGAGATTCTTGGCGACAATAATCCGGATATCTCGATTGCTATCCGAACGCAACGAAAACACGGATTCTGAAAAAGAAAACTTCCTGGTACACTGTTGTCAAGCTTTGATCATGAGATGGCTAAACGACAAACGGGTTCATTCTTGTCACATGTTTAACTAACAAATACTCGACCACTTAAAAAAATAAAAATAAAAAGTAATGTTTTTCTTAACCAAATTTGGCTTAATCGAGGTCCGATTTAAAGGAAACAAAGGAAGGTGACGGAGACGTAACAATTAAGCATAAATTTTGTGAAAAGCAGTATAATCAATGTAACGGGAAACTACGTCTGGATACCGATGTTGCATATTATTAAGCAAGTGACTTGCTTTCTTCCTCTAAACTGGAGAAAATATTTTCCATAAGTCCCCTTAAAATATCTTATCTCCTTATGTTGGGTTTATGGTAGAGAAATTGTACCAACAATTTTAGCAGAAATCACCTTAAACACATTTTTCAATCTTCGGTGAATTTCTTTCCCTTCTAAAATACTAAAAATAAATAATCCTACCCAACGCTTATGACATTTAGTAATCTACTTATAAATATGCTCATATTTATCTACTTATAAATATGCTTATGTTTATTAGTAATTCAGGCTTCTAGATTTATTGTTTACGCATTTTGGTGCAGAGGTTTTCCATGTTTTGAACTGATTTTGATTGCATTCCTAAGAATACTTCCTTTTGCATGTAAGCTAAATACCTAATCCCTTTAGACAGTTGTTGTCTTGTAGACGAAGATTCACGACCTGCTTGAATGCAGAATTTTTTTCACTTCCGCAAATACTTGGGAAAACTGGCAATGGCATATGAGCTAAAATGTTCCCGTTTCATAATGATTAATAAACCCAGGTTTTTACCACCTAGGCCAGCTGTCAGCAAACTGTGGCTAATGAGCCACATGCCACATGCTATCCACTTTAGCACATTCGACAATTTAGCGACTCTGAAAGTGATCGATTTCGATTATGTGTGAGCAACCGTTTCATAATGAATAATAAGCCCAGCTTTATTACCACCTAGATTAGTGGTTAGCAAACAGTGGCTCATGAGCCACACGCCACACTTTAGCCACATCCGACACTTTAGCGGCTCTGAAACTACTCGATTTCGATGTGTGAGAGAGAGGGTTGTTGATCATGTTGACGCAGTGCAGATGGGCACGAAGTATGCAGCACGGAGAAGGGAAAACTTGACTAATGCAAGAGCTCAGCGAGAGTAAGCCAGTCATAGCTTATCCGTCAGTGTATACAGTAGTCACTATCTGGCCTCACAAGTGTAGTTACTCGATGCATTAAGCTACTTGTATCATTCAACAAAGCAACATAGGTGAAAATCGCACAGGTATTTTTGGCATCAATTTTAGAAGGTGTCATAACTTTGTGGTGTTGCATTTGTTGTCATAAAACGAAAAAACTTTTGGTGCCACCTCTTTGACATGGGTACCAAGAAGAAGCAAAGAAAAATAGAGAACCAAAACCGTGAATTTAAACATGAATGGATGGACTCGTTTGCGTTTTTGCCAAACTTCGTAACTCTTTCGACACAGCAGCCGCCTATTAAATGCTTCCATAATAAAATAAGCGCCGCTTCTGGCCACAAAAGTGGTCAAAGCCTAAAATTGTTATTTCCCAGCATTACAAAACATGTCCACAAAATGAAAATTTTAAAAACCAAGAGGAGATTAGGGTATTTTATTCACAACGTAGGTGACCTATGACATTTGCTCAAATCCGTTTTGACCCCGAAAAGAGTCCAGAAGTGTAATCCAAGGAGTGTGTACACCTCAGCTTCTCGACGGTCATTTCACTCGAATTTTAAGTGGCCCATGCCGTAGAATCTCTGTACATTTGTAACACTTCATGCCTTTCATTTTAACTAGAAGAATAGGGGCAGAAAGTTGGAATAACGAGATTTGCTAAAATTCTTACCGAGCAAAGCTGCAACAAAATTATGTAATGTTCAAAACCAAGTATTTTATTAGGAGCTAACATTTCAGAGCTGCAGGGGTTCAAATTTAATAGCAAAACGTAAATTATATAAGTAATCTATACAATTATTGAAAGCACCAGATACTTCAAGAAATACTAGCTTTGTAAAACTTTGATAATCATCTATAAAATATTAAGCATTCTAGAAACTTTAGTTACATTAGAAGAAATTAATTATTAAGGAGGCATTTTTTTTGTCTTTCATTTTGTCATTATGATCTATTTAAGAAAAGAAACTTTTTTCCATGTTCGCATTGATGGGTGTAAAAATATAATAAAAACTTAAGTGCTGTTCACTAGTTTCCTAATGAATCGCCAGACAACAATTGATAATTTACTGGTAATTATTACTAATTTGGCCATTGGTAACCAGTGGTAATTTTGTTTGTCTATATTCATACCAATAATCAACAATGAAAAATTACGTTAAACTAACTTTTGAAATCATGCTGTGATATATAAATTAATTATCAGAAAAAATTACTACTTTTCCAAGTAAAAGGGATTAAAAGACAGAAATTTCCTTTCATTTCACATTTTATCTCAGGGAAGTCATTATTAGTCTCAGTATTTTTGAATAACTTTCGTCTTCTAATGCTACGTAATATAAAAATTTAACATCCTTTAGAAAGAATATTCTGCAAATAAATTTAATAGATTTGCAATTCTGAAGCTTTTGATCATCATTATATTTCTTCTAAAACTAAGGCTTTTCTTTATCATTTATCTTAATTAAGGACTCGAAAAAGCAGAAAGATTTCTTCGTAGCATCT
>KK121748.1:748500-782275 GCA_000611955.2 Stegodyphus mimosarum | reverse complement strand
TTTTTTTTTTTTTTTTTTTTTTTTGCAACTGAGTATTTTCATATAAGATTATTTAAATTCTGTGCTCCTAGCATTGATTTCATTGCAAAGAATGTTAAATTAATATAATGATATTGATATGTTTCCAAATTAAATTTACTTAGAAGAGGCCCTTTCATTTTTGTTTCTTTTTCATTTTCATTACAGCATAACAAATTTTAGATCTTAATAAAGAGTCTCTTCTATTCTCGAAATAATGCTGAGTTATAACTTTGTTAATAAATCCACTGATTACACAGCGATAAGTGCAGGGAATTTATGGCAGAAAGCCTCCCTCAATTGTAGTAGATATGAATCATCACTGTGGTTAATATAAGCCGAGACAAGTGCCCGAATGCCAAGGAAGAAACACGCTATTTGTCATTGGCTAAGGGGCAACTCTTTGGCCATTGGACAAATTAGTACACATTTATTATCTGGAAGCAGTGACGTGATTGAATTCCTTGTGCGATGGTTTTGAAAGGTTGTTCTGCAACTCAATCAAAGTTTGTTTCGGAAAATGTTCATATTTAAGTAAAGGAATCGATTTCATGGAATTAGGAACACATTGCCAGAATTTCCTTGGGAACACAAACATTATTACAATGGGTCTACAAGAATACAAGAAAGCTGCATTTTCCTTAACTTATGCACAGAATCATTAGTAGTACTTTTGTTGAGAGAATTTTTATCGACAGAAAATTTAAATAGAAACCATTACATTTTTAATAAGGATTTTTAGCTACTAGTTAGGTTACTTTGCACAGCAAAGTGGAAAATATAATGCTAACAGATTTATCTATTAGCTTAAATTGTCTATTAGTCACGAAATGAGATTTTGCATCAAATCACTATAAATGCGTCCTTTAACTTTTCATTCGAGTCTATTCTGATTCGGAAAAATGTAAGATATTTATCTTTCATACTGAATCTGTCGCAGATTAACAACCTAAGCTATCTAAAAGCAATAGACTCAGATGCTAATTTTATCTCTTAATTTGGAATTTTACATTGGAATCGGATTTTTCATTTCTTACTTTGGAATCTGATTGTTTTAAAGATCACAAGTGCATTTCATTCATGATCTATCTCATTAAAAATATTCAGTATTTTCATAGAATGACGTTATATAATTTTTATCACTTATTTCATATTTTGTAAAACTTTAAGGAGTTTTTGGTTAACAAGCAGAATGAATTGGAATTATGCCTCACTGCATAATGAAATTTCCAACGCGTGTGACTGTCTGTCATAAATTATAAAGATATGTTGCTTTTAAATATCTTGAAGTGTTGCTGTGAGCTGAGTTTTGTGAGGCGTGAGTGGAAAAAACGTGATATTTAATAAATAACGTAAGCAAGCGAAGCGTTAATAATAGAAAGAAAACAAAATGTAAAGAAAACTGAACATGAATGTGATGAACTGAGAAATGATTGAAAAGCAATATAAAAGAAGTTATGCCAACATTTAATACTCCATCGGTAATTCTGAACATACGTAGCTATGCTTCTTTTAAAAATCTGGAATTTACGTTGAATTGTATGTGGTGTAAATACGAAGAAAACGATGCTTAATAATAAAGCTAAAATAACAATAAAAGTTGGTTAACAGAATTGAGGGCAATAGCCAACTGGTAGACTGCCAGCTCAGCGAGAGCGTAGAAAACCTTAACAAACCGTTAAAATGCTTTATAAACGTGACCTTAAAAACTAAAATCTTTCAGACAGTTAAAAATTTATTTTTCTTTATTTATTTATTTTTAGAAAAAATCATATCACAATCTCTAAGTTCCTGTCGGGAAAGTAACGTAATACGAAGATGTCGAAAGTTATGTTTTTAAGAGAGAAATTTCTCCCAGTTGGTATTTTTATAACGCTAGTTGCACGAAGAGAAATAAATAGAGATGAACTTTTTCGAAGGAAGATTATTCTTCGGATAACTGAAGTCGGTAACAAATGAAACTTTGAAGAAATTTTATTCTGTAGCACCAACGATTTGAAATAGTTTCAGTACAATTCCTATAATATGAATATGTTATTTTAAAAATAAAAAATAATATATTGCGATCTGAAAACTTCGGATTACAGGTTGACGCCTTAATGAAATTTTTGCAGCAGTTTTGAACAAAACAGTTATGATAAGCGTTCGGAAGTGTTTTAAGATGAAAGTTATAAAGTTCCCTATTAGTTTTAAAACCAATCTAGAGAAATTCAAGACACAGGACACAAAATCATGCATTTAAAATGAGTTTTTCAAAGTAGTATTACTAAATGAGGAGACAGGACCATATTATCTATCCTTGAGAAATTATACTGTGGATACTTTTGTACATATTATGTAAAGAAAAATCTGGTTGTTTCAAATTTCCTGTGTAGCACACCTTTACGTTAAATCGCTTGTGCACAAGGCTCGAAGCAAATATTTTTGATTAGTGAATTTTCAATATTTGTTTTCCTCCTGGATGCGAATTTCGCTTGATTAAAGCAATAGTAGCAAATAAGTATAATAAAAAAGCAAATAATAATTGTAAATATTAACAAAACCAAATATTAACAGCATCAACATTGATAAAACTTTATAAATTAACACACTACATAACAAACACAAATAAAATACCTACTAAATATTAAGTATCTTGTGAGTATTACTACTTCCTTATAAAATACTAAATACTTGCCATTATTGTAAATTTTAATTTTTTAAGCAAATAATAATATTAAATATTAAAGACACCACGTCAGCAATAGGGCACCAGTGCCAACAGTGCAAATGTTTTCAACTAGTCAATTTGCAAGAATTTTGTTTTTCCTAGACATAAGTTTCGCGTAATTAAAATAGTAATAGCTTCTTTCGGATGTAATAAAGGCTACCTAAATAAAATATTTAAGAGATAAAGATATCTTTTAAAATATTTTGCATTTAATTGTCAATTTTTGGAAAGATTCCTTCACTTTTTTCCTCCCCATTAGTTCATTATTTTCTTATGTTTTTGGCTTTTAAGTATTATTTGTTTTGAACTGTTTCATGTGAAACAAGTTTATGTTTTCTTATATTTTTTAATACTCTTTCACTTAAAACAATATTGCTTTAGATATAGTACTTTATACACATTAAAAGCAACACCATTTCTTAAGTGGAGCTATACTTGGAGACTAAGATTAAATTAATCTCTTACCAAAGCAACCACGCCACCAATTTTCTAAAACATTAGTGACAAATTTCTAAAACAAACATGAACAAACTATTACTTCAGAAGTTATAATTACTAGCAACAAAGGTAAATGTATAATTCCGTTTCATCATGAACATCCGGAATTCTCGTTTAATCTTCTATTTCCAATTAAATTCAAACGCGATAACGCTCAAGAATTTTGCTGAATCATTTAATTTTCTCCTCTTTCTGCAGCATTGTTAAAATATTAATCAATTACTATCAGTAAGAAGGTGAATACTCTACACACAGGATTTAATTTAAATTGTTTTCATTTTGAAATTTTTCAAGAAAAGTTTCTTGTATTGCTGTAAATAGGTATAGCATTTTGCACAGTATAACTGTAATATAGTGCGAATACTTTTATCAGTATTAATAGTTACCGTAGCTATTCGATATATTAAAATAAGCTAATATTTTTAGTAGTAACATTACACTTAATTATGCCACTCTCTATTCGAAAATTAATTTTTTTTTCTGTTGCTAGCTACTTTCCGCGCACCATCGAGTGAGCGGTCAAATCGCTGAATACTGGTAGTTTCAACTGGATTCGTGGTGATCGTGTTGGCTACTGGCCTTTTCATGGTTTTCGCCATGTGTAAAGTGTATAAAAGCCAGTTTCCCTTAAAACGTCCTCCCCTTAGGAAGGTAGCCCTAGTGTGCTGCTTTATTATCAACTAAACCAAACCACACCTGTAAACTGTTATTAAAAACTTCAAAACTTTCACTGTACCGTATTATATTTATTCAAATTCGTTTTTAAATTTACTTAAATATTTGCTCATTTCATTACAAAATAAGATAATATAGGTATTTATCTCATGTACTCTTCAGGTTACCGTCCCAACAACGACCGAGCGGTAAGGTCGCTGAACGCTGGTAGATCGGTCGAGGTTCAACTCCTGCGAACGAGCAGGCTGCATGGGCGCTTTGGTGGATTTCCTCATGTGTAAACGCGTATACAAGCCAGTTTTCCTTAGAACGTCCTCCACGAGGCATCCCTTCCCTTAGGGAGATAGTCCTCGAAGCTTTACCGTAATCACATGAACCAAGCAAAACCAATCTTCATATTACTCGATCAATATAATGAATGATCCACAAATTTAAAACCCATAAGCTTAAATTCGACCGTGGCATGATTAATTTTTAACAATATTTGTAACCCATCTCCTCTCCTTTTACAGCCAAAGACCTCATTCAAATCTCACGAAAAAAATGCATGCACTGATGATTTAAATTTTATAAGTACATTTATAAACTCAGGCTTATTGGGCAGATAATGTACCATACAGCACGCGTATCGCGCAGATGTACACTGTGCAGAAAAAAAAAAAAAAGCTCAGTTCTATATCTCCCATTCTACTGTCCCGATTGACGAAATTCAACTTGCGTTTTTCATGTGTCAAGACCACGTATTAGGATATTATTAAATTTATATATAGCATTGTTTTAATATAGGTATTTTGACACAAAATCGGACTTTTTCTGAAATGACATGCTAATTTTTTTTTCCATATTTCGATTCTACGACTCAAATTATGTCAAACTGCCAAGTTTTGTAAAAAATCCCACGCGCAGTTTTTAAAAAATTAGTCCTCAAAACTTTAGCTCCTCTGTGTTAATTGAAATTGGTATATATTTGTTAATATCACCTTTTTTATTAAACTTATTTGTGTCTTCCTTTCACAGTTCGAAATTTAGGTTCATTCCATATAAAATTCGCTCATTTTTTTATGATTCATTTTGATATATATATTTTTAATACTGAATTATAACCTATAAAATCTTTAGCACCATCTTAAAGAAAGATGTATTTTTAGGCACACCTGCAAAAAATTAGAGTTTTTTATTCAAAAGTTTCTAAGATATACATGAAGTTACATATTGGCGCGTTTTAAAATTTGGCGTATTTCCTATAAGCGATAACATCGCTAAATGTGGTTTAGCACTTTGTTAAAATTATTTCAAAGTATGAACGATGACTTTTTTCTGCTCTTCTGCAATGCAAAAAAAGGAAAGGAAAATTAGGTTGCTGTAAATTAAGAAGTTCGTCAAGTAAATTAATTTTGGTAATTTGGACAAGTAAATTAATAAACTGAAAAAAAAATATGCCACTATAAATTTTTGAACTTCTCCGTAAATTTAGCACCGAAGTTTACAAAATTCAACATTGGCATAATTTGAGTCGTAGAATCGAAATATTGAAAACAATTGGCATGTCATTTCAAATAAAGTCCGATTTTGTGTCAAAATACGTGTGTTAGAACAATGCTATACATAAATCTAATATATATCCGAAGTGGCACTTTCGAGACATGGAAAAGGAAATTTGACTTAAAAATGGCCCAGTAGAACGTAAGATATAGAAACTGCCCCATTTTTTTCGCAGTGTACATCGGAATACATCCTTGCATTGAAAAGTCTTTTAATAAAAGATATTACTCTTAAAGTATATCTGTTAAACAAATGAGCATTTAACAGATAGCACATCGTGTAAGGAAAAAGACTAACTCCTTATGAAATCCAGAATTTGCTAAATGAATATATTTCGCTCATAGAAATCCTTATTGTGATTATCTGTACTGAGCACTGAGCTTTGCATATGGTGGTGACACACGTCACACGTAAAGCCGAATACTAAACATTTGTGTTCGCAGTAGAAATGTTAATGAAATAATTAAAATATTTTTAATGAAGAAGTAAATATCAGAAAAATCAAAAGGCTCAAATACGTTACGCATACATAAAACTAGAGAAATGACTAATTTCTCTGTCTCTCTTGAAATAGATACCATTAAAGGAATTTTAATAATGTTCATAATTAATGCGTCCTAAATTCTTTTTTATGTTCTATTAATGTCATGATACTATCAGTTTGCGAAATTCAGCTGTGCTGAGTTGGTGAATTAACACGACAGATTCAGGGAGTTTCAGAGACATTAGTTTTCCTTTTTTTTTTTTTTTTAATCAGGAAATGTGGGAAATGAGCAATGCCCTCGTCGCGACTCGAACCAAGCACCTTACGCGCCGAGAGTGATGACCATTACACCATGAAGACGTGCTATGAAGGCGGGGGGAAATACCTTATATACTCCCCTTTTTAAATTTCAAATGGGGATTACGGGACCCAATCGCCAAATCCTGGTGGAGAATCATCATCCACCACCTATTATAGTTCGGACGCCACTGTAGATAGATATTAGGTTATTTAGAAGCAGGAGAGATGAAAAATGATCAGTGACCTCGTCGGGACTCGAAGCACGGAGCCCTCGAATACGCGCCGAGCATGCTTACCACTACAACACGAAGGCATGCAAAGAAGGCGGGAGAAATACCTTCTAGTGTTATTTAGGTGCATGCTTCGGATATTAAAATTGTAGGGAATCTTTATTATCCATTAGGTAAATTTAAATACAAGTTCTTGCTTTTTTTTGGTAATAAAATACATACTCCTGCTTCCACCGAAAATTATTAAATTGTTCTAATATATTTGCTATTGAAATAATATATAAACTTTTGCACTCCTTATGCAAATTTCAATGTTTATTCTTCATAAGCACAATTTGGAAGCTTTTTCATAAGCACAATGAATCAAAACATTAGTGGTATATTTAATATTAACAATATAATGCACATAAGGTGTTTTTATGCTAACAGATTTGCGGTTTTAATTTAACAAACTATCATGTATTTTATATCTAATTGTATTTCTTACTTATTCTATGCGGCCAGCCTTCGTATGGCTTTTATATATACCGAACAAAAAAACAAATTTCAATAAAAAGGTATTAGATATAAAAAAATACAATGAAACAAGCAATATCCGTTAATACAAGCATTAGTTGTCCCGATAAATAAATTAACCAACCGCTGAGAAATCTTAAGAATTTAAATGGTGTAAAGGAAGTTAAAAAAAATTTTGTTTCCTAAAAAAAAATCATCAAAAACTTTTTAATATCTTAAAAACCGTAAAATAAGCAATAAATAACATGAAAGAAACACAAAAAACAAAAACTCCTGGAAAGGAAAATGTAATTAATAATATTTTATCTCACATTTTCGAGTGAAAATAGTCCAGTATACAAAGCATTGAATGAGAAGCTGTTGCTAAAACCACATTTCTAAAAGAATGAAACTATCGTCAGAAAGCAATAACCAGTCAAAATTGTGCTTTGTGGATGATATAATGCAAAATATACAAACCTCTTTGCCATTCGCTAATAAAGGGAGAGAGAAAAAAAAGGTAAATTTCTTCTGTTCTGCCTCACGAGACTGCGCGTCAGAATAAGAAGATCGCGACGTGAGAAGTGTATTCGGAAGCTTTATTTAAAAAAATTACAAAATATTATTATTTTTAGAAACTTCTTTTTATAAAATGAGTCGGAAGGATTAAAGTTTAACATGTCCAAAATCAAAGGAAAATAAACAGTACATTTTTTTTTACTCGTGGGAAAGGTGCTAAGCTCATTTTGCTAAATAAAATTGTATTTAATCGGTTTACTGAAATACGAAATATATTTTAATTTCGTATAATAGTTAAGTACTCACGTTTCACGACGATGAGAAAATGGAATGTGTAGAGTAAAATCTCGTTTTCCTGTAGCCCATTATGTCACAAAATAGTGCGATTTCATAAAAAAAAAATAAATAAATAAAATGAAAAAAAAATCTCATTCCAGTTTTGAAAAAATCGCTTCGAAGTGCACTGGCTCTTGTCTAGATGCACCTATGTACCAAATTTCGTAGTCCTGGGTGTATTAGCTTACACGCAGCAAGAACAAAAGACACACACACACGCAGATAGAGAAACTCTTCCTTTTATTATATGTAGAGATGTCACGTGATAGTTTTACTTGTATTTGGAGACGCTAAGTCGGTTTCCTTTTTCCTATCATTCCAACTACATCAGAACGAAATCTTGATTCTTAGTTATACACAAAGCCACGGAACTTCAATACACGACAACATTTTATCACTATCGTCAGCGATAAGCTCTATGTCATATTTTAAACTGCATATATTTCTTATGTGATTAAGAGCAAAAGAAATAATTTAAATTGGCAATTAATTTGAAACAACATCAACACTTTAAATACGTTAGCAACATAAACACATACACAGTAGCATATATTTTACTTAGTCGAGGAAGACAAACAAGCTGTCATATAAACTAGATTTCGCGATAGTTTGAATGCGGTTGTAGAGACATTAGGTTATTTAATAGCAGGAGACATGAAAAATATGCAATTCCTTCGCCAGAAATCGAACCACGGGCCTCTGAAATACCGGCTCAGTGTGCTGACCATTACACCACGAAGGCACGCTAAGAATGTGGGAGATATACCTTATATACTCCCCTTTTTAAAGGGAGACTAGGGTTTTAGGGGACCTAGTCGCCAAATCCTGGATGTGGAGAGTCATCATCCACAACCCTTTTAGCTCGGGCGCCACTGTAGAGCATTAGGTTAATTACAAGCAGGTGAGATGAAAAATATGCATTGCCTTCGCCGGGGATCGAACCACGGACCTCTGAAATACCGGCTCAGTGTGCTGACCATTACACCACGAAGGCACGCTAAGAATGTGGGAGATATACCTTATACGGTTAGTTACATATATGACACAGAGAGAACTATTTAGTTGTACATAACAATAGTATGCAGTTCAGTAAATTTTTCAACACATGTTGGACACATACAAACGAATTAATACAAAAACATGAACACAAAACCATTAAGGACGCCATTTCTGTTATAAATAAAAACAAAGATCCCTGTTATCATCTAATTAAACCAATTAATTAAGCTATGAATGAAATTTAAAAAAAAAGACAAGAGAGAGAAAGGAAAAGTAAGTCTGAGAGGATTCAGATATTTACGTTTTACCCGAGGTTTTGTTAGGGTTTTTTATGCCGTCATTGAACTCACAGTTTATCTATATGCTCTTTGGCTCACTCTTGCTGACGCAAATTTGTATTTATAATTTTTGTACGTAATAAAGGAACTATTGTAAAGGTGAACAAATTCGGGTACCGTATTTCAACAGAAATACATATTTTGACCGTTCTCGAAGTCATATTGACTGGTTTGTTGAGCGAAGACTGTACATATTGAAAGAATAAAAGAAACAGCTTGTAAAATAGATTTAACTTGAATTTTTTGTGACGTATGTACATAGGCACGTGTGTATGTATCCCTCATAAGTCAAAGATTACCCACAGAACATTGAAATTTTTTATATGGAACTGCTATAATATCTAGTTATGCAACTCCCTTTATACAAAGAAAGCCATATATACATACATTTTTCTTCCTCTCTCTCTATATATATATGCGTATATATATATGTAGTATTTTAATTTGCGAAGGAGGAATCCGGTACTTTTTAACATCTTTCGATATTCGTCATGGCTGAGAAAACAGTAGTAGCTGAAGGTAAAAGAATTCCCAATCTTTATTTTGACGCATAATGAATCATTTCTCATTAAATAAAATGTTTCTAGATCATTAGCAATTACACTAATTTCTTATATACACTGGTTCTAAGAGTAAGACGTAGGCATCTTAGACTGAGAAGCGAAGCAACACAGAGAAGTTAGCACAGTAGAAGCCAGAGAAAGGACGATGACGTAATTACTTGCGAGAGAATACCTTGTAGATGCAGAATGTAGCCTAAGCTGCGATTGGTTAATTTTAGTTACCTTATTCAACCAGCGTTATGTAACAAGGAAAGATTCCGAATTAGGGAGTAGAGATGAATTTAGTGAGAGAGCATAAAATCTAAAATCGTTAATTTTGAGGTCGCCCGATTATTCTTAAAGCAGCCATCGTATTTTGTTATATATATATTAAAAATTATATCAAGTAACGTACATACATATAAATAGATAGATAGACAGTTTTGTATCTCCATTTCTACTGGGCCGATCGACAAAATTCAAATTGCGTTTTTCATCTTTCGAAAGCGCGACTTAATTTATATATATTAGATTTATATATAGCATTGTTCTAAAGTAGGTATTTTGACGCAAAATCGGACATTTTCCGAAATGATATGACAGTATTTTTCCATATTTCGATTCTAAGACTCAAATTATGCCTAAATATTAAATTTTGTAAAATTTGGTGTGAAATTTACAGAGAAATTTAAAAATTGATCTTGGCGAACATTTTTTTCCCAGTTTGCGCCAAGAATAATTCACTTGGTGATATTCTTAATTTATGGCAACCTGCTTACTTTCTTTTTTGTTCATTGCTCCACGAGCGAAAAGAAGCCCATCGTTCATTCTTTCAAATAATTTTAATAAAGTGCGTAAAGCATATTTTTGTTATTATCGCTAATAATAAGTAAGCCAATTTCAAAACGCGTCAATATGTAAATAAGTAAGCCAAATTTCAAAATGTACCAATATGTAAATTTCCGTGTATCTTAGAAAATTTTGAATAAAAAACTCTATTTTTTTGCAAGTATACTTAGAATACATCTACTTCAAGATGATGTTAAAAGTTTTATTGGTTATGATTCAATTTTGTTTCGAAAAATATTAAAAAAATATTTTAAAATACAAATTTTAAAAATAAATTATAAAAAAATGTGCAAATTATATTTGGATTAAACCTAAATTTCGAATTTTGAAAGAAGGAATCAAGTTAAGTTTAGAAAAAAAAGAGATATTAATAAATATATATCAAATTCAATTAACATTGAGGAGCTAAACTCTTTTGAGCTAATTTTTTTTAAATCTAATAGTGAGATTTTTACAAAATTTGAGTTTGGAATAATTTGAGTCGTAGAATCGAAATATGGAAAAACATTGGCATGTCATTTCAAGTTCGAATTTGTGTCAAAATATCTATATTAGAATAACGTAAAAAATGAAACGTGTAATAAAGGAATAATTAAATTAGAAAAATTTACGTTTTACTAGAACATATTCCATTCAGAAAAAACAGAAAGAAGGCAATCTCTTTACGATGTGAAAGAACTAAATTTACTGTACAAATCAAATCTCACTATTACTGAACAACATTGCATAAATTTATTATGAGAACAACATCTCAAAATACTTTTTCTAAGAAACGTATACTGGGTTAGTATACGCTCTTAGGTATACAAAGTAGAAAATCCTCTTAGTCTTTGACAACAAGCGTAAACTGGTGATCGAAGGCAAAACATAATTAGATAAAAGCTCTTTCTGCAGGAACTTATTTACGTATTATTATTCGTAATCTTGCTCTGGAACTTCAAAGAAAATGCTTGAGGCTCAATCTCGTCTAAAGGACTTTCTTTAATTGCACGAAATTACTAGAAGAGCGTAAGCTTAAGTACTTTTCCATTACACATTGTAGGCAATTGTAGACGGCAGAAAGAAATGCTTTCATTGAGGAAATTGAGTTCATTAAAAGCGAACAAAGGATTAACTTTGGTTGTTAAGATTAACCTCCAGGTTTATGTTATAATTTATTTTGCTGTTGATGCAGAAGGAAACGGTTTGCTAAGCTCATGGTTTTGCATAATTTTCCCAGTAAGAGAATGATCCTAAGCATAATGAAGTTAAAATGTTTGCACCAAAAAGATATATTAGTTTTGTAATTAAGATGATATTAAAGATTTGAATTTTTATGTCGTTAATTAGCATTTTATGGTGAGGGAAATCACATTTCGTTCATCTTAGGCTTTCGTGTAGGCGATAAGCGAACTTGTAATATTCATAATTAGCCATATATTTATTCTTCATTTTTTTGGAAAAGCAAATGGAATGAAAGATTAGATTTTGTTTCACATTTTATTGCGATTTGCACACTTAGAATAAAATATTTTACATATCTTCGAAAATATATTTTGAATTTAAAATTGTTTTATTTTGCCAAAATCGTAACAAGTGAAAACTATTGACGTTTCTTGCACTTCAATAAAATCGAATTAAACGAAAATTAAAACAAATATTTGATCAAAATTTGTCATGTTTTTAAAAATTGAAATATACTAATCTGGAGCAAAAATATTTACTTGAATTTAAAATTTACAAATATATAAAAAGATTCAAATATGAATGGGTCTACCGCTGTTAAAATCCACTGCTCTTGCACTTGACTGTGTGCCATTGAATGAGAACAGTTACTACACTTACCTCCCGTACAAATTAGAACTTGCTGTGCCATGTCTTGCAGTTGCGAGAGTGATGAGCGAACAATAGCTGCTCGGAGAATAGAACAACGCCTTGTAATCAAATTTCTCTTTCAATAAAATGTCTTATCATCTGAAATTGTGGACTGACTCCAGATACAGTACGTTACGTACATTAACCATATTATGTTATAGGTAGTCAGTATTTTGATACTTGGTTTACGTCTTTTATCTACTGTTTTATACTATATATACCGAACGTGTGTATTATTATACTGTACACTATTCTTATACTATGCAATTATGTGCAAACATGGCTGTATTTAGATGCTTAGTTTAAGTCTTCAATTATCAGTTATAACCTAAAGTTTTACTGGGGCTATCCATATTAATTTGTTAATAAATAACTGTGACATGTATTCCATGATAAAGCCATTGATAATGTGTGTAATTTAGGTACAGTAACCACGTTATGCGGTAAGTGCATGACGGTTTAGTAACGTTTAATCACTGTGCACCATTCTTAGGAATAATTCCACGTAAATATCCACAAAGGCCCGAGGGCAATTTCTTAGAACTTTAGACTCCCATTTTTATCTTAACAGTGGACTGTTTAGTGATTCAAACACAAAGGCATATTATTGTCAAACGTAATTCCCCTCAATAATCGTAGCGTTCCTAAGCAAGGTGACTAAGCAAAAATAACTTACCCTGACCATGAAACCTTTCAGTGACAACAGATAAAGTCTATCGGCCCTACACTAAGATTCTTCCACCGAACAGGCATCATTCCGCATGGACTTCTAGGACGAAAAGTTGCTTTCTGGCGTACAGTGATTCCAAGTACAGTATGGAACGCAGTGTCTCTTTAAGGTCCATGCTTTTGAGATATGGAAGTATTTCTTTGGGAAACGACAGCGCATTGCCTTGTCAAACATTGGTCACATGAATACAGTTACTGGAGAGAAAAAGATGCATTATTATCAAAGAACTTTCGTCAATACTTTTAATCAGTGCTGATGTGTAGAAACTATTCTGAAGAAAGCGATTTCACTGTGAGTATGTTTATATTCTGGGGATTACAAGCAAGCTGACACACAAGAGTAAATTGAGGTTCACATAAACTCCCTTTTCTCTACTACGGCAGATTGAAGTTGAAGGGGATGCAATTTGTAAGCCTATAGTGGCCGTAAATGAATCGTGGACCATCTAATTCAGTCTTAAGTCCCAGGTTAACTCCTGCTTGAAGGTGTGCAGTCATCTCCGATGCAGTTGTAGGGATTAATTTCATGTTATTTGACTCCAAATAAATGACTCGTGAATAATCAATTATTTCTTTATGTGGGACGAACAGCTTTCTTCTTCTTTACAAGCATAGACCTTTTGGGATCGAAAATAACAGTAACAGGATAAAGAATATCTCAGTCACTTAGCCATTTAGACATCGTGGTATTTCCGTTAGCAGACAGTAACCATAGTACAAAATTATTACCGAAATTTAAAGTCTGTACGATGCGCGTTGCATGTGATCGCCCTGTACAAAACCGGTAATGATATGTGCATTATTTCTTCTTACATCTGACATGGTCAGTGTTTGGGAATGGATTCACAACAACTGAAATCGCGCTTGTAGAATATTGCAAGAAAATATCGACTCTAGAGGAGATCACGTTGCAGGGTGGCATATTTAACTCTCATTCGCAATAAAGAGTTTGACCAAAAATATTAATTCCGACCTCATTTGAACCACCTAGTATATAAAAACTCCTGAAGATTATTTTAATTCATTCTTTATTTTCTAAACCAAAAGCTGAACGTTTTATATCAACAAATTACTTCCGTTATAAAATACGTGGTTATGTTTTATAACACATATTTCAACAATTTTATTTCAGTTACCCTCTTCCCAATCGTTAATCTCATTGGTAAAACTGGAGAAGATATTATGTGCTGCAATGCAAAACTTGTGATTTTTCCTTTGGCATAAGTTATGGTTATAGAAATTGCAGAGATGATCTCTTTCTCGGTTGAATGGTGTTATGAAAGTTGCTGGGAATAATATCACGGTTGCAAGTATATAATGGGTTTAATTTTGATTCCCTCCAATGTAGAAATACTCAATGCAGAAATCAATCTACTTAATATAGAAATGAAGAACAAATGCAGAAATCCAGACGTGAGGATATCGAAAGATCTACGATGACTTATGAACACACACTGTAGTTCTGTAACATAATGTATGACAGATAAATTCAATTAATTTCATTGGCTACCCTTACTCATCGAATGTTCAAGGATTAAGGATGACTGGTTACGATGGTCATGTTACCTGGCTTTATCGACGAATCTCTACGTGGTTCAACCGGCATTGTGCATCAGCAGGCGGGAGATGACCTGGCGTTCTTTTGCTTAAGTTCCATTTTAAGTGACTTTTGAACACACAGAGCTGAATTTCTGAACATCGCTATTGAAAATGCCAACTAAAAATACTTAAATTACTGTACTAAAAATACTGACTAAAATTTATTCCAATAATTTCACGATTTAATTAAACTTATGTTCCTTAGTGATGATATATGAAAAATATTTTCTAATAAGATACATAGTAATAGTATGTAATACATACTGTACCCTGTACATACCCTGTACTTATCAAAACATATTAAGGTAGATTAAATAAAGCAAACATTTTAACGCAGGATTTTTTTAATTAAGGAATGATTCTTTAGTACAAAACTTAATGCACTCATTGATTAATCGATTCTGATTACGCATGCTACTACATTTTTATTTTTATGAATCAAGCGTTTTATTAATCACTTTCGTCGAAGCATAACAATTAACAAAAGTAATTATTTTCTCGACCTTCTCTGGCACCCATTTTAAAGAATAGAGGCTTTCTCTTTGGGCCTGTGTTCGTTTGAAATTTATTTCCATTTTATGGATTAATTAGAACTGATTCAACTATCAATTATCTGTAAGCTAAAGGTCACATCATTTAGTGTTCTTTCTTAAAAATAATAACAAATTTATTGAATCTTTGAATAAAAATAAGCAAGGTACTCTGACGATTAAAATAGGATTTTTCATCATTTATAGCAACTGAAGTAATGATTTGTCTGTAATTAAAAGTAAAATGTCACTGTCCTCAATGTTCTGTTTTCATATTTAAATGATTAGAATGGAAGTCGAAGTCAGCACACAAATTTCAGTAATTAATTAAAATTAATTATTGTTTATTTAATAATAAATCTAGCAGTAATGATAAGACCTAAATTTTATACGTTTTATATCTATTAAGGTAATTATTTTAATAGTATTTATTAGAAAGCTACATTTTTATGAAATCTAAACCAGATTATTTAATTTCCTTAAAACACATTTACTTTTACTTAATATGATTATAAATATTCAGCAAATGAGGCTAAATTAAAACACTTGAGTTTTAATTTTCGTATTAATGATAATGACAGGTATTTTTTAATAAACGAAATAAATCTCGCCAGGTCAAAGACACAGCTAATTATTACAAAAACCTGAAAAAATATTAATTCCACAAGAAAATTATTATTCCATTTAATAGAGTTTTAGATATTACCATTTTTAAATTAATAAAATAAAAATTAATCAAATTTGATATAATTTTCACTAAATTTTTAAATGCTTTTTTATTAACCATTTCAAAGCATTTCTAAAACAGCGGATAAACTTGTACACTCTTCTCTTTCGATATTAATGGCAAATATTAATTTGCATTTTTATTTTGAAAATATAGCAAATTAGTATGCGCAGCTTAAATTTAATTTCTGAAGTAATATGATCTCATAATTAAATAAAGGCCTTCTATTTAACTGCCGTTCATGTCAGATATAGATGTGATTAAATTAATTACATGGCAGTACTTTCTGTTTAAGAATTAATTAAAATTTTCCAAAAGAGAAACGGTTTAATTTAATTATGGATCAAAGGTATGAATTTCGGAAAGAAATTAACTTAATTACATATAAAATATGGTAACACATACATTTAATTAATAAACATTAATGCAAGTCGTATACGTGCAAAGCGTTTTTATTTATTTATTTATTTTTATACTCGAAATTTAATTTTTTCACTTCGGGTGGGAAAAAAATAGAAAATTAATTATGTCGTTGGAAAAGAAGTTATAGAAGAGTTAGTTAAAGAACTCGTTGGAAGTAGTTCTCCATATATTGATAGTCTGTAGGAACTGCTGATGTCCCAGAAATTTCCAAATAAGAAGTTTTTGATGATTGTGATTGTCGCGCTCTGTAAGCATTAAAAAGAGTTTAGTTACAGCAATTGTTTCTTGAGAAAGATCGATGTTTCCAAAAGACATTCTGCCCAAGATTCTTTTCTTTGACACCCATTCAATTGATCTTTATGGTACATAGCCACTAAACATGATGGTAAAATAATTCTGCATTGCTATTTAAAACGCATTTTAACTATTATCTTAAATAAGCCTTCTGAATATTTATCCTCTATTATTTAGCTCAGCTTAAATAGTATAGATAGATTCTAACCTACCTAAACGAATTATCATCCTCGCTGGTATATAAACGGTAAATATTTCAGAGGATTACATTCCAAAAACCATTAGCAATTAAATTATTGAATAAAACTGCTCTTTTTTAAACGCAATGTAGAGAGTAAATGTAACGCAATTTAAATGGTAAATTGTAAATAGAAGTGTTACATTAATTACTCTGAATTAAATTATTTATTAAGTATTGTTTCTTTCATTTGCAGCTGAAAGGAAGGATAACTTAAAATGACTTAATTCTTAGAAGTCAGAAATGATCTAGATCAGGTGTCAATCTAACCAATGACCAGACGTCGACAAACTTTGGCACGCAGTACAATTCTCAGTGACACTCTACACAATTCTATAAAATTATCAGGCAAGTCTAAATCGACCTGGCTCACCTCTGCACCTTCAGCAAAGTTTTGTTGTCAAAAGCACTTAATTTATGGAATGAACACTGTTGTTAAAGTAATGACTTCATACTGTGTCATTCTTCATTGGTGCACAGGCAATTTAAATCTCTTTTGGATAAATGAAACGCAAATATGAGGATTTCAACAGCCCTGTCCATTGGGTTAGATGAGGTATCGTCTTGAACAAGTTTATGTGAGACATGGAACGCATTAAGGCTTTTCTTCATGAGAATGATGAACATTTCCCCGAATTGAAACATAAACAGTGGTTATGCAATTGGATGTTTCTGACTGATAGAGTTGAACATCTCAGTGTATTAAGGATTGCAAAAAAGGGCCAAAAGGTCCTTGAACGTTTTGAATATCGGAAAGGCTTTGCTACAAAATTAAATATATTGTTCCTTGATATCAATGCTAATTCCTATGAATACATTCCACATGTGAAGTACTTGCAAATACATCGACCTTTCACAAAGATGAACTTCAAAACTACGTTGAAGCACTAAAGGAAGAATTTTCCGAAAGATGCAGAGTTACTGAAGCTTCTATATCTATGTTTTCTTTCCTAATCAAACCAGATTTAATAAACCCATTATAAATCCTATCCGATTTCTCAATTGTTGAATGGGTGAAAGTTGATAATTTTCAAATGGAACTTATTGAACTATAATCTTCAAAATTTATTGAATTATTGAATTATTGAAAGACAAAATTTATTGAATTACGAATAAATCTGAAATATAACTCTAAGGATAAATCGGCAGCTATTTTAAATTGCTGTATGTCATTGCCGGAGAGATTTAATTATTTGAAGAAAACTTCATGTGCTTTATATCTTATGTCGTTTATTTTTTATTTTAGTAAACACGTTTAAAAGATACATAATATATGTATAATTTTAATTTTTTATTTATCTTGAAGAAATAGTTATATTTTATGTTGTTTATTTTTATGTTAGTAAATATCTTTTATTATCTTTATTATTTATCTTTATCTCTAAATCTGCATTCTTGTCCTCTATTCCCTAACTCTGCAAGTATTGCGCAGGAATCGAATTGTGTCGAATATTTCCTATTGCGCGGCATCCTGAATTATATTGGTAGACTGATTTGGCACATTATAGCTACAAGACCACCGACCTGTGATATAGATCATGAATGACAAAATTCTTTATAGATATGACACACCTTTTTATTTTCTTATAAAAGTCTCTCAAACGCACCAAAATCTCGATATTTAACACATTCAAACTTGTGTCTTTTCCCGCAAAAAATGACAGTGGGGAATCAATCAACTTGAAATGTTATTGAGAAAATTTACTAACTGAAAGCTAGCTACGTGTTAAAAAATACAGTTTAAAGTTTATTTTATTACCTTATCATTAATAGTAAATCTGCCTAGGCATATGTCTAACCAGGAGTTTATAATTTGGTGTGTTTCCAGACAAAGATAATGTCTATGAATTTTCAATATGGGGATCAATAAGTAGGGAGAGATGTCTAGACTTCGTGGACTTTAAATATGAAAAAGCTGATTCTCAGAATTGTATAAGGTATTTATCCCGCCTTCTTGGCATACCTTCGTGGTGTAGTGGTCAGCACGCTCGACGCGTATTTGAGAGGTCCGTGTTTCGACTCCCGGTGAAGGCGTTGCTCTTTTTTTTTATCTCTCCTGCTTTCAAAAAAAATACCTAATGTTTCAAACTCAAAAGGCTGGTGGGTGATGATTCTCCACCACCAGGATTTGGCGACTGGGTCCCTTAATCCCCAGTCGCCCTTCAAAAGGGATAGTGTGAAAGGTATTTCTCGCGCCTTCTTGGCATGCTTTCGCAGTGTAGTGGTCAGCACGCAAGGCGCATAATCGAGAGGTCCTTGTTTCAAGTCCCGGCTAAGGTGTTGCTCATTTTTCATCTCTGCTGCTTTCAAAAAATACTTAATGTCTCTAAAGTGCATCGGTGAAAACATGTGTAGCTAGCTATATATGCTACATTTGGAGATATTCGGTTAATTTTCTCAAGTGACTCATTTTTTAAAGATATTTCTCACCTTCTGTGGTTTGTAAGGTAAGATAGTTTTGTAGAGCTCATTTTTAACGCATTTATTTTTCCTGAGCATTAAATGTATCAGCAGTTTTTGCGACCGTAACTTTCCCATTTAATTAATATTACTATTTTTTTTAAATGATGAGACTTGCACTCTACAATAGCTTTAGCTTCTATAAAATCCTGATCGCAACTCATACCGAGCATGAAACCTGGAAAAAAACAATGATTTGAAATGAGCAAAAAAAGAAACCTCGAAGTTCTAGTTTATAAGCGCCGGCAGACATGTCTGACAAAGATCCCCCAAAAGAGGATATCTAATCAATTTAATACATAAATTATCACACTGATCAGATACTGGAGCAAATTTAAGGTGCACGAGGTAGATGACTTTAAACCCTTAATGGATTAATCGATAGCAACCCTTATCATTTCCGTGAAAAGGGGCAGAGGCGACATGGAGAAGCTTCCCAACAGAGAAATGGAAAATTAGTAAAAAAGCAAAAGTAATTTATTGCTTATTACCATTGAATGCGGAGTATTCATTTAAATGAAAACCTCCGTGACTTCTGAAATTAATTATGGAAGTAGGGGAATTACTGAGCTATAGGTTGAGATCAGAATTTTATGTAACCGAACAAATGTATTGTTAGAAGTAAGGAGCTTTTCTTTGTTTTTTTATACATATATTTTTTTATTTTATTGTTTTTATATTATGCCATTTGTTAACCAATCACCCGCGAAATTAAATAGATATCGAGTTTTTAGCCTGAAAATTTTGTTTTGAATAGCCTGCAGCTGAATTGGATGAGAAGCTTCTTGGTTAGAAATACGTTGCTAAAGTTTAATGATAGCCATTATTGTACAAAATTCAATAATTCAAATTTTATTGCTTGCATCCTTTGGTAATGGTATTCATAAAACGAATCACAACTATAATTAAAAATGGGTCAATATGGAAGTGGATGTTAAATCTCTATGCAGGCTGAACCTTTTCAATCAGTTATAAACATACTTAGCTATTTAAATTTTAATGCCGAAAACAAGTGACCATAAAATAGCAGTAAAAATGTATATTCCTTTGTGTTTATTGAAAAACGAATATCGTGACCTTAATAGGTTTAAAATCGATTTATAAAAGTTCTGTTTTTATTTTGTTTTGTGCACTTAAAATAAAGACTTTTTCATAACGCAACAGTATTATTAAGGGAAATATTTTTTTCAGTTTTTTATTTCGATTTCGCAACGATGGATGTAATACTGTTCTACTCCCTTTTCACATAATATTCTCGAAGGCACTGAAAGCTCTAAATTTATTTCTGATCGATTATCTCTGTTATTTTCGTATGCAGGCAGTTGCATTAAGGATAGGTAACGAAAGAAATTTTATTTATTAAAAATAAGTAGGATATGTTTTTAAGACTGCTTGTAAGTTATTTTAAAGAATAATTGCATACATGCAGTTCCGCTGAAATTTCATTTAGAACTATAACTGGTGTTGATCAAAAGCTCAGTTCAGATTCTATGAGATAAGTAAAAAAGTTTTGAAACAATTAGAATTTTGACACTATTAGAAAAAAACCCTAACAATTATGCACCGCTTGTTAAATTTTTCACTAAAGCAGATATATGTCTTGAGTTTTGTTCATCGTTTCCAAATGTTTTGTGGCCCTTGAAGTTTATCAGTTCTCAGCTTATATATATTTTAAGATTTTCTCTAGTACTTATTGCTGAGTTGAAAAAGTTTTGCATCTTATTTAAAAAAAATGTTAAAAGAAGTACAATTAATGAAATTAAGATGGTTAATATCCAGGAAATAAGAAAATGCACTAATGAATACAATGAATAATGAACGTAAATAAACTGGAACAGAGAGAATGGCAAAATGTTTATTTTCAGATGTCTGTGGAATAGCTATTTATTGTGACACAAGTTTGTTTAACGAAGTACCTAACCTGAGATTAATTTGAAGAATATTTTTAACCTTGCACTGCATGATATTGCTATCTATAAACATAAATTTACATTACGCTTTATAGGTGCCCACCTTGTTCCCAAATGGAAAAATTATGCGAATGGAACATCTGGGGAACGTTCATAAGTGTCCCTAGTATCTAGTACACCCATAAATGTCGCCAGATGCTTCATTTGTAAAGAAATGGAGCTGATAGCATGACAGCAAGCGTTACAAAAGTATGTACATTATATTCATACTATATTTCCGAACTAATATGATTTTTGCTATTTTAGAAATTATTATAACATTATATACATATGGTAAAAATAGAAATATGACACTTTTGTCCATTACTAATCGTTGATTGCATAAAATTCTGTGTTGTTGGTTAGCAACATTAAGCTTTCTAGTGTTAATATTGTAGTGTTACTGAGTCTAGTTTTACTATATGTAAATCAAATAACTTCTCATTGTACATGTATTTCACGCTACTTCTATTTATACATTATTTATGACCTGTAAGTAATCAAACATAATAAAGTGAGCAGTGAAAATTTAGTATTATGAAAAAATACAAAAGATTTTGAATGGTTCGTCTTGTTGAATAGCTCAAATAGTTGAAAAATCTCGTCTTCTAAGTATCGGAATGAGTATGACAAAGGAAGTTCTGCCTCACTGTTTTGTTCTTATCTCTCTAAAATGAGACTCATTTGTTGAATTCTGTGCTCCTACTTTTTGCAGAATTGTAATTAGAAAGAATCTGAGTACAATCTGAACATACTTGTCGTACTTGACGGCTATATAAAAATGATCCGTTCAGTGACACCATTTGGCTTGAGGCCTCGTATTACTATCTCTGTGAACGACACTTTACTGGTAAAAAATAAACGTTTTGCCCGCTTATCTAATCTTTTAACGACTTTATTTCAAGTGTACTTAGGTTAAAATTACAAGAATGCAAGCCTGTTACAGTTTTCTGAAGGGCGATTTTGCATTAGAGTTCAAAACATTCTCTACTTATTATTACAAATTATGCTTAATCATAAAACGCGCAAATACATTTCTTAATATTACGTATGTATTGGAAATAATTTCAGGTTTATTCAATAATTTGAACACTGAAGTAAATCCCAATAACCTTCTTAATCGGCAAAAATAGTTCTGAAAACATAGCATCAAAGGAAACTGAATGCAAGATGTGCTATTAATGGCTGCGTGATTTCATTTTATTCTCAGGGAATAAATATGACGGGGTGATAAGACCATCTTGTACGGTATCTTTTATCATTTAATTCGTTCTTGACGAAGATGAATGTGACACTTTGGAGTGTTGCAATTTATCTCTCCCTGTCCAGGAAATCATGCTAATTGATTACACTATAAATTGTTTATGGTATTAATGTTCATGTACGTAGGAATCGTATATGTTCAGTTTGCCATTTATAATTATTTTATACGCATTCAGGTAACTGTTTGTTGAGTTAATTGTAAATTAATATTATATTTAGAATACAAATAAAAACTATTTCCGCGTAAAAAAAATAGTTATAATTCTCAGAAGCTTGCTTTCATATAAAAGCCCGTTTCTTCAGAATGACGTTTTTGTCTTTACTCCATGCAAAAGAATATTGCTTGTACAAGAATTGTTTTGTTTAAATTATCAGCGATTGACCACTGAAAGACATGAAATGAACATAAATACTAGTTTTTGTAATTATTTTTATTTCATTGTTGGCAATATGTGGACAAATATAAGAAAGACACAATCGAATTCACCAACATAAATACAATAAACAAATTAAAATCCAAATATTAAAGCATATATATCATATAATCTATGTTTGGGTAATTAATAACTAACTGTCTTCAAATTATTATTGCGTTTACAATATTGAAAAAGCTACCATTTGCGTTTTATTCATTGGTTAATTTAATGCTAGTGAAATATATATTAGGCTAGTCACTCCGGCTTATTCCGAAAGCCCGCTTTCTATAATTTCTTCTCCAATGTATATAAATAAATATATATACTAATCAGTTTAGTTTAAGAGAATGCCCCAAGTTAATGTTACTTTTTGTAAATACAGTAAACCCTTGCAGAACGTGAGGGTTGCTACGTCATTAATACAATGGTCTATTCAACTACTATAATAAATCTAAAACGATGTGTAAAAAAAAAAGAACTAGTTTTTCACGGATGATTCAGTATTTCGCATTCAATTAACTCAGTTCTCACTTCACGACAAGGCAAAAATACACAAAAATTATTTAATTAAAAATTACGAAGGAAATCTTAAACACTTATTTCCTCGAATAAATTCCAGAGTGGATTAAACATAACTTAATTCGCAATAATCAAAGTAAGCGTTTTCTTCGTTCTTGCGATGCTTAGTTTCTTTAGACTGGCAACAAATCCAATATTCTCATAAGTTTCAAATGTAAATAAATATGTCCGCCATGAGAAAAATGATTAGGCTTAGGCTCACTTAAACCATTTTAAATTGTCTATAATTCTACAAATCTTGCATGCAGATTTACTAAAGACATAAAAACCTCAACCGGAAAATAAGAACAATATAATTCAACCATTTTTAAAGCAAATAATGCACAATTTACCAATATATAAGAGTAAAAATCTGAGCTCACTGAGCCGAGAAACAGAGTGGGTATATATATACATAAATTTATATAATTTTGGAGCGGCCGACTGCTACCAAAATAGGAGGTGCACATCTGCATGTTACAGCAGTCCTATATTCAAAGTTTCAGGGTTCGAAGGCTACTAGTTTTTGAGTTATGCGAGATGTATACATACCAGTCGCCACGAAAAAATCTCTTCAAAATCCGTTTTAAATCAGTTTTATAAATTTTTAGAGGAAAAAGAGTTTTTTATTCTGTTCATACGTACAAATGTCACTCAAAAACATTGTTAAATTGCATTCGATAGCGGTCAAAATAGATATTTCCTTTGAAATATGATCCCCGAAATTTTTTGCAATTACAATACTTCCTTTTTACTTCGCACAAAGAAATAAAAAAGGGAGAAAAGAAAAGTTTTTACTTAGCCATACAGTTTAGAATCTAACTAAGTGCTCAAAAGTAATGTATATAAGATCGTAAGGATAAGTGTAGAACACAGGTTCTTTTTCGCATAGGGATGCTCCTTTTCAAAAACTCAATAAAAGGATACGAGATACTTCATCATATGTTAGCACACCGTCCTTTCACAAATTTCATGGTTGCTTTGCCCTTAAAAGTATCTTTGCCGTAAACGTGAAAATTTTTCTGCCATTCAGCCATAATAAGTTTCTCATGTCCTGCTCGAATGATCCACATTGTACTGTGCAATACCACAAATAATGATAGATCTCGCAATTGGGGAAAGGGGATGAGAAGTTGCACCCTGCGCAAGGAACAATTTCCACCTGCTGTATCGGCAGGGAACGTACGATAAATAGTAGAAGTATCGGAAAATACGTTACGTCCTTGATCGATTGCGATCAGATGTTATCGCAACAGAATGTACCCCGCAGTCGGACGTAGTGTGAGTCATGATAAAAGGTAGAGGGGGAGGTCTCGGGTGTATGTCACATACTCTGCTGCGGCTCATTTGAATTGGGCGTGGGTGTCTACAGTAGGATGGTAGGCACTTTTTCTTTTTTTGCCAACTTTTGCGGGAAAATTTAATAAAACTTGGAAATTATGAATTAAAAACAGAATTCCTTGAACAGAATTGAATCCTTGAACATTCCTTGAATTAAAAACCGAATTCTTTGATATTAAGAGCAGAATTCCTTGAATTGAGAATTTATGTAATGGTTAAGGTTATAATGCTGTTTGCCATGCCAAATTTCAACGCAGAGTGCTAAGCTCCTCAAAAATGGATAAACATTTCAGATCTTTAATTATTGATTGTAGACATGTAATTCCATTAAAAAAATCTACTCGAAATATAAATGCAGATTTTTATTTCCTGAACAGTTAATCTAGTGTAAGCATAAGGTTCTCTAAATATCAAATCTAACTTTGTGTAATGCCATTGCAGAAAAAATTTCCAGCCAGTTAAAACATGCATTACGTTTTCAGTCAAAAAAGAAAGGTTCTCCATTTTTAGCGGAAAATGCGCGTATCTATGGTGATAAATATACGTAATGCCTCTTTTCTCAAACCGAAGTCTTAATCACAGACGTAATAATTTTCGTTTTATTATTCCTCCATTTTTTTGAAAAAATAATGGAAAATACCAAAGAATTTTAATCTTACAAGTAAAAAAAAAATTAACTGAAAAAAAAATTATTTTTTTTATATTTTAAGCGCTTAACATGCTATTTAATACTGATTTTAATTAAAATTTAAATAAAAAATACTTCTTTTTACCGAGGGGTATTTCAAGATACATTAAATCTCGTAGCAAAGTAATAAATCTCCTGTTATTAAAAGAATAAATACCAAGAACCAGGAAGTATAAGACATAATTGTTACCTGCTAGTTCATTTTTACTATTTACGACACATGCAAACATTTATATTTAAAACAATAATTTAGCATTCTTTCTAGGAATCTGTTCATGTATCCGTGAAATTCTACAACATTTCTCGAATACTGTTGCGAAAATTAAACTTACATGATCTCCATCTGAAAAAACAACATACCAAAAATAAATAGCACAATGTGTAAACTGAATTAAATAGTAAAACGTCTCGCGAATAAATATCTTCGAATAAACACTAGGTTTCTTTTGAATGTTTAAATTCTTTTTTCACAAATGATTATTTTTTATAAAAGTCATTGTGCTTTCACCATGATCATATCGTAGAGTCATTATGTTTCTTTGAAATGAGCAATGCCGGGACTAGAAGCTGGAGTTTTCGAATTCGCGCCGCCTGCGCTCCAGTTACACCATGAAGGCATTCAAAAAGGAAGGGAAAACACCTTATGTACACACCCTTTTAAGGGATGACTGGGAATTAGGGAACCCATTCGTCAAGTTCAGGTGGTGAAGGATCAACATCCACCACTTTTAAGTTCGGGCGCCACTGTAGAGTTATTAAGTTATTTTGAAGCAGGGGATCAGAAAAATGCGCAATGCCTTCCCCGGCGTTTGAGCCTGAACCTCTCGAATACACACCGAGTGTGCTACCGTTATACCACGAAGGCATGCAGAAAGGAGGAAGAAAATACCTTATAATATGAAATATTATAAAACATAATTCCTTGAGTTGAGAATTTATGAAGTGGTTAAGGTTATAATAATCTTAAATTTTTCGTAAGGTAAAAAGAAGTCTTTTTTTTTCTTTTTAACCCAAAAAGGACGTTAGTTCTGAATGGGATATTAGAATTGAAAAGGCATTTTTTGTTGGATCACTATAAACGGAGAATCACTTTTCAAATTGTTGCCGTCTAATATTATCGTCCTGTTCTATATTTAAAGTAATTAAGTAAGTTTCTCGCATTGTGAAAAAACAACGGTATCTAGAGCCATCCAGTTTCCAGTTTTGAATAACGTATTCTTCCAACCAAACTTGGGCGTATGGAAACTCGAATTTTAAGTTTTGAATTTCTTTTATTACGTATTTTATATTTTGTAAAACTTTAACAAATGTTTCAGTAACAAACTCAACAATTTCAAGATGAACAGTCCAACACTGTACGAAAAAAAAAATCTTCAGCTCGCGAGATTCTCTATCAGAAATTCTAAAGGTATTCCTTTTTAAATATTTTGGCATTTTGATATTAAATTAAAATTTATATTGCGTTAGCGCCCAGAACGTGATACACTTATGTCCATAAATTAAGGATAATTCGGAGTCACGCCGAAATCGAACTCTAAAATAAATATATCACCTGCAAAATCACTATACACATCTTCAAGAATCATATGCAAATTTCAGGAAGTAACCAGATGACACCGATGGTACGTCACAATGACGACAGTGTAAGAGAGTGATATATAAGGAATACAGGCACAGAAGTAAAATTGTTCGCAGGCGCTTTATAAGCATTTCCGTGCAACAACCGAATAGTTATGACACAAAGGACGCATTTGGATGATTTTTCACGTGGTAGAATTATCGGCCGTCTGGAATGTGGGCGTACCCAACTGGAAGTATCAGACGAACTTGGAATTGCCCAGAGTGTCATCTCCAGGCTTTGGCAACAACTCCAAGATGATGGTAATGTGAGTAGACGTTACAGCACAAGTCGCCCCAGAGTTACAACGCCGAATGAGGACCGGTATTTGGCAGTTATTGTCAAAAGAAACAGGCGGTGCACAGCCTCAGACCTGTCTCGTCAGCTCTCTTCAGCCACTGGTACGACAATTTCAAGGCAGACCGTGTACAGACGCTTAGGGCAGATTGGTCTATATGCTCGTAGACCTGTCAGATGCGTTCCACTTACTGCAACTCACTGTCGCTTGCAGTTTGCCTGGAGTAGAAAGCATGCATTGTGGGCACCGCAACAGTGGGCTTGTGTGATGTTTTTCGACGAGTCCAGATTTAGCTTGCAGTCTGATTCTCGCCGGACTTTCATATGAAGAGCTCCAGGTACCCGTTACCAGCAAGAAAACATCACTCAACGACACCGTTACGGTGGTGCAGGAGTGCTCGTTTTGGGTGGAATTATTCTGGGTTCCAGAAGTGACCTGCATGTTCAAATTGGAACCATGACAAGCCAAATCTATCGGAACGTCATTCTGGAACAACATGTACGTGTGTTTTGGGGCGCCATGGGCGCACAATTTGTGTTTATGGATGACAACGCCCGTCCTCACCGTGCAAACATCGTAAGCGAATGCCTTCAATCGGAGGATATCACCCGTATGGACTGGCCAGCATTCTGACCGAACTTGAATCCATTAGAGCACGTGTGGGTCATGTTTGGCCGACGAGTTGCAGCCCGTCAACCTCCTGCTACATGTCTACCGGAACTTCCGAGAGCATTGCTTTTTGAGTGGTGTAATATCCCCCAAGATCAGATTGATAATTTGATACTCAACATGCCTAGGCGTTGTACGGACTGTATTGCATCGTCTGGGAGACATACAATGTATTAACAATCATACCAACCATGTAATATTGTTTTTTTGTAAATAGGTGTTTTTTGTAATTTGCTCCAGGGAGAAAATTCGCTAATTTTTTCAATAATATCAAACATATAGCATGTTTTTTTGCTCCTTACCTTTTTTTTAAAAATATGCTTTACAAATAAGTCAAATTTGTTTTGCTTCTAACTCTTCCTTTGCTTGATTTTGCATTATCCTTAATTTATGGACATGAGTGTATTTAGTAAAATAAACACATGAAACGCTAATACTAAAAAGATAAATGGCAGTTTAGTAAAACCAGTTTATTAAGAAACCTGAATATTGATATGATGAAATGTGAAAGATCGGAAAAAAAAACGGAAAAATACATGCCAACACTTAAGGCAGCACCGGGAATTTTAAACGTATGCTACTATACTGCTTTTAATAATTTTGTGGTTTTGCTGTTGAATAGCATATGGCATACGTGCGAAAAAAATAGTGCTTAATAATAAAGCTAAAAAACAAAAAAAAAAAATGGGTTAGAGTGAGTGAGCGCAACAAAAGACTGTTACTCTGCGAGATCAGCGAAAGCGTAAAATACTTTAACAAATTCTTTTCGTCGACTGTTACAGACTTAAATCTGCTTCATCAACTTAAATATGAAACCTTTCAGATTTTTCAACTTAATTATTTCTTCCTTCATTTCTTATACAGTAAAAATGACTGAGATTATAATTGTTCTCATTTTATAAAATTGCCACGCATTATTAACTGATAAACTTTCTTATTCTCAGCATTTGTCTTATATTTTTCTTCTGGAAAGCTAGTTAGCAATCGAAATGTATCTAAACAAAGTTTTTCGTCCAAATTTATGACAAATTAAGACTAATTAATGATTTTCTTACTATTTACAGAAGCGGAACAATTAATTCCTCCCATTACAACTCCACACACACACACATATATATATATATATATTTTATTATAACAAATTCTGCGCAGTTTTACAGTTTTACAAAGCTATAAACGAATGCATTAAACATTTATTTACTGTACAATGCGGTGTGTTAAAATAATTCATTTTCGACTAATTAAACATAAACTAAAATCTTTTCCTTATTAAAGTAGTCACGGAAATTTTTCAAATCTTTATCTTGACATTTATATACTGCTTATACTAACTTAACAAATAATCATTTGTAACAAAATTTTAATTTGAGCAAAATTCACAAACAGAAAACAAATGATTAATATTGTAAATAGGAAAAACACTTCGAAGAATAATTTATTTTTTCGCCAGAGTAAAGGCACATAAGTACACTGACACAAGACAAAAAGGAGCTAAAAAACTATTACCTGAAAAAAAATAAACCATTTACTTACATTTTCCATACAAAAACCATTTATAACGATATATTGTCAAGTAGAGTGCACTCAGAAATATTCAAACGGTTACTTAATTTTAATTTAAGATTTCCATAATGCATCAGAATTTCTATGGAAGTTCTCTTTTGTTAAAGCAAAAAGAATAATGTTTCAAAAATATTTCTTTCTGCTAGGCTCTCGCAGTCACAAAGCCGTTTTCTTACCCATTTCCATAAGCATACTTCCTCTGCTGCATCTTGATGATAATGATGTGCTATTGTAAATTTTTCCAACGTATTCTGTGTTTCTTACGGAAGATCTTCTCCGACAATGAGTCATTAACGAACGGTCTTCCCGAGCTCTTTTTTTTCTTTTTCTGAGTGAAAAAAGTATAAAGGATAAAGGGAGAAGTTAAAAAATTAGGAACAGCTTCTAGTTTAGTATTAACGTTATTATTTGCATAAATGATTTCACCAAGAACTGAAGCGGCGGAAGAGATTCACACAAGTTGATTGCCATTCGTTTATTTTAACATCAACAACAGTAATTATTATTTAAGATTGGTTTTACATAACGACTTTACATATTGACTTCAGATAACGGTTTTACATAATGACTTCTTTCTATTTTATTAATCCTTTTGACAAAATACCTATATGAGGAAACAATTCAATGGTAGCAAATAATGTAAAATCTTTCAGCAACACTTAACCGCTATCCGCGAGCAAATACGCTCATGTCCATAAATTAAAGATGATGCCAACTTCGTCAAATAAAGCCCATGTTTTAAACAAAAGATGGAGAGCAAAAAATAGTTGGTGTATGTAATTATACCATTCGTAAAAACTACAATTTTTTGTTCTTACGAGCGATTACAAAACCCGTACAAAAACTTGTTAATACATGGTTAGTATGATGGTTAATAACATTGTATATCTCCCAGACGATGAAATACAGTCCATACAATGCCTAGGCATGCTGACTGTCACGTTATCGAACTGATCTTGATGAAGATTACTCAACAAGCAATGTTCTCCGAAGTTACGATATACAAGTAGGAGGTGCCTGACGGGCTGAAATTCGTTGGCGAAGTTATGTTCTATACATGTTTTATTGGATTCAATTCAAGTGAGAAACTGGCCATTCCATACGTGTGATATCCTCAAATTGAAGGTATTCCTTTAAAATGTTTGCAAGGTGAGGACGGGCGTTGTCATCTATAAACACAAATTCTGTGCCCATGGCACCCCTAAACAAGCGTAGATGTTGTTGCAGAATGAAGTCGCTATAAATCTGGCCTCTCATGGTTCCGATCTGAACACGCAGATCTGTTCTGGAGCCAAGTATAATTCCACTACAAATGAGCAATCCTGTACCATCGTAACGGTGTCGTGCAATGGCGTTGTCTTGATAGTAGCGGGTACCTAGCGTTCTACACATGAAGATCTGAAGTGAATCAGACTGCAAGCTAAACCTGGACTAGTCCGAAAACATCACACAAGCTCACTGTGACATGTCTACGTTGCATACTCTCTACTCCAGGCTAACCGCTGACAACAGTGAGTTGCCGTGAGCGAAACACATCTGACAGATCTGTGAGCATATAGATCAATCTGTCTTGACGTCTGTACACGGTTTGTTATGAAATCGTCGAACCAATACCTGAAGATAGTTGAAAACACAGCTCTGATCCTCTGTTTCGTCTGCTTCTTTTGGCAGTTACTGCAAATACTGGTCGTCTTTCGACGTTGTACATTGTGGCGACTTGTACTGTTATGTCTACTGATATTTCCCTCACTTTGGCATCGTTGCCAAATCTAGAGATGACATTTTGGGCTATTTCAAGTTCCTCGGATACTTCTATCTGAGTATTCCTACATTTCAGGACGGCCATAATTCTACCAAGTTAAAAATTATCCACATGCGTCCTCTGTGTCATAACTATTCAGTTGTTGCACTGAGCCGGATTGCAGAACGCTTGTGAACAATTTTACTTCTTTTCTACCATTCCTTATATACACTTATCTTACCCTCTTGTCATTGTGACGTACTATCGGCGTTATCGGATGGCTTTCTGCAATTTGCATATTATTCTTGAAAGTACGTGCGATTATTCTACAAGTGAAATTTTTACTTTAGAGTTCCATTTCAATGTGATTCTGAATTATCCTTAATTAATGGACATTAATGTAATTCTGCTGCATTTTATAGGAATTATATGTGCATTATATGGGTATTACAGAGGTGATACAGGAACCGGACAAAAGTGTCGCCAAATGGTGTCCAAATTTGGCAACTTTTGGCGATTTCTCGACAAAATTGAGTCACCCAAAACCATTGCAAGCCTGACGATATCTCGGCAAATTAGTGAGATAACCGTTTACACAATTTTAAATAAACTTGCCCCTGTATTCTTACTTTTTGGGCAAGATTCGGTTTGTAGATTTCCATGTTACAATACAAAAACAGAAATATAACAATTTCACATTTAATTTCACTAAATTATGTATCTAGAAGCAAAATTCGTAACAATGTTTTCAGTCGAGTAGTTATAAGCAGTAAAGCTCATATCCGTTGTAAGGTTATCCTAATTTCAGATTTTAAATTAAAAAAAAAAAAAAAAAGATTCTAGTGATCTACTTCTGTGTTAGTGCACTCGAGTGTCGTTTTTGTCAACCGTCTTTGAATGAACACAAAATATTTCTAATAATCCGTTACATGATTTAAATTTGAATTAAAAGCAAAATACTTTTTTAATTAAAATTGTTATTTTAGAATACATTTACTTAAAAACTGCATCTTTTCAAAATCATAAATAGAAATACGTAGAATATGATTCTATGATTACCCTCCAGAATTAAATAATGGAAGATAAACCATTGAATTTAAAAGTACATAAATGCCGAGTTTTACTTTGTAACATTTTGCATAGAAAAAGTAAAATGTAATAATGTGATTACTATGCGGACTTAGTAGAAAAATGTAATACGGCTAAATTTAAAAATAGCTCATCTCGAATCTTATATCTTCTGCTTTTCTCAAAGAATTTTAATTAATATATCTTGCAGCTGCTATGAAAAGAACATTTTCACTTAAAATAATGAAGGATATTCTTCAAAACTTCGGCATTTTATTATAAATGAATTAAAAAAATGAGCCTTTTTCTTAATATTTATAATACACGCAGCTTCAAAGTTTTTTAAAAGTACAGTTTAATTAAAAGTTTAATAATTTAAAGCAAGATAAAGCCACAAGATTGTATTAAAACTGTATTACTTAATACTTTGTTTACGTATCAAAATCTTTCAAAGTCGCATCTTAATTTAATGCAGAATAGTCGCACTGATATATATATATTTGTCCTTTTTTTCCTTTCCTATTATTTTATAATTTATCAATTTTAACTACAATAAATTACAATAGATAACATACTAAGTTATTAATTGTCAATTATTTATCTTCACTGAATAAATAAATTTCAGATGAACTTTGAATTTAATCGTTTAACGGGACCAAGACTGTTTTAAAAGTAAAAATGACTTTTAATGACGGAAAAAAAATATTTATAAAAAGGCTTGAAAAACTGAGCACCATTTATCTCATAGTTCCTGTGTCTAATCTTTTTACATGATTAATTACTTTATAAAATTGAAAAAAGGTAAAAGGATAAGTGGATTGAAAATAATTTTTGAAAGACCGTTAGATTTATTTTTATAACTTGTTCATCTTCCTGCAAATTTTAATGTCAGGTTTTGGCTTAAATGTATGAAAAAATGCAAAAATAATTTAATAATAAATGAAAAATTAATATTCTTTCCTTTGATAACTTTAAATGCTAAGCTGTATGTCTTTTACACTAGACTAAAATTTCGTGTTAGTAATGTAGCATAAACTGAGCTCTTAAGTTGCTGAAAATTAGTTTTGCAAAAGAAATCTGGTAAAATGGAGATTTCCCTAAGCACTGTAAAATTCAATAAACACAACAGAAATATTTTAGATATTTAAAATAGAGCTATTTGTCTACATAAGTATATACTTGTTTTAATGTAGTTTATTAAAACAATTCCCCTA